>CM052895.1:131861408-131886353 GCA_028534135.1 Potos flavus | reverse complement strand
CCCCTGGAGCAGGTAGAGAGAGAAACAGGGACGGTGAGCGTCTCTGTCTAAAGGATGGGACGAGGCTGCCCTCGGCGTAGCCGCGGGACGTATGCCAGGAGCAGGGCACAGGTGGTCAGAGCCGAGGTCAACGCCAAGAAGCAGGAGAGGATCCGATCACCCTGGACATCAGCAGACGATGATGCTTCCTCTTCACCTAGGATCAGAATCCTCCTGCTTGTTTTCAAAAATATTTATAAAATACGCATAAACTTCATAGATTATACACTCTATTACATACGTGTGTAAGTATTCTATACATTATCTTAAATGTTGGAGAGAACTATTTTATGAAAATCCTTACTTCTTTGTGGGCCTGAGGCTTCCTTCCTTTGCTTTGAAAGCAGCTGGGGAGGTTAACACAGAGGGATCAGCATGAGCAGAATAGGAAGGGCCCTCCGGACTCGCGCAGGGGGCTGCCGTAGGTCAGGCTGGGTGAACGCGGAGTAAATCATCTGTCGATATAGCTCTTTCTTTGGAAAAATCAGTCTACCAGCTGCATTTCCATGCGCTTGTGAAATTTACCACCGATTTTGCAGAGAACACTCAAGCCAAGTTGGAAAATGCAAGAAACAGAAGTAGAAGGTTCATCTGCTGACTTAGTCTGGAAAGCAGCCCTGTTTCTGGTAAAGATCAGGAACCCCAGGGGCCCTTTCTAACAATCCTATATGGGTGCCTGCTGTCCGCTGGGCTCGCTACTGAGTGGGGGCCAGTCCCAGATGACCCAGCAAGCAGCGGCCTTGAGTCCCTCCCCCCCGGCTGGGGAGATAGCGATGGAGCGGCCAGTCCCACTCCCACGGGAGGGTGGCTCTGAGAAGCGGCCCAAGGTGCAGGGAGCAGAGCAGGGGCCGCTGGCTGCCGATGCTGCCTGGAGTTCTTGCCCTAAACAAGCCTCTGGAAGACAGCGGTCATCCACCCACAGGGAGAGCTTTAGAAAACATCATTGCCACGGTCCCAAACTCGACCCATCAAGTAGACTCTCTACAGGCAAGGGCCCAGGGTCTGTGATTTGGAAAGCCCTCTGGGCAGTCCTGCTGGACGGGCACGGTGGAGAACGAGCCCTGCGTGGACTCCAAGGAAGACAGCCGGGGCGGAAGGCTGCGAAGGAGGCACCGGAAGGGGCCCCTTGGTCCACACAAGGAGCTGCCTTGCTCGGCATGGCTGGGGGTGGACGCTTCTCGGCGCAGATGCCCCTGAGTGATGAAGCCGAGTTGGAGAGAGCCAAGCCGGGAACCAGGGACCCAGGCACCTTGCGCAGCGGTGGTGGGTCACGTGGTTCTACAGAGGCGGCGTGTGGGGTGTGGCTCTCGGGGGGCGGGGGCTCGGGGCTGATGGGGGCTGTCCAGACAAGGAACACACGGGCGAGCAGGGAAAGATTCTGCACGGAACCTGACAGGTTCACTCTCTTACTGGTTGAGGTAATAGAGGTACAATTAGGGTAAGTGGGTTTCTGGTTGTCACCAAAAACGTGCAAGGGCAACAAGAACGTGTAGAATGATGTTAGTGACACGCCTCATTTACATATATGTAAATATTTAACATATTGTCATTAATATATAATATACATCATGTATTTTATTATATATCATATTATATACACGATGTATATATTTACATTAACATACAATTGCCTGCCTAATTTACATATATAACTGATAAACAATTGTACAAGCAGGTTCCTCCTGGAAGATAGCGGGTTATTGCATGAAATATTGTTGCCCGCTAGTATAATCGTCTTAGTAAAGCATAAGGCCAGATCTTACGCGGAGAACATCGCATGCACCCTTAACAAATAGTTGGAAGCAAACCCCCAGTGTCCTCATGACAAAGGAGGAGGAAGGATAATGGGAAGTAAGCCTCCATCTGATGGGCGCTGCACTAAACTTTGTGGCCCCTACTTCCAGAGTTGGAAAGATCTCCCCCGAGAAACTCCAGCAGCTTCTAGCTCTCCAAGGAGAAGAGCTGACCCGACCTTCGTGCTCCTGGAGGTGCAGCCTCACATGTGCGCATAACCCCAACTGTATAACCCTAAACGAAGGACCCAACCCTAAGGCCAGCTTGGCCCAGGGGCTTCGTGTCGAGCTGCAGTTTCCAGGGTTGAAGTGCGGTGACCTCGTTCTACACGAAGCTGGGACTCCCCCAGCAAGGTCACAGTGAGATCACCTAGATGACATGAAGCTCAAAGCCCACGTTCCTCTCAGTTGTGTAGGCCACACGATATTCCTGTACATAATTCCCAGGTTTTGACCGTGTTCTCGCAGACATTAAAATCGATACTACCCAACTGTTTGAAAGCACGTTGTAAAATTACAAGAAAACGTGTCTTCTGCTGTTGACTCATTGGTCTTCTCTGGATGATGGTTTCGTGCCGTTTCCTGGGAAGCAATTTAAACAGTAGTAAGCATAGTCCGTGCACCCCAAAGTCAGTCCTGGTAAGAGCACGCTCCCACGATGCCGCAATTTACCGTGGATGCTTCTGGGTGGCCCCGAGGCTGGACGCACCCCACAACCCAAGTCTCCACAAGGAACTCACACTGTGAAAGACATGAAGCCCACATTCTTCAGCGACAAGAACCCCTGTTCTTCCCGCTCTTCTAAAGAATCCTGTTGTCCATTAGATGTTCATATATTCATAGAATATTCTAGAAAAATAGACAAGATGTTTAATCAGGGCTTAGGGAAAAGCTCTTTTCCTTTTGCCTTATAGCTCTTGTATTTAGATTTTCACCAACAACATTTATTTCCCCCCAAAAATAAAAACCAGACTGTTCTCCAGCTTTGCTATTGGCTTTAGGGTCTTACCTCCCCAGTCCATGCGGAAAATGTGGGCAAGACACCTGGTTTGTGCCTGAGACCCTCATCCTCCCTGCCTCGCCCCTGAATTTCCACACGCCTCAAGGCCTATTCCTCTTCTCGACCCTTTGGTGAACCAGGAGGGGCCACGTGACTCGAAGCCATTTGACAAATGAACTACAACCTAATGGTATGTGCTATTCAAATAGCATGAGCCGGGGAGGGAACTTGGCCTGACTTCGCTCTCCCATGCGGTCACGCCCAATAGATTTCAGCCATCTTATTAAAACATGGCACCCTTGTCGTGATTTACTCGAGGCAGGCCTGATGGAGCCCGTCACGGGCGGGACAGGAGGTCGTGTTCAGCTGGAGAAAATTCGGGGGGCAGCCCCGGCGAAGGCGGGCGTGCTGTGGGGAGGCAGAGACGCCACCCTGCATCCCAGGGAGACTGATGCTGGGAAGACCTCATCAGTCACCGCCGCTAAGACCAGCACTTCCTTGAGTCTCTTTACGCGCTGCTCGTGGATACTCTCTCTGATGTGGTATAAATAATAAATACGTGTGACCGTGGTTAGTGGAATGCAATTCTTTGCTTTCATTCCCCTGGAATGGGACCTGCTTTTGAATTATGTTATCATTTATTACAAGGCCCATTGGCGTGCAATCTCCCTTTCTTCTCCTGGCTCCAAACGAGTGTGCACTTAGCATAGATAGTGCAGAACATTTTAATCACGCACTTTCAGAACTCCGTGCCGCACGCACGCACACCAGTGGACACACGCTTCCGGAGAACGCCTTGGGATCACGGCTGCGGGACGGGAAGGCCCGGGAGCCGCCACATCAGACGCCGTTTGCAATTGACCTACTTGGAGGGGAGCAGAATTGCCGAACGGCGGCAGACTCCATCAACGGGTTAATAATTTTACGTGCTATTCTTTTCTGAAAAGGCTTATTTAAATGTTTATCAGTTGTGCAAAGTGGAGCTGCACGGGCAATTCGCTAGGGGTGGCTCATCATTGCCTATGCATGGGAGCGTTGTCGGAAGATTAAAATAACATTGAGTATATTCTGTAAATGAAGGAGAGAACTAACAGAAGCCTCTGGAGTCCATTATAAATTTTAATAATACATCAAGGTAATGTAACCGAATAACTGATCTCTAAGGGAAGAAACACAACATTTGGCTAATATTACAATTTAAATTACGAAAACAAAAAGAGCTTTTAGTTAATCTTGTCTTTCTGCGTTTATTCTTCGGGCTCTTTTTTATTTTCCCTGAATCCAAAACACCATGTAAACAAATAAAAGTACGGGAGAAAATAAACAGTTTGGCATCTCAGTAGATTAATTAATGTGCTTCAGCCTTGGCACCAGTAGGCGAAAATTATGTGCATAAATAATATCACTAATTAAAAAGATGCAGATTAACATGCAAATAATGTTAATGAGGATCTGCCATTCCAGAGTGGATTCGCATAACATCAACAATTTAATGGGTTGGAAGGCTTGTGTTTGCATTACATTAATAAATTTCAAAGACCTTGCATAAAAAAGTTCTGTCGGAGCCTCTGTTTCCCACTTGTGAGTTATAAATTCTGTGGGCAGTGGCGAGCGCTTGTCGGCAGATGCCAAAGTCATTATCCGAGAGACTGTTGAGAGGGTGCCACGTGCCAGCGTGACCAGCTGTTGGGAACTGGGCAGTGGGCATGATTCCGTGCCAATTATTCATATTATTTGGGTAGTCTTGATATTTATTTAAACTGATTAATATTTTGTGCTCTGCATCTTGATCTGGAGGGAAATCATTTTAAGCAAGTGAAGTTTAAAAAAAAAAAAACAAAACAAAAAAACGAAAAACAACCCTTATCAGCCTTTGATGTGTCATGGAAGTCGAATGCATAATGAAATTGATTAAGCAGACATAATCCCGAACCACAGACAAAAAAACAGCATAAAGCGTCTTTAATGATGTCAGAGAATGTTGAAATAAAGTATTACGGCATTAAATTCCAAGTGTATCCTAATACACCAGGCCGCGTCCGAAAATGAATAAAACCAGGCTTTCCCACTGCAAACGCTGCTTGTTTGAGCCTGGCTGCAGGTGGGGTGAGGCCGCTGAGGACAGAGCTTGCAGAGGAGAAGCAAAGACCGAAGGAGGGCACAGGGAACTCGTTCCTAAAACCCCACGTTACCTTCGTCAGTCTCCCCGGCGGTCCTCGCCCCCGGGCCCGGCAGGGGGCTCCCTGGCCAGTGCGGAAGCATCGTGGCGTGCGGGACCGGTGCTCACGGCAGTCAGGCACCCGGCTCGACCACACGCCCACCTTCTGCCCATGAGCCGCCCACGCTCACACTCTCCAGACGGTGGGCAAACGTCCTTTCCCCGGAAGCTGGCCGTGAGCATTGCAGGATGCTGTCTACACCGGCCAGATTCAGTGCGGTCAGCAACCAACAACCCTGAGCCCAGGTGAAGCCCCCCCAAGTGGAGGCGGGGTAAGGAGCAGGCTGGGGACGCTCTGGGCAAAGCGTTCCTTCTCTGCAAAGGGCAAAAAGCAGCAACTGGCCTTTGCACGCCCCTCAACTTGACGGGCCACGCCTCCGAGCCCCTGCATTCACACCTCCGGCTCCTGGAGCAGGATCCCCGCGCCCCCTCTTCGGAGCCTGCTGATTGAGGACAGCGCTCAGACGGGTCTGCCCGCTGACCTCCGGAGGGTTCTCAGCAGATCAGCTGGGGGTGCTAGGGCTCCCCAGCCCTGCTGCTGCCTGCCCAGCCCACCCCGTGCAGTCTGGAAGGCACGAAGGGCTGGCAGACCTGGGGGGAGGCTCCTCAGTACTTACAGTTCCATGTTTTCGGTCCTGCTACCTTCAGAGAGAAGCAAAACTAAAGCGTTTATGGCTTCGAATACAGTACAACGTGCAGCTCACCCAGAGAGTGTGGTCCCCAGCTCCCGTTCTGCCGGCACGTGGGCGTTCGAGGGGCTCTGCACCCTGAAATCTCGATATTTAGATTGCAGGTGAGCAGTGAGGGGTCACACGAGCAGAGGCACGTTCAGACTTTCAGAGTTTCATCTAGAAGGAAATGATAATCACATCTCTGCAGTGCCATGCACTGATTGCCTTACAATTTTTCCATGATAGGACCTCACTAGAGGGTGAGCATTACAGGTGGAGCAAATGCATCCTATTTGCCTTTGTTTCTATCGCATTGAGCAGGTGCCGGGCTCTCAGCCTGGGCTCCAGGAAGCTGAGGAGTGGGGAAGGTGGGCGGCCAGGACATGGTACCCCGTATGCCGGCCCATCGCTGCAAGCCGTTGCCTTCCCAAATGTTTACGAGGTGTGTGGTGCGTGCTGGGTGCTTCGCGGAGCCTCTTCCCTACGATGTCTCACTGACTCTCTCTGCAGCCTGGGAGCTAGAACACACTCCTGCCAGGACTCACGCAAACACTCTCTGACCCTGAGCTCCTGCTCTGTCCTCCGAGCCACGCGCCTGCCGTGATGTGGCATCTGGTGTTGAAGGCAGGCAGGGCTAAGAGTCGAGACAATGTCATGCCTGACAATCCAGGCAAAGGTTTCGGTCCTGATTACCTAACTGAGCCATACGGACTCTGCTGTCCCCTAAACTTTCTTGTTCTAAGGAGGATGTTCATTTGCCTTCCATCCCTTGGATTATCAACATTTCTAACGTTGAGAAAACCGTGAGTTTTTTATCATTGGTCTCCAGATTTGCAACAATGGACACGTTCACACGCGTTGAAAAACAACCATAAGGTGTATGTTTCTAAATACCAAACGACACGCTGCCAGGAAGGCCACTAAGAGAGGGCATACCCGCCTGTGCTGTTTTCGAGTCTCTGCTGGCGGTGGCTTAGGGCTTGCCTTCGCCCTTGGCCAAGCTGTAAGGATGATGGATGAAGGATGGCTATTGTGAAGATGCGCCGTGCGGTCTCGAGTTGTGCACCTAGCCACGCACTCGGGCAGGTGTCGCCGGCATTCCGCCAGGATCTGCAGAAACGGTGGGAGGCATGTGATGCTCCCTGGCGTTTTCCGGGAGCAGCTGCTTGGCATGGCGAGGGAGGGCGGGGAGACTGGAGAGAGAGGGCCGGGGCGGGAGGGAATCCGACAGGGAGAACGGAGAAAGCTCTCCCAGCCCAGGCCACGGCACGACGCGTATTTGTGAAATAAATGCAAGCTGACCTCTCTCTTGGTCCCCAGACTGTGGCAATTGTAATGATCTGCTTAGCTGGCTGTCCCCCACTCCACCCTCCTCTGAGGCTGTTGAGGGCAACAACTGTCTGGCTGTTTTTCCCCAGGATCTCATGCAGCTCGCTTGGTAGGGAGAGGAAGAGGAGGCTGGGACCCCCAGAGCACTGGCCACGGGGCGCTCGGTCCGCCCGCCTTCCCCCAGCCACACGTCACGAGGTGCTGTTCTTGCTGCTTACGCAGACAGGTGCAGAGCGCTCCGGCCGCAGAGGCTGGCTCTCTCAGGTGCGGACTGCCCCTCCCAGGCGCCCCCTGCCTTTCCTGGGTCACCGCTCCCGAAGAGCCCTGCCCCGGGCCAAACGGCACTGCTGCGGCTGTCTGTCCCCAGCATGCTCTTACCTTGGCCATCCTGGGATTGGAGGAACGAGTCCCCAGTCCAAGGCCACTCAGCTACTTGCCATTTTGCTGAAAATATTCTTTTCTATTCTTCCAAAAATAAGGACCAAAAAAAAACCCCTCAAAATATAATTTTTCTATTTTGAATTTTGCCTGTTGTGTCATAGTTGCAGTCGTGCTTCCACACGTGCAGGGGAAGAAACAAAGTTGAAAATTATTTGCTGGATGCCAACATAGAGCTCGGTGTAATTAAGCACTGAAATTTCCCTGAAAGATTTAAATGATCTCAACTGGCCGTCGACACGTCCCAACGTCGTGAGATAATGGCCTCGACACTCCATTTGGCTAACCACCTTCCAGTAGGGCTTCATGGGGTTGGCGTCCTACACAACCTTAACCCTAACGGCGCTGGGCAGGGGCTCTGCGACCCCGTGCTCCCACAGGGGGACCCGCTGAGCAGCTGCTGCCAACGCCCCCCGCCCCCTGCCCCCTAAGGCTGGAGATTCAGCCTCGAAGAGAACGCCGTTCCAGGGAGTCACCTGCCGAATGAGCTCCGCGAATCTGTTTCGCTCCGTCCGGCTGCTGCTGTGGAGAGCGCCAACGCTGGGCTCCTGGCAGCAGTTCCCGGTCCGAGGAGATGACCCTGAGTCTCAGGGCGTCACTCCTGTCCGAGCCGTATCACTGCTGGTCCCCACACAGCAGGCTCCGTTTCCCGGTAGCTCTCCTGTCCCAAGCAGTTCAGGGAGCATCGCACCACGGCCATTGAAGACACATGGATGCGGGACGCGGGGCGGGGGTGGGGGGTGACTTCTGGGAAGGCACCTGCGAGAGTCCTGAGCGCGGGGTGACCGAGCTAGCGCGTGGAACCGCGGGGGTTGGACGTGACGTCTGGCAGCAGCCGCGGGGGCGCAGACACACCACGGCGAGGATCCGTGCGTTCATCTCAAGCGTTTCGGGAGCCAGCGTGTTTGGCGTGGCCGCCGCGAGCCCGGTGGTGCGCAGGACAGGAGGGGAAGAAGGGGACGGGCTGTGAGTGTCCCGAGTGGGGACGCCCGGCCCCGGCCCCCTTTACCCCGGGCTGTGCTCCTGGGTGCAGATCTCCACGGAGGCAGCCCTTCCAGCCAGCACTCCATGGCCCCAGCCCCCGCCACCGGGCTCCACTCAGAGCCAAGCACTCAGAGAGGCCTCGAAGGAGCAGGACGCGGAGCTTGGGTCCAGGGGTCACAGAGCCCTCCCGAGTCGTCCAGGGCGCTCGGGCCTTGCTGCCCTGGGCTGCGACCGTGGCTAGCCCTCCCATGCAGCCCACTGCCTGTCTCCGGCACGGCTGCCGGTCCTGCGGGCACAGAGGGAAGGAAGAAACAAGGATCCCTGTCCCCGGATCTAGTCTGGGGGGTATTCCGCTCAGAGACAGAGCCCTCTGTTCGGGGATGCGTGTCTTCCAAGGGGACCCTGCAGAGATGCTTGTCCGGGGCTCCGGGAAGTCTGCGGGAGTCGCAGACACTCACCTGGAGACAGGCCTGCCGTGTGTCATGCAGGGGTGGGGGGAGGGCTCTCCAGGGCACCGAGCGGCCCAGGGAGTGTCCGGGGGAGAGTCGGCGGTGGGCGGCGACACAGGGAGCTGGGGCACAGGGAGCTGGGACGTGGGGCGGGGGGCAGGGGATGCGAGGGGACCTCGGGGACTCCACTGGGGCCTGCAGATAATGAAAGCCACTGAGGACTTCCGAGCGCATCCCAAAGTCAGGTTTCCATGGAAACGCATCTCCGGGTAGGGCGGGGGTGGGGTGGGGATGGAGGGCCCCGCGGAGCAGGAGGGGAGAGGGCAGGGCTCCCCCTGTGGTCCCGGGCTCTCTGTGTGCATCTGGGGCTCGGCCTGCCCCCTCGTCTTTCCCCCCCAGCCCAGGGAGTCCGTGTGGAGATGAACCGCGCCGACATGGCTCCCGCGTTGCGCACACTACCTGGTTGTATATTCTTGGGAGATTCAGGGACGGGAGGCAGTGCCCGCGTTGTGACGTTATCTCTGTCCTTCATTAGCCTGCGCAGAGTTTGAGGGGAAGGTCCACGCCCTTTCACGCCTACCCCCACGTCCCCCGGGGAGGAGGGCCGTGGGCAGCCCGCGTGGGATGGGCGGGTGGGGTGCCGACGGTGCCCCCGGCGGGCCCCCCTTCAGCGACACCCCCTTGAGGTGGGGCAGGCCTTTCCCCACGTGGACCAGCCAGCCAGCCGTGGAAGGTGCCCCTGGGGCCACGCAGGACCGTGGAGGGGGCACCTTCCCCGGCAATGGGCGATTCTGGGGAAGCCAGCCGCAGCGGCGTGCGGGGCCGCCGAGGACCCGCTGTCCCGTCCGGAAGGGATGCGGCGGGACGCCCCTGGTCCAGCTCAGACGCCCTTGCTCCCGATTCCTGCTCCTCTGGGAGCAGCGACCCCGGGAAGCACGTGGTCTCTTCTCCTGGCAGAGCTTCTAAGAGAAGGTGAGTTGGCTGCACTGCTCCTGCTTCTGGCCCTAGTTTGGGGGAACCAACTAGGTACGTGTTAGGACCGTGACCTCCTCGCACTGGTGTTGGGGGCCCTGGTCTCCGGCACTGCTGCCATCGGCCGTCCGGCGGGAGCACCGTACGTCCTCGGCGCGTCCTCGGCGCTCCGTCTGGGGTCGCTCCCGGGAGGCAGGTCAAGGAGCCGAGGTGAGGTCTGCTGGCCAGAGAGTGTGCATGCCAGCCGGTCGCGTTGGGTCACCGGGGGCCCCAGGGCCCCACAGGCTCACCGGGAGCTGACTCCGGCCTGGACACCGTGTCAGTGATGGGCGGTCTGTCTCCGCTGTCCCAGGCCTTGGATGCTTCAGGTCCCTGGTCGTCCATGCCAACTCACGCCCTGTGAGAAGAGTCCTCAAAATGCTGGGAGTGTCCCTCTCCTGGGGCACAGGAACCCCGAGACGGCTCTGTAGGTTCCCTCGGGAAGGCCTCCAGGGACCCTGGCCATACGGTGCATCAGGCTGTCCTCGTGGGGACACAGCCTTGCCTTCGGTCAGTGGGATCTGGTCCTAAAAACAACTGGTCTGGATCCTGAGCCAGGGACTGTGACCTGGGTTGGGGCAGGTGTCCCCAGCCCTCTAACTACCCCCAGCCCCCGACCTCACGATCGGTCGGCCCGCCGTGCGCTGACGGGTAAGCACCGCCCCCGCCCCCGGCCCCGGGGGTCCCGGCTACACAGCAGCGTCCCCGGAAAGCAGCCTGGCAGAGGGCACACGGCCACCCCCGCCTCGTCCTGGGGGAACACGGGCCCGGCGGCTGTTCTGACGGTGTGGGGCCTGCGCGCTCCCACGTGCCCATTCTCTGGTCCCCCTGCACCACCCGCCCCGGGGACCGTCGTCTCCACCTCACTTAGTATGGGCGGCGGCCTTCCCGAGCCCTCGGGAGCCCCTGCGGCAGCGTATTAGCACGGCCCCCCGCGGGGCCTTGTCAGGGTGTTCAGCACCACTTTGTGGGACGAGGCCTCTCTTTGGATAAACCTCCTTTATCCGAGTTTGTATTTATGCCCCTCGACCCAGCCCCGGTGAGACCCAGGCCCATGCTCAGGCCGGTGCGTGTTGGTGGGTCCGGCAGCTCCCCGGTGAGGGCCCTTCCCCCTCCTAGCAGGCAGGTGACGGGGGAGGCGGGGATGTATGCGCCTGTGAGCCTGTGTGTGTGTGCTCACACGTGTGTGTCTTGCTGACAAGCCTCTGCAGCATCTTTAATCGAGATGAGCCCCACAGGGTCCAGGAGATGTGAGAAGCTAGGACTTCGAGGGCATTGACGTAAATGTCCCCACTTGAGCCTCGTGTCCCGTTCCTTACTGACGGGGATGGGGTCTGACCTTGTCCAGCAGGCTTACTGGGGCCGAGTGTCCAACCTGTCCTCAGGGTCACTCCTCGGAGTCCCGGAGCTGAGCCTCCCCCTCCCACATGCAGCCAGGGAGCCCCTTCCTGCTCACGGTCTGCCCCGGCCCTCCCTGGCCTTCTCCAGGCCACCGATGGCCTCCAACACCTGCCACCACTTCCTGCTGCGTGGTGCCGAGGCGGGTCCGGGCAGGCCACTTCGTCCTCCTCCCCAGCCCGGCGTTTGTGAGGACACGGGGCACGGAGACTCGGACATGTCAGACTGGGTTGTGGAGAGGAGGCCAGATGACAAAGGGTGGATGAAGACGAGAGGCTGTCCCCCTAACAGTCATACAGGCGAGCATCCGAGGCGAGCCCTTCAGCGACAGCGGGGAGCTCATGACATCCTTTATCTCATCGCACCGAGAGCTGGTCTGGATCTTGCCTTCTCCAGGCCTTGGTAAGAGATCGCCAAACTTTCTCCTCGGCTTCTCTGAGCTGCTAGAACAATCTCTCTTCTAGTTATGAGTTCACCCTATTTTTGTTTGAAGTAACGTGTTTCCCGAATCCACTTTCAGTTTGGAATAAACCAGAGAAATACGTTTGGCTAAAACGGGTCCTGGTCCATGCTGGCTGGTTTTGAACTACGTGAAATGCGTGTGTTCGGGTGTTTGTGACTAGCCCTGAGCAGAGCTCCCCCACCCCAGCCCACATGAGGGGCCGCCCTCCCGAGCCCCTCGGACCGTGAGAGCATCGTCCACCGCTCGGCCTTTGTGGGGTGGCGTCAAGCCTGGAACCAAGTCTGCTCTCCCTCTTTTCCAACATTAGTGTCCTTCTTGCCCTGACCTTGCCTTTTGACAAAATGACAAAATGTCTCCCTCCCCCGTTGGCAGCCAAACTGCACTAGATCGTCCCGAGGTCTTGCGTTATTAGCGTCTTGGTGTCACAGGACACATTAGTGTGAACGCCGGCCCAGGGTCTGTGGGATTTCGTACACGTGCTGCCTGGGCTCCTGGATCAGCGGCCTTACCAGTTTTAGATGCCGTCTGAACCTAATAAAATACAGGAATTGGTCAGGGGTCCCTGAGCCCCCGCAAGACCCCGATCAGCAATGACTGCACAGGCGAAGGTCCCAAGGGGCAACATGAGGAGCAGTGAGCTGCTGGCCCAGCACTGGCCACAGGGAGGGGCACTCTGCCGGCTGCGAAATAAGAGCCCAGAGCAAGGACGAGCCCCCTGGGACGCAGTGAGTGGCCCCGTGCCAGCACCGTCCCCAAGCGGGGCGCGCACGGGAAGGGGACCGGAGAAGCCCTGCCCCCTGACTTGTAGTTCAGTACGGGCCAGAGGGAGGGTGTCCCTGGGACCAGTGTCTCTGCGGCCCGCTGGAGAGGCGGGCGGCGTCCGTCCGGGTTGCCTCCCTGTGCCCCTGCTCAGGCCAGAGTCCGCACGCACGCGGGTGAAAGGAGGGGTCTCTGCTCCTGCAGGAGATCGCGCCGCGGGTATGGTGGGACAGCAGCATCTCAGATGGTCCCCCCGGGCCGGTCTGGTGGCTCCGGCAGACACACCCCACGCTCAGTCTGCGTCGGTCTGTCCCTCTGCTCTCGTATCGGCTGCCCGGATAGTCTACCTCATGGGGGTGACCGTGCAAAGTGCATTCCCAGCGCCTTCCTGCCGGGTTTCGGCTGATGCGATGACCCACCTGGGGACGCAGGAGGGGGAGTCCAGGGATTTCCTGCGGTAGCTGCATCTCCCCCGTGGTCCCAGCGCATCCCCGGCTTCCCACCAGGGCCGTGCCTTTCCGGGTGGCCTCCCCCAAGGGTCCCTGACCTGAGTCCCACCTGCGTCCCTCTGTGCCCCCAGCTCACAGCTCCTGGGCTCTAGTCGCGTCTTCTCCACCGAGGCTGGCGGTGCCTGGCGTGGTCCTGTCCAGCAGACCAGCTTCCCGCGTCTGCAGCCCTTTCTGGAACCAGCCCCCGTGTTCGAGGCCTCTGGTGCAGCCGCGTCTCCCAACCGCAGGCCCTGCGGGTCACCACGTGGGGCCCTGGGGCCGTCCGCCTGCCGGCTCCTCGCTCCCGGGCGCGGTTTGCAGAGCTGCACTCTGTCCCGCCACGCACTCGCCACGGGAGCTCCCACCTGAGCGAGCGGCGTGGATCTCACAGCGGGGTCTGGCTCGCCCGCGGACTGGGGGCCTGGCTTTGCTCTCCCCGTTGGGGACTTTGTATGGTTGGCTCTCTAGAACCCTCTTCACTCTTAACGTTCTTTTTACCTGGAGGAGAAACAAACGTCCCCTTAGGTGTCCACTAGAAGCTGGTGACAGCCATTATTGCGGTCCCTGGCCTGACCCAGTCCTTGGGCACTCAGGAAGCCCTAGGTGAGAAATGACTTCGGATCCTAACATTGGCTTCGCCCGCGGGCACGCTGGCGTTTTCCCCCTGTCCGCACTGCGGGTTCCATCCGAGACCAAGGGCGGGTGCGAGCAACTGTGTCTAGAAGAGTCCAGGGATGCCCCATCAAAGCCGTGTGCCCTGGAGAACCGCACTCTGGCCACTGCCACAGCAGGGCGCCCCCGAGCCCGCTCACGTCTGGCGTGACACGGTGAGGGGGGCACTTCCCGATCACTCTTGCAGGGTCGCCAGACAAGGCCGGCGCGGGACGAGGGGGGGTGCGGTCCAGCGTCCGCGTGCTCTCGCATCCTGGGGGGCGGCTGCTCCACGGCGTGAGCCCAGAAACGACGCGGTCTTGGTGAGCCTGTGAGGACAGAAAGACCAAAGCCACCTGGAAGGTGTCCGCCCTTGTTTTTCTGAGAGCTTTTGTTTAAACGGTGCCTTATGTGCTGGAGGGACTCTGGAAACAAAGCTAACCTTCCGTCACCTTTATTTCCCAAAGTTGCTTACATCTTTGGATGCTCACGAAAGGCAGCCGGAAGCTGGGGGCACCCCCGTGTCCTGCAGTGACCCGGGTCCTAGACCTGCACAGGTGATCCGCAGCCACCAGCGCCACGAGGTGGAGACGCGGGGAAGGCGGGGTCCCCGGGCTCCTAGCCCTTCCGTCCATCCTGCCCCCCGTGTCCTGCCCGCGGCTCTGTGCTCTAATGCTTCCCCATCTTTCCTGTGTCCTCCACACCCACGGGAACACACTTATCCCTGCATACGGATTCCCACACATGTGCGCGTACACACACACACAGCAGGTCTGAGCACTATTAATCTTCAGGACCTTTCCGACACTCTCACTTGGCCAGAGGGCTCCGTGTAGGCAGCCGTCCGCTGGAACCTGTCTAGAAGGCCCGTGGGGGAGGGACTGTTCAGCCTCACTCTCCCCCTTGCTCAGGACTGGGTCTCCACTTGGCTCTGACAAGTGACGTTCCAGTTGTGGAAAGGATGTAGAGAAGAGCCTCGAGGATCTGGGCCCCAGGACCTGCGACCGTTATGTGGTCGAGCAGCTTCGAGCAGACTTGGGGGACACTGCTTCTGTTCCTACCTAATTTTCTACAAGACACAATGGAAAGAAGCTTTGCTTTCGCCACCCCTTTGCTGGTGTTGGGAAAGAACTGTCCCCAGGACTCACATGTCAAAAGAATCTCAGAGGCCACGGGGGGGATTGCTGCCCGGGGGGGCAGCGGGGGGCTCACCCTCGCCCCTCAGTCCTGAGTGTGCTGGCCACAGCAGTGTTTAGGAGCCGACGTGCTTCCCCGGACCAGCCACCTCGCAGTGCTCCCCTACACCTGCAGAGAGGGGAGGAAGGGCAGAGGGAGCTTCAGCGCAACTCAGCTGCGGCCCTGCCTCCCAGCCTCTGAGGGCTGGGGTCACCAGAGCTAGCCCCCTCCAGGCCCGGATACCCCGCCAGCCTCCCCCCGCAAGAGCTAACACTGCCCAGGAGTTCAACATTCAAAGCGTCACAAAAGAACACCGAGACCTCGTCCTCGGAGCCGTGACACCACGACCCAGGGATTCCCAAAGAGGGCCCCTGACCGGCAGCATCAGAGTCACTTGGGACTTCATAAGAACGCAGATTCCCCAGCCCGACTCCAGACCTACCGCAGCGGGAACTGGGGGCCGGGCGGACCGAGCCGCCCAGCAATCCGTGCTCATCCCGCCCTCCAGCGGAGTCACCTGCAGGTGCAGCCGTGAGACCCTGACCTCACCCTCCTCCCTCCGGCTGCCACTTCCCTCTCCCTCCGAGCAGACCTCTGCCTGCGTCTTCGGGACCTGAGCACTCGCGGTCACAGCCTTGTCTTACTCTCTTTGCCTGAGAGGCTGGTGTGTCTGCCTCATTTTCCCTCCCAGGATGCAAGGCTCCAAGGCCAAGACACCATCTTCGCTCCCCCCTGCCCGGGACTATGTGCACATCTGTGTTCAGGGCTGTACACACATGAGATGCAATGGGAAGGGGAGTCCAGAAATCCGAGAAGACAGGCGTGTGCTTTGAGAACGAGCAGTTTTGTGAAACCTTCTTTACAGATGGAAGGAGCGATCTGAGTGTCGTACATAGGATCACAGAAAAGGAAGCGGGAGGAGCCAGTTTCTTCTTAGTGTTCCTGCTTTAAAAAAAATGAAGGCAAGCTCAAGAAAGGTGACGAACCGTTGGCCCTCTCCAGCCGGTCCCACTCACGGGCTCACGCGCTTGCCCGGCTCAACCTGGGCCGCTCGGAAAGGGCGGGAGTTTATCTAAAACGGTAAAGTGGGGTCACATGATAGACTTCAATGTGCAACCTGGCAAAGGTAATGGTCCCTCCGCCCTCCACGATGCCAAGGAGTGGAGTCTGGGAAGAGCGACGCCGCTGCGCAGACAGCTGTGGGTCTGACCATGAGGCCTCCCTGCAGGACGCCGGTCTGGACGCCCCGGCAGACCCCGGCCCAGTCTCCCCTGCCCCCTCACTGAGGACGCGAGTGCTGGGAGCACCGCGGGACCGGTACTGCCGGCGGCCACTGGCAGGTCCGGAAGCATCCGTGAGGCAGGTGGTCCTCACGAAAGATTGCAAAGGAACACGACCTCAGGAGGCTCCCAGGGAGACTTGGCGACCAAAGGCAGGATGCTCTCTGCTTCTGCTCAGACTGCAAGACCTGTTCGCATCTTCTACCTGCCCAGGATGAGTCGCTGTCTCCAAATCTTCTGTTAAAAAATACATATATAATCACGCAGGGCGCTTTTTTATAGCCTGTGCAGAATTTGAATCTTCAGTCGTGAGGCTTTCCCAGGAGCGCTGACTCCACACAAGTGACCTCGAAGACCTTTCAGCTCTCCAACAAAGAATATAACCAGGAGAAAAGAATTGCTCAGGGGAGCGCTCTACAGGCAAACACAAAATGTTAATATTAACATTTAAAATACCAGTAAACACTGGAAGTATTCTGAAAGTAAAGTTGGCCAACACAGCCCTGAGAATCAGGAATCCTGACGTCGAAACGTCATGTTTGCAGGGACCAGGTTGTGACCCCCGCAAACCAAGACGGTCATGGTGTGTAAATTTAAAAATAAGTAAAAGGCACTTACTTATTTATATTCTGTAAATGACATAAATATTTGGAAAAGTTTTCACGAAACTCATCTTTTTCCTTCTCATTTCATTTTTTATAAAATGATACTCCACGCTCATCATCTGTCCAATTTATTCCAGACTGGTCACCAAAGTTCACTTGAAAAATGGATACTGCAATCTGAAACACGACATTAGCTTTTCTTCTTCCTAAATAAAGATCAGGTGTATTTTGATCAGACTGAGCGACACACAACACTTTATGTAAAATTCGATTTCAGCGCGTGTCACTTTGAACCGGTTATTTTCGGCAAAGATTTCCCGAACGCGTGAAGTTGGGTGCCCGCCGTTTAGCGGGTGCCTGCTGGCAGTCACGGTGTGCTGTGCTCCTCGGGGCCCCTAGCCCCTGTCTCTGAGCAGCTCGGTGACGGGCAGGGTCTGGCTGGCTGCCCTTCCGCTTCTGTGGCCCTGAAGGGGAAGCAAACCCCAGCTGCTCGGACCGCTGCCCAGTGGGTCCTCTCTGGTGCCAGCCCCCCTCCGATAGGGCGGGTCAAGCAGGCCCCTTGTTCTGTATGGCGGCGGGTCTGAGACCCTGACCCTGGGTTGGGTGCAACGCTTCTGGAATTTTCACTGTCCTCGTGCTGCCGGGTTGCTGCTGGAGAACAGGGGGGACCCGGCGTTTGCGGGGAGCCCGTGGGCAGGGACGCAGGGAGGACGTGCTGCGGAGGGGATGGGCTGGATCGGACAGAGCTTTTGTGCAGGAGCGTCCCTCCACGGCGTCGCCTCGTCTCCCCTCGTGCTCTGAGTCCCGGAGGAGACAGAGGCTGAAGGGGCTGCTTGCAGAGCGGGGACACTGGGGTGCGCCAACTCTGGGGTGGCCGAGGGGCAGGCTCAGGGAGGCTGAGGGCGTCTCCCCTTTGCAGGAAGAGCAGGAGAGCTGTGGGCCTTACAGGAGACTGTGCCCTTGGCAGGGGCCCGGCGGCTGCGTGACGGCCCAGGAAATGGGCCCCCGTGCCTTTTCTGAGGACAGGGACATCGAGGGGAGCACAAGCGTAGGCAGGGCGAGGACCGTTTGTGAGTGTGGGGTGTTGTGGGTTGGCCATGGACAATCGGGGAGGGCCTTACAGAAAACGGGAATCCAGGTGGTGCCCGGGGCGGTGAGAGGTAGGACACGCGACCACCACCCTTCCTGTGCCATCAGGACCCTGCCTGAGGAGGCCTCGGGGCCGCAGGCGGCCCCTCTGCTCCTGTGTCTCTCGGGTCTCCCGTGCTCTATATGCTCGACCTTTGACTCGGGGCGCCCGAGAGGGCAGCGGACCAAGGCAAGCGGCCCCCTGGCCCAGGAGGCGACCCCCAGCCAAGGAGGTGACCCCTGGGGCAGCAGGCTGGTTTCCGAGCAGGTGGCGGGTCGGATGGAGGTGGACGTGCTAAGCCGCTGGGGCTGCACTAGTGGGTCACCAGACCTGTTGTCCCCGTGTGCTGGTTCGTCAGGAGCGGTAGTGAGGGAAGGATGGGGGCCTGGAGCAGCCCGGGGCCTGGCATGCAGTCCCGAGACCCGGCTCGAGTCCGCGCTGACCCCGGGGGAGCGCCGAGCTCCGGTCCTTGCGCGGCACAGGGAAGTACCGTGTGCCTTTGCCGGCGTGACGGCCTCCTGGAGGGGCGGCATCGGCCCCTGTGTGACGGGGGCTCAGGGAGAGGGGCCCCGCCCAGAGGGATTGGAGGCGGAGAGTCCTCCCTGATGAGCGCACTTCCCGCCCCCTCCCCCACCCTCGCCCACAAGCCAACATGCTGTTTGGGTTTTTTGTTTTTCATTTTTTGTTTTTTTAAGAATCTCCTTTAAAAAATTACCTGGGGCTAAAATAATGAACTTAAAAGTTGCTCACGGTATCCCATAGTGTACCCCAAAACCGGGGCTTGTACTGCAAAGTGGGCTCTGGGCTGCGGTCCACACGGGATTCCAGCTTCACACGGAACACGCCCCACGGCGTCTGCCCTTCTCGCTGAAACTGAACACCTCGCAAGCTCCAGTGTTGGTTACGGTTTCCTCCAACCTCGTTTCCCCTCTCTCCTCCCCGCGGGGCCTGGGCTGGTGTCAGAACCGCACCTGCCAGACAGTCAGGGGCAGAAGGCGGGGGGCGGCTTGGGGGACGCTCAGGCCTCGCGGTGCTTGGCTGAGGTCGCACGCGGGCTGGGAGACGTGGCCGCCGGGAGCACCGTGACCTCTTCAGTCAGACGCCGCGGCAGCTGGTCCAGAACTTACGTGGGGATTTGCTCGGCGCTCTAAAGAGTCCTGGGGATTGAGTAGACAGCCGCATGACGTGAAGATGATGGATTATGGGTCCTAAGTCTCGTTTCAGCCATACGAAGAAAACATCGTGCCTGTGCGCTATGTTAATCCACTGGGCGGACGGGAATGAGCAGATGTGGGTGCATTCCAGAATATTCCGCACGCATCCCCGGAAGCAGGGTGATGGGCACATAGGGCAACGGCCACTTGGGTGCCCAGGGGATGGACCCCAAGGCTCAGAGCTCTGAAAATGAGAGGCGGGAGGACCACTTTGTGAAAGGCAAGAACTAGAAAAGGAAATAATCATGGTTTTCCCTTTCTTTTCCAAGCAATACTTGTCAAAGCAAGTTGGCCCGTGGCCCTTCTTAATATGGAAACGTAATACGCACTAGGGCGTGAAGAGATACCCGCTAAAACGTAGCTCAGCATCATTCTCAGTGGAAAACAGGGATTGGAAAGGTCTACGAAAAGAATAAACTCGGTGGGACAGCTCAGACTTGGAAGATTGCTGAATACTGTGACGTGTTTTCCAAGCGTGCTGGTGTTTGCTGTCCTCATTGCGGTCCCTTCATTCACGAGGGAAGGGATCGTGCGGGGACGAGCCGGGGTCGCACGGGGACGAGCACACGACGATGAGCCCCAGCGCTGGCGAGAAGACCTCTGTGATCCTCTGTGATGTCCGGAATCATGCAGTCAATAGAACATCGCGGCCGTGATGCAAGTCCTGCTGGAGGACTGTCCCGGTCTGGGACCCGGAGACGGCTTTGTGAGGAGGGGAAGAGCGGTCCGAAGGATGAGCAGGGACCAAGAAGGGGACAGGAGGAGGAAGAAAGCAGAAAGCAGGGGGGCAGACACTGAGCCCCGTGGGTGGACAGGCGCCGGCGGGAGAGGCAGTAGTGAGGGGCTAGGGTAGAAGAGCCCGACATCGGCACTGTGTCTTTATGGAAAGTGTTTAGAAGGGGTACCTTCACCCGACATGTTGATCATCTGGTGGCAGAACGAGTGTGTGTGAAGGGACATTGGCTAGGAGCCCCGGACCACCACCAGGTGAGACACCGAGATGACCAAGGCGAGCGCCAGGGAGACACCAGGAGGAGATGGGTCAGGAGCCCCAGAGGAGGCAAGAGCTGGGGCCCGGCAGATGGTGGCTTCTGTGCAGGATGGGGCGGGGACAAGTCCACGAGGACACGGGATTCCTCCTGAGAAGCCGCATGGCGGTGGCGTTCACGGCACCGGGCTGAGGGAGAAGGTCCGGGTTTGGGGAAAGGAGCTGATGGGTTATCTGGGGAGCCGATGCCTCGGACGTACTCTAATGGGGGTTCAGCAGGCACCTGCGCAAACGCCTCGAGACAGAGCTGCAGTCCGGCTGACAGGCAGGGACGCGCTGGGACAGCGGACTCTTTCTTTTCCTGGCCTTATTGGGATAATATTAACGCGTGACTTCGGTAAGTCTAAGACGTACAGCGTAATGATTTGATGCACAAACATATGTGAAATGTTTGCCACGACACGTCCGTTAGCAAGCCCCCGGACCTCGCAAAATTATGTCTTTGTCGCTGTAACTTTGGTGAGGACACTCGCTCTACTCGAATGGCAAATCTCACACGTGCAATCACTGCTTAGGGTCACCGTGCCGTACGCTGGGTCCCTGCACTTACCCATCTTCTGACTGGGAGTCTGTACCCTTGGACCCACATCTCCCCACTTCCCCAGGTCTGGGACCTACCCGTCCCTCTGGCCTGTTTCTCAGATGGTTTTGGATTCTACATGTCGAGTGAGACATCCAGCATTTGTGTTTCTCCAGCTGTCTTATCTCACTCAGCACGAAGTCCTTACCGTCCAACCAGTTCGTTGCAAATGGCAGGATTTCCTTCTTCCTCGTGGTTGAATAACATTCCTCGTGTGTGTATCACATTTTCTTTGTTTATTCCCTGAGGTTGTCTCCACGTCTCGGCTGTTGCAAATAACGCGGCAGTGAGCACGGGGGTGCAGGAAGTCAAGCTCGTGACTTCCTATCCTTCAGCTGTGTCCCCATAGGTGGGATTGCTGGGTCGGAGGGTGGCTCTATGTTTAAGTCTCAGCTGCCCCAGTTTGCGTTCCTACCAACCGTGCACAAGGGTCCCTTTCCCCTCACTGTCTCCACCACTGCCTCTGAGGGTTTGGTAATGGCCATTCTAACCACGGGAGGTGGTATCTCATCGTGGTTCTGGTCTGCAGGTCCCCGACGGTGAGCGATGTGGGCATCTTTTCATGTACACCTTGCCCTATTGTAAGTCTTCTTTGCAAAATTATCTCGTGGCCCCTTCAAGTGGTTGGCACGCTGAGGTCATTGTTTCAGCCAAAGCTTGAGGACCCGCTACTGCGTCCCTTCCCGTCAGCACTGCAGCAAATGACCACAGACTCAGGGGCTGGAGTCACACACCTTGTTCTCTCACGGTTCTGGAGGTGGAAGTAGGAGATCAGCTTTGTGGGGCCAAATTCGGGAGGTGCGGGCGGGCCTGGGCCCTTCTTGAGCCTCTAGTGGAGAATCAAGAAGAACTTTTCCACCTTCCAGTGGCCCCGTCACTGCCGTCCTTCTCCTGCAGCCACGCGGCATCCCTCTGCATGCGCCGCATCTCCTTCTGCATTCCTCCTCGAGGGGTACACGTGACGCCATGTGGGGCCCACCCAACAATCTAGAATATTCTCGCTGTGTTGATATCCTTCACTCAGCCACACTAGCAAAGTTGGTTTTGCCACATTAGGTAGCATTCCTCGTTCGTTCCCAGGGATTCGGAGGTGGGTATCTTTGGGGGGGCTGTTTTCTGGGCTACTGGCATGAAAGAGCCAAATGCTGTGCTAGGTCCTGGGGGAACGTTCAGATCAGGAGCAGCTCCCAACCTCAAGGCCTGGCCCCAAGATCTGCCATCCTTTTTTTCTTTTTTTTAAGATTTTATTTATTTATTTGACGGAGAGAATGAGAGAGAGCACAAGTAGGGAGAGCAGCAGGCAGAGGGAGAGGGAGAAGCAGGTTCCCTGCTGAGCAGAGAGCCCGATGCGGGGCTCGATCCCAGGACCCTGAGATCATGACCTGAGCCGAAAGCAGACCTTAATTACTGAGCCCCCCAGGTGCCCCCAGATCTGCTCTTCTTGTGCTAACCCTTATTGTCAGAATTCCTATAAATGACTAAAAAGAAAAAAAAGCCAAACCAGACTGGTCCTGAAGATGGGATGTTTATTGCTTCATGTAACTGGAAGGCAAAAGACAAGGCTGGTTTCAGGCACAGTTGGATTCAGGGGCTGAAATGATGCCATGGGAACGCGTCCAGTCTTGTGTTCGGTTCTCTGCTCTGGGTTCATTTGCCCCCATGGAGACCCCAGCAGACCCCACCTTACCTCATTCCCACAACAATTTGCCCCACGAGAAAGAAGCCTCTTTGCCGTGTCCCGGCAAGCCATCTTCCTGACCCTCGTTGGACAGACTGCTGCTGTAGGATGGAGAACCTGTCTGGACACGCCTGTGTCCCCTGCCCTCTGGTGACTCCAGGGGGCAGTGCCAGCCCTCAGGACTGGGGGTGGGGTCCACGCTCAGCACGGCCAACTGAAAGTCTGCTACCAGAAGAAAGGAGCAAGGTATCCAGCTCAATGCTCCCTTCTCCATGTCCCGTGCAACCCACATAGTGACAAGGGTGCCCAGGAAGTCTATTTAAGTGAGTATTTGTGGAAACATCGGGCCAGTGCAACTCCCAGACCTGCTAGACTCTGAGGATTAGGTGAGGGTGTGCAGGGGAGCCATTCCAGCCCCAAATTGCCTCCCGCTGCTTGTGGCAGGGACGAGGAAAGTGATAAACAGAGCTCCAATGAGACGGACGAGTTGGGGTCTGACATGAGGGCCCGGAGGCACCGCTGGTGCCTGGAACCCATCGGGCTGTGCTCTGCATCGTGGCTTGGGCCGCACTCCCCATCCCCTGCTCACCTCCTGGCCCACCACTGCCCCTGGCCCTCCCGCGGTGGCAGGAAGGAGGATGGGGGGAAGGCAGAGGCTCTGCCTCTCCCTGAGGCAGCTTTCCCGAAGCCCATGAAGGTAAAGCCTTACGTCTAGCTGCAAAGGAAGCTGGAGGGCGTAGCCTCCCGTCCATCTGCCGGCGTCCCAGCACCGAGAGAGAGGGTGCGACTGCTCCCCCGCTCTCCCCTGCGAATCCTAGCCCAGATTTAAAGCCGAATCACAACAAGACCGAGCCCTATTCTTTATGCTGATGAGTTAGCCACAGAATGCTTTCTCCCTGATGATCGGCTCCTAGAAGGTGACGCCAATGGAATCGCTGACCGGGCACTGCTCGAAGTGTGCCGTGATCATACACGGAGATCTGTTTATCGGCCTGAGAAATCAGAAGCCGACGCCAACGCCCACGGTCAGCCCACTGGGCCCACAGCACTTCGCTCTCGGCCGTGGGATGCCGTGGGCCGACGCCGCGTGATGTGTATTAATGACATGCTCATGAGCCGGGATCCCGTTAGGAGGAAGGCATGGCCAGGACGTGGAGGGACAGCAGACAGCGCTGGCCGGGAATCAGAAACAGAGTGAGAGGCTGGGTGGAACGGCGGCGGCTGGGTTAGTGGAAAATGAGCCCAGAGCGTCGGCCCCGAGGTGGGGTCCTGGTGCATCAGGTCTCCGGGACCCGGCCACAGCCACCCCACTGCCATCGGCACCCACCAGGACGCCCCCTGAGCGGCCGGAGAGCAGTGAGGGGCAGGGCTCGCCCGGGCTTAGGTTCGGGGTGCACAGCTCGGAGAGGGTCTCACTCCCGGGCCTTGCCGCAGGGGCGAGAAGTTCTGGGCGAGCTCAGCACTTGGATCAGCGGGCTCTAGGGTAGACATGGGCATCGTCTCATCCTCGAGGGCCTGGGTAGAACGAAGGAAGGGGAGGAGTTCACCATCTCTGCTGCTGTGACCCAGGACCACAGGCCTCCGCCTGCCCTCAGACTCTGACCAGAATGACACCCTCGGCTGCCGGGTTCCTGCTGGAGGCAGGTCGTGGGACATCTCGGCGTCTGTGCCCATGGGGGCAGCTCCTCACCAGGAATCCGACGTCTCCCAAGGTAAACGTACACTCCTACGGGCTCCGCGTCTCTGCCCGACGAGCAGAAGCACCCTCTTTAGCTGGGCTTTGCAGAGACAAAAGCACCAAAACACCTCATTCCATGAAGCCGTTTTGATTAATAAGAGAAAGAAATTAAACACGTGTCGGGAGCCTTCCGCAAAGGCTTTGCTTTCCTCACAAAAGGGCAAGGAAGAGGGAGCTGGCTGGAGGGTCCCTCACCCTCCTCCACCCTCAAACGGAGGGTGTAGCTGGTTTAGTCATGCCCCCTCCCCAAGTTCACATCCACCCGGAACCTCGGAATGTGACCTTAGGCACAGATGCCATCGACTAAGTTTAGCTGAGGTCATTTGGATTGGGGTGGGTCCTACTCCAGTGACTGCCATCGTCATGAGAAGCGTGGCCGCAGACACGGAGGGACACGGTGTGAGCAGAAGGCAGGGACCAGAGGGGTCTGTCTACAAGCGAAGAAATGCCGGGGGTTAGCAGCAACCTCCAGGAGCAGTACAAGGCCGGAAAGACCCTCCTCGAGGGAGCACGGCCTTGCTGATGCCTTGATTTCAGACTTCCGGTCTCCAGACTATGAAAGAAATAGTCTCTGCTGCGACAGTTTATCATGAGAGCCCCGGGGAACTCACACAGGCGAGATGTCAGGGGCAGCATGCCTCTGCTGCTGGGTGCCAGCCTGCGGGGGGAGAGGGGTGGCCCAGGTGGTCCTGAGAGTGCAGGAGGGGGCGGAGGGGGAGGGGTGCAGGGGGAGGGGGTGTAGGGGGTGCATGGGGTGCAGGGGGTGAAGGGGTGGAGGTGGAGGGGGTAGAGGGGGTGCAGGGGGT
>CM052895.1:131824222-131860908 GCA_028534135.1 Potos flavus | reverse complement strand
GCACACACATGCTCACATATGCACACATACACACAGGCACACACAGAAGGACACATGAATGTGCACACACAGACACACAGACATGTATGTGCTCACAAGGCACATGGGTGCACACACAGACACACATGCACACAGAGGCACACAGTCACATGCACGCACAGGCAAATGTGTTCACACGTGCACACATACATACGTGCACAGAGACACACATGCTACACATGCGCACACGCACACAGAGGCACACAGGCACACACACACATGTGAGCATGCACAGACACACACGGAGTTCTCCCTACTACCACACAGGGTCCTAGCGTGATGCGTTTATCACAGCTGATGAGCCAGAATCGGCACGGCGTCATTAACTGACGTCCGTAGCTTACACTGGGGCTCATCCTGGGTTGTACACTCTAGACAAACATAATGACATGTTTCAGTCGTTGTAGGATCACACAGAGTAGTTTCCCTGCCCTAAAAATGCTCTGTGTTGCACCCGTCCGTCCTTCCCTGCCCCCTAATCCCTGAAAACACTCATCTTTGTACTGTTTTGTCTTTTCCAGAATGTCAAATAGTTGGAATCACACAGTATGGGGGCATTTTCAGTTTGACTTCCCTCTCTTAGTGACATTCATTTAATTTTCCTCCACATCGTTTTGTAGCATCATAGCTCACGTCCGCTCATCACTGCGTAACGTTCCATTGTATGGAGGGACCAGGGTTTACCCATCCACCTACTGAAGGGCATCTCATCCTTCCGTCATTTTGGCAATTATCGGTAAAGGTTCTGTCAACATTCACGTACAGGTTTTAACATGGTCATAGCTTTTCAGCCCATTTGGGGAAATTCCAAGGACACGATTCCTAGGTCACATGGTAAGAGTGTGCTTAGTTCTGTAGGAAACCACTAGACTGTCTTCAAAGTGGCTGGACCATTTTGCATCTCCGCCAGCAATAAATGAGTGTTCCTGTCACTCCATTCCTCTCCAGCATCTGCTGCTGTCAGTATTTTGGGTTTTAGCCATTCTCAGAGTTGTGTAGTGGCCAGTGAGACATTATGGCCAGAGAGGCCCCATGAGCTGATCGACATTTTGAAAGGAAGACGCGGGCTGCCGTGGGCGGCATGATGGAGATCAACAAGGATCAAGCAGATCTACCCATATTTTCTCCGTAAGAGTAACCCTCTTGTTCCTTGTGCCCACTGGATCCATAATTCTCTGGACCCCTAATATCCATTGCATTTCTATTCCTGTGATTTGTGTGACTCTCTCTCATGTCCTTTAGTCTTGAGGTTCCGTGAGGACCCTTCTTCGTTGGTCTCATTCACTCCACCCCACGCTTCTGCAGACTTTTCCGTGATGTGCTCCCAGTAAATATTTTTTAAACCAACAACTTATTGAAATACAACATAAAAAGCTTCCAAGGGTCTTAGGGATGGAATGAACTATATATAGATATCAGAGCAAGAAATGCAACAGAGTATAATGACTACTTAGGGCAAAACTGTCCTCTTAAAATTATACAACTGAGTATCATTTATTTCTTTTCTGTAACTGCCCCAATGGTTGTCATGACTGAAGCAATAAATGTCCCCAGTTGCCACGGCTGATTGTGTTTCCCATCCCCACCCCAATGCTCTCTTCCCTTCGGATCCTGGTGTAAGTTACTTTTCTTTCCCCTCTTCACAGCCAACAGGTTTCCACATCAAATGTCAATAAAACAGACTCGACCGACATCCAAACCCTGATAAATGGCAAACTGGAAATCTGACCTATGCTGAGAAAGTACAGTTAATAATTTTTATCTGACAATTTCAGATTTGAAACAGTGATTACATAGCTACCTGCCATGAAAAAATGTGCTGAAGAAACAACACAAAACACGGGCTTAATTGCCTTATCATCCCTGAGAGCTTTCTGAAAACTTCAGTTTTACGTAGGACGGGCTTGTATGATATCTCAGATCTGGTTCCACATCTAGTATTACCTAACGACAGATGCAAGAGGTTGAATTTACAAAATCCCAGCTCTCATGATAGAGCTGGCCCTTCAACCACGGAAGCGCTGGAGATAAGCCTTGATATTTACATGCAGCAATACCCCGAGTGATGCAATGCGGTTTCCCAGGTCAGCCTAGTTTGTTTTGCTAAACCGAATGTATTGTAATCCCGAATTCTATTCTACACAAACATCAATTAGTTAGCGCTGACCTAATGATAATGATCTTGCTGCATATTACAGTCAGCTGATACTTTCCCTAATTAGAGGAGCCTCCAATTATCGCTAACCCAAAGGTCGGCGCTCCCGGCTTTCAGGCTAGTGGTGGTGTTGGTGCTGATTGGGGTTCCGTGGAAATTAGCGGCAGGAGCACCGTGAGACTGATGGCACGGCCCCAGACGAGGCTGAACCTCCACACACTGGTATTTCCGACCCCGTGGTGTGACTGTGGGGCCGCTCTCCCCTGGGGCCGTGAACGATGACCTTTCCTCCTTCTCTTTCTCAATATTTCTCTAGCTCTTCACTTCCTTTTCTGGACTGGAAAAAACTACACGTCCTCATTTCATTCATATGGATGGGGTCACTATTCTCAAAGCATGGTTTTGGATGGTGTTTTCCCATGTTTCGTAGCCATTGGAACACTTAAACAAAATATTCATTTTCATTTACTTAATTGAAACATTTTTCTTAGTATGTTGCTGAATGTGGCTTTCTGTCTTTTAGAGGCTTCCCGTTCTGGGAGTCTGATTTTAAAACGTGCATGCCTCCTTCCCTGTCTCCTCATTCCCTTTCCCACCAACGAGTTCAAATCCCTCTCGCCGAAGCATCTTCTGCGAACCAGGCCAGAGACGCTCTCTATCCATTGTGGAAAATTTCCCTTAACTCTCAATGTGAGCAGTCACATTCCGTGTGACGTTCTCACCGAAGATGCTACCATGTTCTAGTCACAAAAACAAGTCCAATAACCATAAAAATGAAATGAGAGATATTAGGACAACGTTTAAAACATGCATTCCTTTCTACTAAAAAAAAATAGCGGCGGTGTTTTACTCTTGAGATTATTGTTGTCAGTAAGACAACTGTCCTAAAATAAAAAATAAAGAAAAGCAAGAGCGTTTATTACATGTGTATGGGACGGTCAAACAAGGGTGTTTTCCAAATAAGGCAAATATCAACTGGGTTTTATTTCCACGTGCATTCCAGCTAAGCAAGTGACTTTGGCCCTTGAAGCTTACATTTACCCGGTGGATGGTGTGACTGCTTGATTCCTCTAAAAGTAAAGTGAAATTTCCCTTCACGGGGAGCTACACCAGGGCGTCCAGCGGCGTGGCCCCGATAAGCTCCCTGGCCAGCAGCCCGTCGCCTCTACACGCCCCTATGTGTCGGCAAGTTCAACTGCAATTAGACGTGATAGTCAAATACTCATTATATCGTGATGCTGATGGGAAAGAGAGTCTCTCAAAGAATGTGTCCGAAGAAACCCAAAGAAACGTCCCCCTCTCCCGTCTGCAACTGCAGGCCGGCCGGGGGCAGCCCGGGAGCCTGCCGCTTACAGGGACCCTTCTCGCCACAGGAGGGCTCCCATATGAAACGGGACGTAAACTATCAATAAGACATTAATCACGAAGAGGCAGGCAAACAAAACTAATGGGATATTGGCCGTGTTGATAAGACGAGCACCTGCAGACCGGTCAGCAGAAACCCCGAACAGCCATGGGAAACGCGGCCTGACCTCGGGGAGCCCCCAGAGGACCCACACAGCATTCCGGGCGGCGGCAGTGACGGAGACCCTGTGCCCCCGGGCCGTTCGCACACAGCCTCGGCCGCGTCGCCCGTCCACCAGGAGCAGACAGGCACGCGCGGCTCAGCGGCGCTAGAAGAATCCGCCCACCCATCGAGGAATTAATGCATTCCCGTGTCCTGCCAAGTTCATCCCGCCTGCGTTCCGGGGACTCGGAGCTCCCGGAACGTGGTGGCGGAGGAGCGGGGATCTTGTCTTTTGGGGAGAGATGGATGCTTCTTTCTTCTTCTCCTTGGGTAGGAAGGACCCACGGGGGGCGGACCTACCATAGTTTGAGGGTGTCTCCCCTGCCCTCTGGCCGAGGGGGGACACTGGCCGGGCTGCCAGGCGGGCACCTCCACGCATGGCCGGCTTCCGAGGGCTCGCTGTTTCCTCTGTGCAAGCAGAACAGATCCCCTGGCAGGGGAAATGAGGTGCCTGGTGAGTTTTCTGGGAAGGAAAGAGCCAGGCAAGACGCGGGTATTTTTACTAAGTGGAAACGGGGCATCAGAGGCTTTAATGTTTGTTTGAATTCTGGTTCCATGTGCTTGGAGGATAGACGACAAATTCACGTCTGTGGGTTTTGTCTTCGGCGGGGCCGGGAGAGGGCTGGGTGGGTTTCTACAGCACCGTCTCCTGAATCTACCCGTCCGCGTCTGGGGGGCGGTCATCCGGTCCAAGGAGAGGACCCCATTTCTGATGAGTTGAGTTTTGCATGTCTGCCCGGGAAAGAGGAAGGGCTGGCTGACCGCCCATCGGGGGCACACCGAGCCTCCCTCTTTGCTAGTCGGCGTGACCCTGCGCCAGCGCCGGCAACCGGGAGCCCTGAGCCTTCCCGAAGCATCCGGACGGGCCAGGGCCGCAGGCTGGGCTTGTGCCCTGTGGGCCGACTCCAGAGCCCTTTTCCTGGCACGTAAAGCCCCTGCAAGGTGAGGACCCAGTCCGGGGAACATTTCCAGCAGTCAGACCATGACCCTGGTGCCACCAACTCGAGCTTTATTTTCCTAAGGGGGATAAAACTCTACTCACCACGTTACAAAGGGTGCAAGGGAAATAGAGTTCTTGGTAGAAGCTGAGTGTCCGACAGCAGATGCGGCCTCTTCGCAGAGTTTATGAGATTTAAAATCGAACACATTGTGCCTGGACTGTTATCTTGGTTCTGTCCCATTGGAGGCGTCTTTGCAAGAGTAAGAGGAGCGGGTGGAGTTTGTGGATAGCACTGATGGTTTTCCTTTTTTTTCTTTTTTTTTAATTTCCATTTGCAGGTAGCTTCCGCCATCAGCACTAACCTCTGAATGCTCTCTGCCTCGTGCAGTTTCCTGCTGCCTCGAGTCGGCTTTCCTCTGCCTAAACACACAGATCTGCTTGAATCTTCAGCTCTCGAGCGTGAGCCAAGCATGTAACGAACTAGGGGACTTGTACTATCCGCGCGCATCTCCGTAAGCACGCGCACACGCAGATGCATGGATTTTTGATCCTACGTTTCTCTTTAACGTATTTAGGGAAAGAAATTGTATCTCAGCTGCAGGGCTTGGAGGGCTGATGGTGAGGAGCACACGTAATCACACGTCTTCAGGATTCTCTATAAATCTGCCTCTATCTTGTTTTTAACCGAACGTGACTTCGTATGCCAAAAATGCAGAAAGCCGGAGGAGAGCACGCCTGTGAAATGCGTCATGTACCTCTCGTGTGCAACGGTCGGCTGCCCTGACGTTTCAGATCTCGGACTGGGTGACGTGTTCAGGCCCCACTAGCTTTCCTTCGAAGGACTGAGGCTTCGCAGCTGGTCGTTAACTGCTCCGTAAATTGTCTGAATATTGCACGTGATTGCTCGATTAATAAAACCCATATTAAGAGAAATGAAGTTAATAATGAAGTTGGAGCGATCCTTTCCGTGCACCGCCTTGCAACCGTGGTCACCGGCTCTCAAAATGAGCAACTAAAGACCAAAATGAGCCCTGCAATAAAAATTAGTAGGCCAGAAAACCCCTAAGTGATGGGGCAGTGATTTGTGGAGTGTAAACCACATTTTCTGGGAACTTTGGATCTGCCAGCGCACTCGTGGTGCTTGTGACGCACGGAGTTCCAGGGAGAATGGTGGTTCCGCGGGAGACGTGAGCAAGGGGCCTGGGCGAGCTCAGATGCAGCCCCGTCCGTCCCGGGCAGGAAGGCTTCCCAGGGAATCCCGTGGGGCGTGGACAGTGACGCGGTAGCGGGGACGCGGGAGGGGGCACAGCTGCGGCTGGGATGGTGAGGCTCTTCAGGCGCTGGCGGGCAAGGGCCCAGAGCAGCACCGTCTCAGGGGACCAGATCCAGTGGGAGGATGTGTGCGGAGCCTGGAGGGGGGAGGACGGGAGTGGTACGCATGCAAGCAGTGTGCTGTGTGTGCATGCACCTGTGCATCTGTATGTGTGCATGTGTGTGTGAGCAGTGTGGTCTGTGTGCACATACACCTGTGCATCTGTGTGTGTGTGCATGTGTGTGAGCAGTGTGTGGTGTGTGTGTGTTTGTGTGCACCTGTGCATCTGTATGTGTGCGTGCGTGTGAGCAGTGTGGTGTGTGTGTACATGCACTTGTGCATCTGTGTGTGCGTGTGTGTGTGAGCAGTGTGATGTGTGTGTGTGCATGCACCTGTGCATCTCTGCATGTGCGTGTGTGTGAGCAGTGTGTGGTGTGTGTGTGCATGCACCTGTGCATCTGTGTGTGTGCATGCCCGTGTGTGAGCAGTGTGTGGTGTGTTGCACGCACCTGTGCATCTGTGTGTGTGCGTGTGTGTGGTGTGTGTGCATGCACCTGTGCATCTGTGTGTATGCGTGCACGTGTGCGAGCAGTGTGTGGTGTGTTGCACGCACCTGTGCATCTGTGTGTGTGCGGGTGTGTGGTGTGTGTGTGCATGCCTGTGTCTCCGTGTTGTGTGTGCTGGGTGGGCAGTCTCAGGGTGCTGGATTTTCGTTGAGTGGGACGGGAGTATTTCCCCATGTTCACCTTGGATGTGGCTGCACCGGGGACTGGATGTCAGGCCTGAGGCTGAAGGCCACCAGTTTCCTGTTCTTGTATCTTCACCTGGAACACGCGTGACGGGACTCAGTGCCCTGAAGCCACACTGCTCCATCCCCCCCGACCCCCGGGCATTGAGGTCCCCAGCTCACATCTAGACTTGCGCCCGCTTATCACCTGGATGGTGCCCCCTGACCCGTCCACGCCTCCGTTTGCCGGGCTGCGGACCGGGGGAATGCTTGTCCCTGCTTACGCGGTTGTCAGGAAGACTCCGTGAGGTCAGGCTTGGGAGTTGCCACGGCGTGTCAGGATGGTGTTAGCATTGTCGCTGCTGCTGCTGGTGGCCGTCGGGTGGTCCCCCCACCCCCCCCCCCAGTGCTGGATCCAGCAGGACACCTCCTGCCCCGGCCCCCGCAGGACAGCCCACCACCGCTGACACCACGATCCCCGCACACAAGGCTGCTCCCACCGTGCTGAAGGAGACGTGTCTCTGGGGTCGCCCTCCTCGATGCCTCACGGGGGGGAAACGAGAAGGTCGAGCACAGATGCGGCCCATGTGAGCACGCGGCAGGGCCTGGCCCTGGACCCTGGGGACCCAGAAGGCAGGTCCACCTATCTTAGACTCTGGGCTCCGGAAACCCGCCCTTCCCTATCTGTCCGCGTGGCCCCTCAGTGCTGCCCAGAGCTCTCCCCCTCCCGTGTGCGTGCAAGGCCGTGTCTCCTGCGTGGCTGTGCCGTGTGCTTTGTCCTCCAGACTTCTCAGTTCTGGGATGACCTAGACGTGTCTTCAATATCCGCCCAAATTTCCTTTTGTAAAAACAATGGACAAAATTTCAAAGCCACCCCAATTCTGCCCTTGTGCGTGACATTAAGTTTGTGTCTGACCGCGTCACTCCTGAAAACAAGAACAGAAGAGAGCACACGGAGCTTTAGGCACCAACGGGGGTCAGAACTCAACAACAAAGACCGCGTGGGCCGCCGTGTGTCACGGTGACCGACCGGCTTGTCGTCAGCCACTGGCAGCTTCTTGGGTAGCCTCAAGATACCGAGGACACCGTCGTGCAATAAACAGGGACGTCTCGTCTCTCGGATGCAGGGAAGGGCTCGCCCGCTGGAGGCGGCGTGAGATGGGCGATAAACGGCTGTTTCCCAGGACCACCGCAAGGCAAGAGGCGCGCATAAAGGCATTTCAATATTTCTGCAAACTCACAAAGAATGAGCCATTTCCCTTTCATATTTAATAAAGATCTCCTCCGTCAGCTGCAGCCGGTGATAAGCGTAATATCCTTAAATGGTTAATCCCGGGATCGCGGCTCAAGTGTTTTCTGCTGGTCGGAGCAAGAAAGCTATTAGGAGCGGCAGTGTGCATTTCATAAACCCAAGGAAAAAAAAATTTTTTTGATTTGGCTTTTTACTCTATCTTAAATGCTTTCTTTTTCAGGGGTGAGATAAGGCCTGGTTCTTCACATAAAACTAGAGCTTAGCCATCCCCCGTCTCTCTCGGTGAAGGAGAAGGTCCTGTCTGCACAGATGTCTCAGATTAAATTGTACCTTGCAGTCCTTCCCGAGCTAGGACTAGATGAACTGCCAGAAGGGCCGCAGGCAAGAACGGAATTGCTTTGGTTTCTGTACACAGCAAATTTGGCTCAGACAAGCTGAATCAGTACATTAAATGCGAATCCCTCCCAGATTTGAAAGCAGCCTTTAGCACAATTATTGACTGTGAGTGATGATTATGTCTAATTGGGGGAGACTTTTGCTACCTGTAGCTCGGCTGCAGTCCGCCGCGCGGCGGCGAGGCGCTGCCTCCTAATTCAATGTTCCAGCTTGAGAGCGGCGGTGGAAGCGAAATCCTGACGTGCGTACACATGGTCGATAAACTTTAATAAACTTTACAGGGTCGGTAACTAGGCTGAGTATATAATTCAATTTTTTAATTCAGGGGAGGAAAATGGCTAACAAGTCTGTTGGCCTCCAACGCGGCACTCGCTCCCGGGGGCACACACCTTCTGGAACCGCGACACGGGCCGAGCCTCGCTCCTCCCGGTGCCTCTGCAGCCGTCCGTGCCCGGCTGCCCTCCGGGGCCGACGCCGGGCTCCCCAGCCAGGACCCACGGCCGCAGATCGGTGAGAACAGAGGGATGGGACGATGTCACATCCTTTGTTAGGGGTCATGTCACTAACCAGGAGACATGGATGGATCTCTTCAGAGAGCCACTGGCTTGCCCGGACCTGGGTCCTCCTGACTCACCTCCAAGTCCGACTAGCGGTCTCACCAAACCTTCACATCAGGCTCGTTCTTCCCAAAGGTTATTGGCTTTTCTTGGTGAATTAAAGCCAGTTTTCTCATGGGTGTTAAATTTAGAATCTTAATTTTTTGAGTGTGCTCTTTGGAAAAGACACATACATACCCCACCAGATCCTGTCCATATACTGGCCCTGAATGTCTCTGTGCCCAAGTGTGTGTGTGTGTGCCCGCATGTGTGCGTGCGTGTGTGCATATGTGTGTGCGTGCATGTGTGTGTACGTGTGTGTGTGTGCATGCTTTCAACCCCCCGGCACTTTCTAGTTGGAGTAAATCCATTTTGAAAGAGCGTCAGGCCCCTTGACATTATTTTAAAGAGCATTTATGGCAGAATTTGCAAATAAATTCCTTTTCTGTGCTGCAGACACAAAGCTGGGCCTTGCTTCCCCATGAAATCATTCCTCAAGTCCTGCACCAGCCGAGTCGCCAGGCCTGTTTGCCATTAATTTTCCTTGTGAGGAATGGGCCGGCATCCACACGGATTTGAGTTATGATTTTCTGCAAATTGGAGCATTCGTTAGAGTAATAAAAACACAATCTGTGGAGGTGTGCATTGAAAACAGCGGAGGGACAGGGAAGGGTGGGCTCGTGGGCAGGGCACGCGGGTGAGGGCCAGTCACCCCGCGAGGCCCGGAGCAGGCCCGGCCCCCACACGTCCGCGGTGTGGCACCCGTGTCCACGGGAGCTCCGTGGCTGCAAGTCCCTCACGCGTGCCTGCATCTCAGGGAAGGCCCTGGACACGTGGGAACCCGCTCGGCCTCACGTCGGGGCATCTGCTCACGTGTCGTAGGGAAACCCAAGGGGAAGCCTTCTGCGGGCTTTGCGGCCCCTTATGTAGCTTCTGGCAGTGACGACGTGGAGCTCAAACCATCGGGTCCCTTCTGAAAAGATGACTACAAGCTGTCTTCGTCTTGCCCTTCGTTCAGCCGCCACGGCGAGCACCGTGGGAGATCACTTTGTGAGTCCGGGGGCCGCGCACACACCGCAGGTCTTCAGACCAAAGCCCTCTGTCGGGCTCGCAGGCCGTCCCCTCGCCACACGGCCACCCGAGGAGCTCCCAAGATGATCACGACAATCAGAAAGGTCTGCGCTGTGATCCCAAAACTTCGCCACCGACAAGAGACCGAGGTGACAAATGCTTCCCGGTGTCATGATTTATTCACTCTTGCTCAGCAAATGCTCCCTGAGGGCGCGAGGCCGCTGTCCGCGGAGGGGCCGAGGGGCCATTGGCCGTTAGGAGGCACGGGCGTGGCATTCCAGAGGCGCGAGGTCCTCGAGGCGCACGGCACTGGTCCCCGGCGACCGGGGGCGCCGTCTCTAAATCCTGAAGGTGGCCCGCGGCAAGCGCCAGTCCCGCGGCCTCCTGGCTCTGTGTGCCGCACAACTTTGAATGGAATCCCGGACTTCAGGAGGGGGCCCAGCGCCTCCCACGGGTCACTCAGAGTCGCTGTCCAGGCAGAGAAGGAAACGCGGACATTAAGGACGCAGACCCCACAGCGTTCCTCTTCCTCCTCCCCGTCCTCTGTGGGGTCTGCTCCTCCGGTGAAACCCTCCCTGAGTCCAGTAAGAAGCTGACTACGGAGTGAACACGAGCCTCTCTAGGACCCTGTGGACAACACCGATTCAGGAAGAAGTCCTGATATTCTAAGGGCAGGTCCTCAGGTGTGGGCGCCGGGGTCCCATTGCTCCTCCGGTCCCGGGCAATCCTGTGGGTGGCTGGGACACTGCGTCTCTCGGATGCGCTGCTGACTGCGTCTGTGGCTCTCTCCTCAGTAACCCGGCAGGGGGGGGTCTTCAAGGCTCCCCCATAGGACGGCAGACTTGTAGAGCCCCTCGCGCTGGGCTTGTGGGCCCCGTGACCCCAAACACCATGCCCCAGGGTTGGGCCCGCCTTCCGGATGGGTGGGCAGCACGCCCGGCCTGCCCGCTGCTGAGACGCGCGTCTGTCTCCTCCGGCCTCCGTTCTCGACCCGGAGCCGGCAGGCTGTGCCCCTGCGCCCTGGCCGGGCTGCCCTGTGGGGGCAGGTGCGCTCTGGTCTGCGGGGCTGCCCTACTTCCTGCACTAAGGAACCCCAGTCCCGTGAGCTCTGGTCCCACACTTCTGGGCCACGGGGCTCTTGGAACAGCTTCGCAGTGCAGGACTGCTGGGTGTGGGGCTCGAGTGTGCACAGGCACGGGGGCCGTGCAGGGACGAGGCGGGCGTGGGGACTGTGCGGGGACGGGCCATGTCTGCGCAGAGTGCAGCTCCCAGCTCCCACGGGGCATTCACTCAGGACTGACCTGCATCAGCTCCTTGGGGCCCCACCCCTGCTGCATGGCTCCCTGAGCCCCTTCCCACCGAGAAGCCTTCCGGACACTGGGGTTCCACCTCGCCCTGCTCCAGTCGCCGCCCCTCCTGGGGCTCATACGTTACCTGCACACAACCTGTCCCCTTCTCACCGTCTATCCCCTTGGGCTCTGAAACTTACTGTGACTGTCTCTGAAGATGAACCACCAGAGTCCTGAAAAACAGTCTGGCATCTTCCGATTTTCTGATTTATAACATTTTTCTAATTGTATTTCAGTTTGGGGGGGGCACATAGCTGGGACTCCTCTCCATTCTGAGTGCCTGGTCTCGAATTCTTGGTTGAATCATGTTCATTCTGCCCAGGACTGGGGACAGAGGGACCCTGACCTGCGACGCTTCCTAACGTGTTACTCAACCGTGTGTGCTGACCAGAGTTTGGGGTTGGGGAGCAAGACAGCCAGTAGGAAACACGTCTTTACTTGCAAACCCAAATCCCCCCTCCGAGCCCCCCGAGGTGCAGGAAAGCCCCAGGCGAGCCCCGTGAGTGTGGAACTCCATGCTCATGAGTTAACGATGGGCGGACTTGGATTTATTTGCTGGGGCTGTGAGAGCGACCTTCTGAGGGTGAGTGAAGTTCCGCGGAGCTCCATGCAAGGAAAGCATCTCCCCCATCCTGTGTCCCCAGTCCCCGTGATGCCTTCCAGTTCATCAGTGGAATCTGCTTCTCTTCCACGTCCACAGGCCCACCGCTCCCTCAGATGCCCCCTTGCTGTCCGCCGCCAAAAGCGCCCATCTCAGCCGGCAGAAGTGACAGAGATCTGAAGCAAGCAGTAAAAACAGCTCACGGAGTGATAAGCAGGTCGCCTAGGACCCTGGGCCCCTGACAACTCTACAGCACTGGTTTCTTGGGCCGAAATTCATCCCTGTGGACAAAACGCGTCGCTGCCTCCTTAAAAACACTGTCACCTCTAGGACTAGAAGAGACGCAGGAGCTTGGGGTTGACAACTTCTTAACGGGATCAGGCAGCAGGATCCTCAGTGGGAGGGAGACAGGGGTTCCCAGGACAAAGACACGCGTCTTCGGTGGGGGTCAGGTGGGGGCGATGTCCAGAGCCGCGTTGTGAGTGGGAGGCCGTGTCGAGGCGCTTGGTCGGGAGGTCGGTGGAAAGCCCGCAGCGGGGGCCGGGGACCCCTGCTCCCTTGGCAGTTGCTCCTAAATGCTGAGCCTCCCTCGGGACTGGCTGAGAGTGTGTGCGCGTCCTCTCGTCAGGCTTCTGACCTGTCCCTATTATGAGCTTCTGCCGTGGTTGAATTCCCCCCACCACAGTCAAGCGTGGTCTGTTAAAGCATAGTTTTTGAACAATTTTGTTGGAATCTTTCTGCCCTTGGAAAAATAGAAGACTAGGTCATATTAGATGATGCTAAATCATACATCCAAAATGTTTCGGTTTAAATAGATTTCGAAAGTGGAGTGGCATGAAATCAGCCGGCAAAACCTGGCCGGAGAAATTTCTGGATTCCGGCCAACCCAGGGAAGGTGAAATTTGGCTTCTGAAGTGCCAGACTTGGCACATGGATGGGGCGGGGAGAGCAAGCCCCCGGCGGGGACATGCTGCTCCTGGGCCAGCGTGCGTCTGTCCTGAGGGGCTCCGCCGGGATCCGGCAGCCGTTCGTCCGGGACGAGATGCCAGCTCGTGACGTGAGGGTGACCACCATCAGACCCACGGCTTCTGAGGACAGTCCCGGTGTCCTCGCGGGTGAGGCCGGGGCCGTGCTGTCAACCTGAGCCCCAGAAGGAGGCCCTGTTCGCCGTTAGACTATCTGCTCCGAAGGGGGCTTGTGATGGTCCGACGGGGCCAATGTCCACGCTGGCGTCCTAGCCGAAGGCGAGGCACCCTTGTGTTTCCTTCTCACACTTGAAATATGTAAGTCAAAGTTATTTTTCTTACCTACTTGTTTTTCACAAGCATCATTGCTGAGCATTTTGAAGGGTTAATATCCAGGCGTTTGTATCACGTACGTTACTCGGCATTCATAAATCCCTACCCAGCACCGCGCCTCGACGCTGTCAGGGAGTCTGTTACGTAGTCAGATGGGGTTTGGCTAATTTTTGCTGCAGGATTATGCATTCTTTAGACATTAAAACTTCTCTTTCTAAACAAATCATGTGTCAGTGCAAACAAAGCCACTTACGTCAATCAGGCACAAAGATTATGAGCAGCTTCCCCGAGTCCCCTCGGTCTGCAGGGCTGATCTGAGCACTAATGACCACTTCCACCTCTTGCAATCAAGACGGAGCCCCTCGGGGTCCCCACATGCCGTGGGTGCTGACGTCAGCAGAAGGACGTGAGGACTCTCCCTGTGGGTTCCGCCGTCCCTCTGAGCGGGGCGCTGGGCGAGTGACTGCACCCGCGAGATCACTGCGCTCGCAGGTCCGTGGGGGGCTTTCTGAACCGACCCGGCACGGGACCTTTTTAAATGGTGCAGACACAGACACACCAAATACACTGTCGTTACCTCTGGAGAGGTACGGATTTCTCGCGCAAAATCAGTAAGCCACCGGGATACGCAGTACAGCACAGGGAACATGGTAAGACAATAGCAACCTCGCTGGGTGACACATGGGGACCACGGCTGTCGTGATGAGCCCCGGGGAATACAGGGAAGGGCCGAATCACTATGCTACACACCTGAGGCTAACAGAACGCTGCGGGTTAACTGCTCTCCAACCAAAGAAAAAGCATTGTTTTTACTTGCCCTTGGGACCCAGATCCACGCGATCCCAGCTGTGGTTTTCTCAGGGATAAACGTTCCTCCCTCCTAACTGCTCTGAAGGATGCCAGTGTCCACTGGGTTACGGTTTGTTGTTGAGAAGCAAAATTCCAAAGTGTTCACAACCTATTTACTTTGTTGATATTTGAAAGACATCAGCCAGTTGAATATTCGAGGGATGAATGCAATGATTGTGAGTCTCACACAGAGACTCGGGTATCAATCACCATAGTATTCTGTAATCTACAGACTGTATTAATTCTATAGAGTGAACATATACATTCTATGTACAAACCACACGCACATACATATGCCCATATTCATCGCTGTCGTATTCTGTAATAGATAGAATATATTAGACATATATAAAGAATATCTATTCTGCCTGTAGAGCGCACATACGTATGTTCTATACATGAACACATACACACACTCACACCACTGTCCATTGCGACACAGTCATCCACTATGCAGATAATGTGTGTATTTGTATTTTCCTAACCTTTTGAAAGGTGAAGCCCTAAGCCTCCTCCAGTGTAAATAATGCATTGAAGTAAAAATGGACTGTCAAACTCAGGCGACAATTAATTATATAGCACATAAATCCTTCCTTCCAGATGACTAATACCCAGGCCTCCGTGCGTGAATGTTTCTCTGAATTCTGTTTGAACTATTAGCCTCATAACATCAGATGGTGCATTCAGGATAATTTTCATTAGAAAAATAATTATAGGCTAAATATGGTTAATAAAACATTAACTATAAATTTGAATATTTTAAAAGCATGTCCTTCTAGAAGCAGCTTCTAATGAATTTTGATGAAAATACCATGATTACTTAAGAAAAAATAAATAGACGTGATTATTACACACAACTGTGAGAGTGATGAATTACAAAAAACAATTTTAGCTCAGAAATAATTATTCTGGGCAATCTGCTTCCTAAAATTGATGATTATAAGAAGAAAAGAAGAAAATAATAATTCTTCATGGATGACGGAACATTTGGTCTAATTTCGATCATTCTAGATTCATGACTTTGTAGTTATTAGCCAATTGTAAATCTCTCAAGTCTTAAAGTTTAAGATAATATGGAAAGGTAAACTCCAGTGGAAAGATTTCACACGGCCTTAAGTCTAGCGAAGAGGCTCTTCCCCACACTGCCCTGCCCAGCGACCCCAAGATGGGAGGCTGGCAGGTCTGGGGGGCCGGGGGTGGGGGCTGGTGAGAGGGACCATCGGGCCTTTTCTCGGTGCTGGACCGAATTCCTGCCCACGCTAACAGACAACAGACTGGCCGGGGACCCCCGCGCCCCTTGGAGCGACTTCGCTGGATGCCAACGGCCAGGAGACCATCGGTCACAAAGACTGGCTTCTTCGCCTTGTCTCCCACCTGCCGACCCAAACACGTCCCTGCAGTACAAGTGTTTTCCTTCACATACACCATTTATTTCTACACTACTTTATACCATTTTCAAAGCACTTTTCTGCGTGTTATATAATTTGATCCTCTCGGGAAGCTTGCAAAGCAACATCACAATTTTATTTTTATTTTGGGGGGCCTGGAATTGAGACCAGACGGCTGTAAGGTGTTAGCGACCCCCCGGCAGGTGGGTGATGGGGGGCTCACTGCCCTCCCTGTACCCGCGCGTGCTCACGGGTGCAATGCTGCTTCACCAGAGGTCCGCAGCCGGGCGAGAAGCTCAGAAGGGCACTGGGGGCAGCGATGCCCTCCTTCCGAGCAGCAGGCCCTTGAAAGCCCTTCCATGCAGACCCACCACACAGAAGCCACGTCCAGCCGCAAGCCCACGCAGGCCCTTTGAGGAAACCCCGTACACGTGTGCTTGCTGAGGCTTCCTCACCCAGGGCCCAGGGCAGCAGCCAGCACGGTGCTCAGCACTCAAAGATTCAGCTGGATGAACCTGCGGGAGGCCGGGCGTTTCCAGCCACATCGGAAACCATAAATGATGACGTGAACTTGCCTGTCTAAAGCCACCCAGGTAATAAATTACGAAAGTAACATTCAGACCCCCCACGAGCCTGTGAGCTTCCCACGCAGCACTGCTCCAAAGGATGGACGTGCTCCCGTGCCCCCAGAGCCCGGGAAGGAAGCCGTGACTTAGGAAACACTGTCCATGCGGGACAGCACCGGAGACTCACACGCAGGTGCAAGGGGCATGTCGCGACTCATTTCACAGGGGAGCAAACGAGGCTCAGGGATTCAGAGGTCCGGGGGTCGAGGGGCCCTGATGGCCGCTCGGACAGCCACACCTGCTTCCCCGCACGGTCTCCCATTTTCTGCTTCAGCCCCCAGAGCGCTGGTCTTTCTCAGCCCCATCCCGGCAGACCCCACGTCCGGCCCTTGCTTTAGTCATGGTCACGGCGATGCCACACACGGAGGACGCCTCCAGCAGGGGCTCAGGGCGTGAAGCCGGTGCCCATCCCCCAGGCCACCCGAGCCGGCTGCCATTCCGCCTGGCCCCCTCGCCCCTCGCCCGCTCGTTTCCCCACCTGGCCCGCGTCCCCCCGCTGAGCACTGGCTCCTGAGCTCCGTGATCCCAGCGCAAGTGAAGGAGAGACGCATGGATCCCATTTCCTTGAAATCACATGTGATTTGACGAATGAGTAGAAGGCTCTGGCCAAATACATTGAGGAATTTTTCTCGCTTCAAAATTTGAACAGTAAGTCTGAGACGTTCACAAGAAATTCTGCGCGCGGCCTTCCTCGCCATCTGTGCCGTGGAAGGACGGGGTGGCCAACCCGGAGCTCCTCGGGCCCGGGGCAGGGGGTGTGGGAGCACAGAGTGTCTCCTCAGCCCCACCTCGGACAGCAAAGCCCTTCTCGGATGGGACCAAGCTCCACGAGGACCGCACCAGGGTCACAAAGACGTGCACGATGACGGAGACAAGGATAGTCTTCAAGCAGATCGCGGATGTCCTCGGAAGGCCTCTCCCCTTGGGGGCAGACCGAGGGCACACTCGTACATCATTTAAGAACACTGGAAACTCATGTCCTGAACCATCACACGTCTTCAGGCAGATCCCGTTTTATCCAATTCCCTTTCTTCGAGATTTTAAAGGAAGGTAATTCTGTCCACGAGTTTTCCACCATGAGGCTGAGAAAGGACGAGTGTGACCTGCAGAGCAGGGGTCCTTCTGTTCCCTCACACCCACGGGGAGGGAGGGGGAGGCATGGGGTGGGAGTCGCGCCGGCCCTTCCCCAGCCCCGTCCAGCTCTGACGCGGCCTGCCCCGTCCCAGCCTTGGGCTCCGCTCGCTCAGAGGCGAGGCCTTGGGCAGGAGGTCTCTATTCTTCCCACGCTGGAGCTGGAGTCACCGGGGCCCAGCTCCGGAATGGGCTCGGTCCCCGAGTCTGGGAAGCAGACCAGGCTGGGGAGGGTGCGGCCGCTGGAGGGATGGGGAAATCCTGGATAGCGCGATCGTGGATGGAGCTGGCAGGTGGGGGGGGTTGGGGGGCTCAATCCCACCACCCCAGCATGTACTGGCAGGGACGTGGAGGGTGGGGGCAGAGGGGCACTGAAGAGTCTCCCCAGTGTGGGATGGAGCCTGGGGGTGGCAAGGGCATGGGGGCCCTGGGACGTCTCTGCTCTACCTGCCCACGTCACTACTGACTTGGGACCCTCTGTGTCCGCACCTTTGTGTCTGGGCCTTTCGGACGCTCTCAGCCCAGGGCGGCCAGCCCAGGACAGGCCCCACGAGGATGCTGTTCTTCTCACTACTCCCTTACATACTCCCTCCTACTCAACAAAGGGTAATTTTCTCCCTGAGGCTCATCCGGCCTCCCGTCACCCCTTCTCAGGATCGTGGTGGCCCCCAGGGCCCACTTCTCGGCCTGGCATCCATGACCCCAGGGTGCCTGCCCAGCCACACACCTGCCCCCCACACACGCGGGGCCTCCTCCGGGTCTCCTGGCCCGGCCTGGACCCACCGTGGAGCTCCCGGCTCCCGTTCATCCCCTGGGCACCCTCCTTCCCTCCAGTTTTCCTGAGCTCTAGGTTCTGACCCGCTCCAGGGGCTAGGGTGGCACTGCCAGGCCTGACTTCACCAAACGCCGAGTCCCACAGCTCTGTGCTCGTGTCCCTCCCACAGCACCTGAACTTGACTCGCAGGCAGCAGGTATGCAACAAATGTCTCTGACCAGATTAAAGCATTAAAGATGCAAACGGAAGCTCTTCTTCCCCTGAAGCAGGGGCAGGGGGCCTCCTCATTCTTCTGGTTGCAGCCCCCTGCTCTGTGGGTCCCGCAGTGCTCAGGGAAGTGTCGGGGGGCCTGCCACCGAGGCTCAGAGGGCCGCAGGGAGGCCGTGGTGGGAGGGACGTTGGAGTAAACACAGTTTGGAAGAACCGGACTGCCGGGAGAAAGGGCCTGTGTGGGGCAAAGGTTTGAGCGGGAGGCTGTGTGTGGGCACGTTCTTAGGATCCTGTCCCAGATCCTTAGAACAGGAGTTACAAAACAGCAGGATCCAAGGAGCAGAAAGTACCGGGGAATTCCCCGCATACCAGGCACAAAGAGCGGGGAAGGGGAGGATCGCATCTGCTGGGCGCTAATTACCAGGACTCCACAACCTTCGTCGTCCACAACTCACATCTTCACGTAGTCAAGGGTGCGCCTGGGAAATACCTGCTCCCCTGACTGTCACTGTGTTGCCGTGGGACTCGGCGGGAGCTTCCTGGGTTGGTGGCCTCATTCCTGGGCCCCGGGGCCCTCCGTGCAGGGCTGGGGAGGGGGCAGGGGGAGAGCGAGTCAGGGCACCTGAAGGGTATGACCAGGAAACCAAGTCTCGCTTTGCTCGTCTTGAAGCCACACTGACTATCCCGTTCTTGCACTCGGAGGCTGTGCGCATGTGTGTGTGCATGTGTGCACACGTGTGTGTGCACGTGTGTGTATCGTGTGTAACAGTAAGTGCATGGGACATTGACAATGCTGCTGGAACATCCAGAAGGCAGTTGCCAAAATGTTTGGTGAGTTCATTGTCAGGGAATCAGAAACATATGACTTAAGTTATAAAAATCCACGTGTAGAATTTCACGAAGGCCGTCTTCCGTGAGCAGACGCTGGTCGGAGGGCTGGTGTGCGGGCGGGGGTGCGGGGTCAGCCTGGCCGCCGCGGTGTCCGGCCGCCCCACTGCTCTTCTCTGCCTGCATCTCGGTCGCCGCTCCGCTCCTTCCCCGTCCTGCGGCCCGTGGGGCGTGTCCGTGAACTTGTGGGCAGTTTGTCCCCAGAGGCTGACCCGGAGTCGCGCCAGATGACTCCGACGTCCCCACAAGGTCAGTGGTCGGTGCTGATGCCGCTGGAGGGGCGGACAGGCCGGAGCACCGCTCTGCCCAGCCCGCCCCAAAGTGGGCCATGTGTCCCGCGGGTTCCCAAGCAGTGACCCGGGCTCCTGCTTCCTTTCCGCTCTGTTTCTTTCTCACGGGATTAAAGAGAAAGAGCGCGGCATCTGGCGGCGGCTTCACCTGCCTTCGCCGCCCGCCCTCCCTCCGCCCCTGCCCAGGCCGGCACAAGCCCCCGGTCTCCGGTTCACGGTGGGTGCTCAGTGGCCCCGCGGAGTGGCGCTGTCCCGCAGATAGGAACACAGGCTCCGCGGCCCGGGCGGTCCCTGACCCGAGTCCTCCCCGGGGGTCACTCCAGAGTCTCATTCAGCACATCCTCCGGGCGGCTGGTCCCTGACCCGGGTCCTCCCCGGGGGTCACTCCAGGGTCTCATTCAGCACACCCTCCGGGCGGCTGGAGTCCCTATTTTGGCGCCAGAGCAGGAGCTCGTGAGGCCGGGGCCCCCACGCTAGCTCCTTCCCGGTCACCAGAGGGAGGGCGGTCTGCAGAGGACAGCCCTGCTCGGCGGCGTCAGCGCATGTCACCCGCTCGCTTCCTGCTGGGTGACACGCGGCTCCCGGCCACCGCGGCTTCCCGACTCGCGCGGGGGTCAGCGCCCTGCCTCGCTCTCCCAAATCCACCGGGCCGGTCCCAGAGGAAGCCCTGCTCCCCGTGTAAGGGCCCCCGGCCTGGAGGAAAGGCCCCACGAGGGCTCTGGTCGTCCCCGCGCCCAAGGAAAGGACGGTGCCCGTGCGCACGCGGGGCTGGGCCACCCAGCGCTCTGCGGGGGGGAAGACGTCACGATGCCGGGCACGAAAATGCAGCAGAGTCCCCGACAACCGACGGTGGCTCCCCGTGGTGCCCACGTCCTTTCCTCCCCTCCCTTCCGTGCTTCTGTCTGATTCTGGGAGTACCAATTACCCGAGTACTCTCAGTAGCTGCACGGGGCCTGGAGGAGCACTCTGCAGTATTTTTTTTTTTTTTTTTTTTTTTGAGAGAGAGAGAGACACAGCGAGAGAGAGAGCACAAGCAGGGGGAGAGGGAGAGGGAGAAGTAGGCTTCCTGCAGAGCAGCGAGCCCGACAAGGGGCTCGATCCCAGGACCCTGAGATCATGACCTGAGCCGAAGGCAGACGTTTAATGACTGAGCCACCCAGGTGCCCCGGAACACTCTACAATGTTAAGTAACTTCTATTTTCTTTCGAACTGCTGTGTAAGAGGATGCAGTGGTTCCCGTGGCCGCCGTGGCACGTGACCTCAGGTGGGTGGCCTGACGCTGCGGAGACCGAGCCTCTAGGGTCCGGGGGCCAGGTGTGGGTGGGGCCCCGGGGGGGGGGAACCCTTCCCGCTTCCTCCAGTCCCCTGGTGGCTGGTCGCGGGTGTCCTCGGCCTTCTCTGACTTGAAGATGTGCACGCCCTCCCCCCTCCCGTGTCCTCACGTGGCCGCCTCCCTGAGGCTCTCTGTCGTCGCGTGGCCTCCTTTTAAGGACGCCTAGCCTTGGACTTCGGGCCCGCCCTGCTCTGGGATGGCCTGGCCCTAACTTGGGGACAGGTGCGAGGACCCCTTTACCAAATAGGGTCACACACGCGGGTCAGGGGGCAGAGCCAGCTTTCACGGGGGCCACCGTGTGAGCCCCAGGAGCGTGTCAGGCCAGAGCCTGTGCCGAATGACCCGCTCCCCCACGCTGGCAGCTCACTGAATGTTGACGCCAGAACTGCCCGGAGATTGATTTTTTGTAAATACTTCAGTTAAAATGAATGAAAAGTCCCCTTTTCAAGCAATTGTGTTTTACTTGCTGAGATTCTTGAATCACAATATCTATTTCAACTATAATAGGGGTTTAAGATATTTCAGGAGAAAAAGTTGAGAACGTAGATGATTTATGTTTTACTTGTTTAAATGTGCTCTATCTGAATATACTCCATCTTTCTATCATTTGTATCTGATAAAACTTATTTCTAAATCTTTACTATTAACAGAACATGAGGTACGTGAGCATCATGATTACTACGGTATGACTCGTGGTTTTGTTGAAATAAAGGTAAGGAAAATTTATTTTATGAACTAAACATACGATTTACCAATTATGGACATTGTTCTATTTTTACTGCTGTGAACACTGTCAGCCCATGAGCACAAGGGCCAGATAACAATGATAAGAATTGGGGCACCTGGGTGGCTCAGTGGATTAAAGCCTCTGCCTTCGGCTCAGGTCATGATCTCAGGGTCCTGGGATCGAGCCCCGCATTGGGCTCTCTGCTCGGCAGGGAGCCTGCTTCCCCGCTCGGCAGGGAGCCTGCTTCCCCCTCTCTCTGCCTGCCTCTCTGCCTGCTTGTGATCTCTCTCTCTGTTAAATAAATAAATAAAATATTAAAAAAAAAAAGAATGATAAGAATTAAAATCTGGCTTTGCTATTTTGCTGTTTTGCAGTTTTGAAGAACTTCATCTCTAACTGTAAATTTTAATGCTGCTGTTGGGGAGGGTGTATTTGTGAGATGAAACACTGGAACCTCTCTGGGCACGTCCTAGCCATATTTTCAGCGGATACTTGGACATTTGGTCCAGGGCCCTCCAAGGGCAGCATTGCACGGAGCCCATGAGTTCAGGGACAGGCCTGCTGTGGGGCGGCGGGGGCCGAGGAGGGGCTCTGAAGCCCCGTCCCCCAGAGCGCCCTGGGGGAGAGGGAGGTCAACCCCAGCCTTGCACCTGCCTTAGCAGAGAGCTCTCAGCGGAACTGGGGAAAACGAAGAGTAGGCCCTGCGTTCGCTGGAACACTTGTATTGTCTGGGCCAGCCCGCCGTCTAACCCTTCCATTCATGGTCATCGCCTGGGGAGGAGCTCACCTGTACTGGGTCCAAACTCCCTCCTCTCTCTCCTCTCCCTTCCCTCCTCCCTCTCCCTCCCCCTCCTTGTCTGTCCTCCCCCTCATCTCCCTCTCTCTTCCCTCCCTTTCCCTCCTCTCTCTCCTCCCTCCCTTCCTCCCTCTCCCTCCTCTGTCCCTCTCCCCCTCCCTCTCCCTCCTTCTTACCCACCGTCTCTCTTCTCCCTCTGTTTCTTGCATAGGCACTGTCTTTCTTTTCCAGAAGCCCCGATGTTCTCCGGCCCCATCTCCTATCCGAAGCTGGGGCTCGGCTCCAGCTGCACACAGAGACCCGGGGGGCTTTCCGAAAGCACCGCTGCCCCGTCCGCAGTGGGGCCCGATGGACCGCACTGCTGTCCTATCATCGCCCGGGGGGTTCTAGCCTGCATCCGAGGTGGAGAACTCGGACCGAAATTACGCGTGTCCAACACGACCGATACCATCCCAGGAGGGCAAAATTGGCTCTCAGGGAACAAAACGTCTTAATTGTATGCATTAAACACGGATATACATACAATACAAAGACAGATAGTATATTGTTAGTAAAATTTCATGGGTGGGGGGGTAATTAGGTTAAAAAAAAATCTACAAAGTCTCCTTAGGTGGATAGTGCTGAGAAAAGGGGGTGGCCTATGAATTTTATCTTAAAAAAGCCATTGGATATGTTTCTAGTTTAAATATAAGAGTGTGAAAGCCGCTGGTCTAAGGGCATCCAGGCCCCCGGGGGCTGGGCGTGAGGGCTTTAGGGATTGGCTCTCAGGGGGCCTGGACGCTGGCACAGTCGCTTTATTTAACAAATGGCACAACAGACCCCTGGGGTCAGAAGCTGTTCCGAGGAGGATGAGGAGGACTGGAGGGACGTCCGGAGGGAGAGCACAGACCCAGCCCCGCCTGGCCCGTAGAGAGCTCTGCCGGAAACCCTACACGCTGGTCTGGGAACTTCTGTCCCCCTCGTCTACTCTTCCGGTCTCCCTCCAGGTCCGCCACACCTGCTGGGGTCCCGCGCAGCCGGCCGTGGCCCGAGACTCGGTGAGGGGTGACCCCTGGGAGCAAGGCGATCCCCAGGTCAGACCTTCCCAGGGGAAGCTGATGTCCCCTTGCCACAGCCAGGCATGGGGCGTGGGGGACACAGACACCCCCACACCGCGAGAGGGTGCTGACGCCCAGCGCCCAGAGTAGAACCTCCCCACGCCAGCACCGACGTCTGCCTTCCCCAGGCCACCGCGTGCCTCGGACCGCGGACCCAGCAGCCCGGTCTGCCGGGGCCAGAAGGACTGTGCAAGAATATGCATTTTCCCGTTTGACCGTATGTTTCAAATATCCTTCGGCAAATCTGTTAGGAGTTTTCGTTATGTTGAATTTATTCTTAGATATTTTATCATTGTCATTGCTCTCATAAAGAGACTCATTTATCCCACAATAGCTGGTGGTTTCTATTACACGGGGAAATTCTGATTTTGAGAATTTACTTAATAATTGGCTTTCTTGCTAATTTATCATTGTTTATAATTCTTAAGCTGTTTCTTCTTATGTGTTAATGTTTACAATTCTGTCACAGGCAAATAATATACATTCTCCACCTTTTCTGGTGTAATGATCTCCAGACTTGGGGTAATACTGGCTGGTTCTTTCTCTGTCTTTCCCTCCAGAGTCTATTACTTAACAAAACCCTTTGCTCCTTCACAGACTCATCGCTCCCACGGACATGTCTCCAGATCATCCTTCCTGTGGTTCCAATTTCCAACTGGCTTTCTCCACTTAGGTATCTTTCCCTATATTCCAGTCATTAAATAAATTCACTTTTCTGCCAACCTGGCCTCCCTGGGGGGCCCATCGGGCTGTGCTGGGGGCCTGCCCCTCCCTCAGTCATGGCAACCTTCCTTCCTTTGGCCCAGCTGAACCCTGGCTGCCTGCAGCCTCGCCCCCCGTCCCGCCCCCGGGACCACGCATCAATGCGAACACCTTTCGTTCCTGGCCTGTACCGCTTTTGTAGCCTTCTGGCATTTCCATGAAATGTTTTGACGCATTTTTTCCAACTACGACGTAAGCCCTTGCAATAGGGCAGAAAGCAGATAGGGTATATTCTCTGCACGACAGACGGTTGCCTCCACAAAGTGGAGTTAAGTTGGATGCAATAAATACTCATTAGGTACGGAGGCTGGGCCAAGCATGGGGACTGAGCCGCCCGTAGACACAGCTCGCGGCTGAACCTAACCTAGCAGCGTCTAGAACCTTCTGTCCATGCAGTCCTGTTATATAGTGTTTATTTATTTATTTTAAGATTTTAGGTGTTGATTTATGTGAGAAAGAGAGGGGAGAGAGGGGCAGGAGGCACAGAGGGAGAGGGACAAGCAGACCCCATGCTCGGCACAGAGCCCGACGTGGAGCTCCATCTCACAACTCTGAGGTCAGGACCCGAGCCGAAATCAAACCTGGATGCTTCACTGCCTGAGCCCCCCAGGTGCCCCTAAAGTGGTTATTTTTCTCTCCTCGATGGTATCTGGGCATGTTCTAACAACCTACCCGGGATGTGCGACCTCGATCTTCTTCCTAGCCGTGCAGGGTCCCGGTGTTGGGGAGCCCCTCTCCTCCTTGTGAACCCCCCCACCCCCCAGCTCCCCTTCCTTCCAGAGACGCTGTGAGGATGAGTTAGGTGCCAGCAGAGCATTCCGAGGGAGACCCTGCGTAAGCCTGCCCACCCGGCTAGAGAGGTTGCCGAGCCGATGTTAACTAGAGGACGCCTCACCCTCTCCCGGAGCTCCGCTCTGCCTCCACGGAGGGCCCCGCGGGGCTCAGCCTTTTCAAAAGCAGGGGGAAGGAAACAATGGAAGGTGCCCAGGTTTATAAATGGCCATATTATTCTTAGGAGGGACCCCTGGATGGAGCCCTGTGAAGTTGCTGACATGACACGATTTAACGAGGCAAGATCAATGGGTCCCGGAGCCCCGAAGGGCTGGGGCTGGCCTTCCCAGGGGTGCCCGCCCCCTGTGGGGGACATCGGTCCCACTTTGGGTTTGACTGATGGTCTCCTAACGATCGCCGAGAATGAAGAGGTTCCTGAGAGCACAGGATAGACACAAGGACAAGCGAACGGGGCCCTGGTCTGCCGAATGAGAAGACCAGTCTTCCCCCATCGCAGCCGCTACGCGCTCACCGGGCCCGGTTTAGCAGATGCCCAGAGGGGGAGCCGCCGTCCCCCAAATCATCAGCAATTGCACGTGAGAAGCTGTCCGTTTTAAGTGGTTGGATTAAAAGCAGCATACGTCTCATCTAGCATCCTCGAGAGATCTGACCCAAGCTGCCGCCCCGTACCATCCGCATCCAGTCGGAAGGCCCCTGAGCACCGCCTGCACTCAGCCCCCCGCTCGGTTCCACTGCCGGTTCTGACGGCAGCGGCCCAGAGGAGAAGGATGGCCAGCGGGGGGTGACCAGCAGGTGTCCCATCTGGGGATGCCGGGGCCGCCTGCCAGGACCGCCACCTGCACAGCCCTTCCCCGCCACTCAGGTGGGCCTCTGTGCCCCTCCCCCTGCTGGACAGAGTGGACACACGGACTCGCAGACACACGGACGTGCCGCTGCTTTGAAGGGACACTTCCCACACAGGCCTGTGGCCTTGGTCTCCCCCTTGCTGTTTGAGGCCATCAACGACTTGGGTCTGCCGGAGGGAGTGTGCCTAGTGTGGCTTCCCAGGAGGGTTAGGGAAAGCGGCCGAGACACCTGTGCCTCGTGGCACGGGGAGGCTGCCCTTTCTCCCGCGGCACTAGGCGTGGAAGCAAACACAAGTGCGGGAACACCGCAAATTCGGTGTTGGAGGGGTGAGTCCCGCTCCCTCCTCACACCTTTCTGCTGCCCACCAGGAGTAAGGGCATCCTTCCTTCGGGCCGCACGGCCTTGATCCTCACCTTGTGTCTGGGTCCTGCTAGCTCGGGCAGATCCTACCCGATGGGACAGAGAGCTGAGGAATGGGTCCGCTCAGCCCCTGGCTGAGCACGTTCCTCCAGGCGCGTCGGGGGCCGTCCGGGGGGGCTGCACCCCTGCAGTGGAAACGTCTCCATCCCGCAGACCCATCGCTGGCCCCGGTCGGAGAGGAGACAGCCCTTCCCGGCACGCCGGAGCCAGGCCCCATCAAGCCGGAAGCGAGGCACGGAAGGCCCGAGGTCTACGATGACGCAAACAGCCCAAGGGCAAAGCCTCGTCCTCCCAGACCTGGGGAAGCCGCCGGTTCTCCCTGCTGGTGAAATCCATGTGTGCCCGACTGTCCGTGGGCCCCCCCGGAAACCACAGGACCAGTCCCCCTGCCGAATGCATCAGGTCTGCACCCGATTTAGCCCCAGGAGAAGCGGAAAGAGGACCGCGTAGCGAGGCTCCCCGAAAACGCACCACGTAAAGGTCAAGGTCGGGGATGCTAGCTCAGGTTTATAAAAATAGACCGTTGAGCCTGCTTGAGAGGGACGCACTCACGATGACCAGGACGGCCTTCCCGTCCCTGCAGCGCTCCGAGAACCCTGTCTTTGCGGCGACGGGGGTCTTCGTCCCAGTTTTGTCCCTCCAGATCTAAGTCCAAGCCACAGTCCTCACGGCGACGTCTATTCTCACACCCTGTGCCGTCCCCGTCCTGCAGGTCCCCTTCCCAGAGCGAGGCGGAGGCGTGAAAAGCCGGGCGGCCCCGTGTCCCCCGCACTGAATGGAAGGAGTCTGTTACCGCGTCATACCCACGTCCCCGCTCAGCCTCGGCCGCCGGGACCGTCCCGGCCCACCTCCGAGCACGTAAGTAAGTGCGAGCTCTGTGCGGCAGGAAACACGCCATCGGGCGTCTTCGTCTCCTCGAGGCCAAGCTCGCTCCGAGCAGGAGCCCCTGTGCCCTGTGTGGGAAGGCGGCCGGCGGCAGCGGTGCTGACCTGGATTTGGGGTGTGGAGCCGGGCCGAGGGGAGACCGCGTCACACCGCGCAGGCGCAGGAGGTTCGGGGCCGGGCCGAGGGGAGACCGCGTCACACCGCGCAGGCGCAGGAGGTTCGGGGCCGGGCCGAGGGGAGACCGCATCACGCCGCGCAGGTGCAGGAGGTTCGGGGCCGGGCCGAGGGGAGACCCCGTCACACCGCGCAGGTGCAGGAGGTTCGGGGCCGGGCCGAGGGGAGACCCCGTCACACCGCGCAGGCGCAGGAAGTTCGCATCCTCCGGCAAGCTCGTGCCTCCGCAGAGCGCTTTTCTTGTCGGGGTCCACGTCCACCCTTCTAGAGGGTTCCGTGCCTCGGTGGGGCAGCAGGTGGATAAACAACCAGAATCGTTTGGCTCGGGGGCCTGATGAGGACGGACGCAGAGAAACGGTGAGTGAGGCGCTGGGCGGGGTGCGGGGGTGAGTGTGGGTGGGGATATTTTACTACTAACGTGCACTTCCCAGGTAAAGGAATATATTGGAATCCAATGGATGGCGTTTGCAAAGCCAGGAGACAGCAGAGGAATGTTCTAGATGAACAACACACAATTCTCCAGAGGGCCCCTCTGCTCGTGCAGGAGGACGCGTCGGCCGCGCCATCCAGCACGGAGCGGCCACTGGAGAGGACTGTCATGCCCCATCCCTCTTCGCTCCCAACACCACCGCAGAAGACTTTCACATCTCTCCAGAAAGCCGAACTCATCTCCAAAAACTTTAAAACTGACTGGGAAAGTGTTTATCAGCCCAAATCCGGGCAATAAAATATCTAAGTCTGGTTAACTGAGGAACGACACAGCTCCTTCACTACGAAATTGTAACAGAGCATAATGCGTGTTTAGAGTTTATGTATATAACGCGTAGCTTGTTTGGGACCTAAGTGCAAAGCTTCCAAGTGGGTCTGTTACTTAGTAATCACTTCGAACCTGTTCGTTTCTCTCCACGCTGCTCTTCCTAAAGTCGACGCTAAGTAGAGACCATCTTTCTGCGTAATGTTTAATTCAGGGGAAAAAATGAAAATTTGTAACTCGATTACTACGGGATTAGAGTTCTTAAAATCGAGCAAGAATTACTCCAAGGGTGTAGCGAACACTTCACAAAGCCAACGTCGTGAAAAAACATCCCATGTTCCCTTTAAGGATCGACTATGAGCCAAAAAGTATGTTCTGAGTCACATGCTTCCAGCCGAAGTTTGGGTTCTAACATGGATGCATTTTTAAAGCAAGACAGGTGTCTCGCTCATGTGTACAAGAGGCTGTCTTTGTCAGGGAGCCTTCGTGAAGCCCCCCGAGAGGACCCAGAGGGGCTGAGTTCACCCCAAAGGGAGGGGTATGTTTTCTTCCCAAATCACCCCCCCCCCCCCCGTCCTCTCCCAGGGGGGCCTGCAGCTCTGGGGCTCTTTCCGACGGGCTCCGATTCTCTCCCTGCCTTCCCTGATCTCAGCAGCAACTGTTCAGTATGAAGCGGTCTGACACCACCTGCCTGCATGACCTCAGAGTCCCCCACCTGTTCTCTCAAGAGTGAAGGGGAGTCCCCTTGGATTTCTGCATGGAAATAAACCAGGGCAACGCTGCCGGGGAGGGGCAACTTCATGTGTCAATTGCAGTGGGCCATGGGGTGTCCTGATATTTAGTTAAGCATGACTACGGGTGTGTCTTTAAGGATGTTTCTGGCTGAGTTAGCATTTGAATCTGCAGACTGAGTAAAACAGATTGCCCCCCCCTCACTGTGGGTGGGCCTCATCCAATCAGTTGAAGGTTGAGTACGTAAAAGACTGAGTAAGAAAGAATTCTCTCTCTGCCTGACTGCCTTTGAGCTTGGTCACTGATGTTCTCCTGCCTTTGGACTCAGACTAAAACTATAGCATTAACTCTGCTGGGTCTCCTGCTTGCAGATAGTAGATCTCTGGACCTTCTGACCTCCACAATCTTGTGAACCAACTCCTTAGGACACCTCTTCCTTCCACGCTCTCTTCCTTCCTCCACTCCCTGCTCTCTCTTTCTCCTTTGATTGATAGATGATAGACAGACAGACATCTCTTCTTGGTTCTGCTTCTCTGCAGAAATCTGACAAATGCATCATCCACGGCCAAGCTCCTCTTGGGCATAGCTGCATAGCCCCTCACCGAGGCGCCCTCTCCATGCAGAGCAGTCCCACATGGCAGCCTTGGAGAGGCATTGGTCAAAGTCCCCAAACTAGGAAGGAAGGTCTCTTAGTCCTTCCTATCACTGAAGAAGAGACCATGTTCTTGCATCTATGGAATGGGGGTGCCGAATTTTGGTACATAAATCCAAGACTAAGGAGCAGCTTGGAAAGAGTTTCCAGGGACCGGTTGGTCCTGTTTGTCTCTGGAGAGAATTCAAATGGCAGCAAAATGTTACAAAAACACATTAAACATGTTCCCATCATTGACAATAGTCCTTGAGCACAACAGTTTAATTCAGAAGAATTCATTCGCCCAGAGATGTTTTATTTCCCATTATTGGCTTTTCATCTTATTCACGTCATCTGTTTCAAGAAAAGAAATTTACAAGTGTTTTGTTTTGCTTTGTTTTGTTTTAATGTCCATCCACCACTTTTAAATAGGAAAACAGCTGCAATCCCAAAAATCCCATCGCTCATCTCTTTTCGGCAAGGGTAGGTTATCAGTGAGCAACTCCAGTAAATTCGATCAAATAAGAGTTGACCGGCTTTCTGTGTTTGCAGAGGGACAAGAAGATGGCTTCCCGTCCCCGGGCCCACGGGCTCCCGGCGCTTCTGCATCCTGCAGGCCCGAGGGAGCGCATCGCCCATCACGGGAGCCGGCAGGAAAGAGCTCCCAAGCTAGGTCAGGCCTGACAGCATCTTTAGTCTCGACACAGGCGTGTTAGTCTGGATGTTAGCACATCTCCCTAATAGAATTCCCTGCATAAGTTGCAAGACGGGGTGGACAAGTAATAAGGAAAAATATGGCTTTTTTTTTCTCCCTCTAAAAAGAACCAAAATATGTAAACAGCCCATCGTGTAGGAAAACGTTAATGTGCCTTGTATTGAAAGGCATTGAAAGGCAGAAAATACTTTGGAGAAATGGGAGGAGAGCACAGGGTGGAAGCCGCTGGTCTCCTCCTCGAGCGGACAGCCCCGAGTGGTCGGGGCCATTATTTCTTGCATTTTCGGAGCAAATGAACTTGACAGATGGCCGTGTCACCCAAACCCCCACCTACCAACTTGATTATGCAGAAAACAATACAATGGAGAAGAAATCATTATTGAAGGAACCTGGTTAGCCCACAGAGGGCCAGGGAAGGCAGAAGAACAAAATTACAGTGGTGGAATTGAACAGCAAAAATGCATTTAACATAAAGTGGGTTACAGCAAGGCAATCAGTCATGGCTAAAGCTATTGTCTGGGCTTGCTTGCATGGTATATGCAGTCATCTGTCATCTCCCACGGAATTTCTGCTTAGTTTATAGGAGAAACTACAAAGGTTTTGCCAGGACATGTCTCGGTAGCCTCACGTAGCTCAAACGTGGATCCCCGGGAAGACAATGGTGGGCTTTCTCGGGGCTCGGCTGCCGTCCGTGTTTGGGAGGCCACAATCCTGCCCCCGTGGTGGCGAGATGCTCTCAGACCCAAGCGAGGCCTGGAACTGCCGGAAGTTCGGGAGAAGCTTCCTTCAACTTCTGCCTTGAACCTCTGCTGAGAGCGCCTCATAAAAGTTGGAAAAGGATGTGGTCTTAAGTTCGGAAAGACAGACATCTCCTGTATGTGGCCGTGTATGTTTGTAAGAACAGCTGCACTCTGAAGAAATAGGCAGTGTCAGCCCTGCGACAGGCGGCCAGGGACAAGGGGCTGATGCCACTCTATCCATACAGGCCGTGTCGATTCCCAACGTCCACGCAGGCGTTTCCAAACCACTGAAGACTGCTTGGGAATAAGGCAGCTTCCCTGCTCCCCTCCTGAAAATTGGTGGGATGTTGCTGCCTTTGTGTATTTCCGGCTGGAGCTTCTCCCATTGGAGAGCCTCGTCCCCATCTGTCCTTGCTTCTTGAGGCCACCGGCACGCTGCAGACCGAGCTCAAGCCCACCAGCCAGCAGCTGGCCTGCTCTGCGCATGGCTCGCAGCTCCGTCGTCACGAGACCTGGCTCCTCCCGGTGCTGCAGTGGCGTTGGTCCCGGCTCTGCCAGCAGACGCCCGTTCCCGGGACAGGGGTCTCGTCGTGTGCGTCCCCCTCGGGAACTGTCCTCTACCTGCACAACCTCTGGACGTCCCTGTGGCGTCTCTGCTGATCCTGCCCGTCCGCGAACGCTGTGCCCTCTTGTACACACCCTCACACCCGCCGAAAACATTCAGATGTGTCGGCACCTTCTGATTCATCAACCTGGTTTCATACAACTTTAATGCACCTGTATGACATTAATATAATTAAATAACATGTTACCTACAATAACATACATGTTACAATTTCACGTATTAAAAGTTAATAGGGACGATAATTTGTTCAGTTTAATTATATGAACGTTGTTGAACATTGACCTGGGAATGACAGCGCTTTCCTGAAGCATTGGCCCCGTGTCATCACCTGCCATTACGGTCTTTAGACACCCCCCCGTAACCAGGGGCTTCCGTCCTTCTACCTTTACCTGACGGAAGACAGGGATTGGGCCCCGCTGGAGCGAGGGTCTGTTTGTGCGCTCTCTCGAGCCAGACCAAAGAGGACCTTTATCTTAGACTATTCCAACTTAGCGAAGTCTGCATCCAGGTCCCTTGTTCAAGCCTCTCTTCGGAATGTGTGTCCCCAGATTGGAAGCCAACGAGCAGAGGACAGACCTCATTTACCTAAGGCAGCTCACACAGGCTGCCAGGAAATCGCATTTGCTGGTAATTACGAGGCTCACAAGCCTGGGAGAAGCTGCGTTCCGCTTACCGCGAGTGGAAGCACTGCCTATCCTGCTGCGGGCCCCCGCGCCGTGTTTCCCAAACAGGCGCCCAACCTCGAAGCTTCGGGGACCCAGCCTCTAAAGAAGGCGGTCCTGGTGGCCAACTGCCTGACACGGGCAGACTCTGACCTTCACCGCTGGGTCCCTGGCGAGACGACACCATTGGCTGTCCCCTCGGACCTCAGCCCGGTGCCAGGCGTTTGCTCGCCGGGGACAGCCCCTGATCTCCTTCGAGCCGGAGCACCCCCCGCTGGGCGCGATGGAGGAGCGCAGGGGTGCGGTGGGGCGTGGCCGAGTCTGGGTTCTGGGACTGTCATGCCCCTTTATCACGGGGAATAGCATCCTGGCGGACATCTTGGCGGCAGCCCAGTGAGACCCCTTGCTGACGTCTGACCCCCAGAGCTACGAATTGGAAGACTCTTGTTTGAAGCCGCTGGGGCTGTGGTCATTCGGGACAGCGGTCGCGCTCAGTGCCGGGAGGAGGAGTAAATTCCTATTTGTTTAAGTCAGTTTCACTTCTTGCAGCAAAGTATTCCTTGCTTCTGTCCGGGGGTTCCCGTCAGTGGTACCCAGGCCGGGCCCCAGGATGACCTGCGTGAGCCTGAGCGGCCTCAGCTCCCAGACTCTGATGCTCAGAAGGAAGCAGGCCTGTTCCTGGCACCCAGGGGCGGGGCCCCCACGCTGGGCACAGCAGACGAAGGTCCCCATCGGAGAGAATGTTTGCTGAGCACTGACTCCATCAGCAGGGCTCTCTCCACCAGTTTGGAAGGAATTTACTGGAAGGCTAATGACTCTGAAGGTTTGGAGAGGAGGAGAGAGGGCTCACGAAAAAGCCCCTCAGCTGTCACCTTAGGGAGGGGCCTCCAGCCGTGATGTTCTCCTGCTCTGTATTCGAGAGCCCCAGACCCGGCACCGAGCGCGGGCTGGGCCGAGCCCAGGGCTCACATCCGCGGGATATATCTGTCCCCCGGGCACTTTCCTCTAAGACCGCACACATCCAGAGAGAGGAATTTTCCCAAGATGAGTATCGTGTTCATGGGAAGGGGAAGGAGGCTGCATAACCCGCCCCGGGATGCTATGTGGGAATCCTGACGAGGCCACATTCTGGACGCGTCTGAGATGGAGCATTCTCCGGTCCCTAAGTCTCCAGGGATGGGTTTTGCTGGGATCTGGAAGCAGATGTGTCTTTGGGTTCAGGTTTCCTGCTCACAAACTCCCCCAGACTTCCATGCTTCACAAAAATACATGAGATACTGTGGTTGGTATTTACGTAGGACACCTCGTTCTTTCGAGGGGCAATTTAATTGTGCCAGTCATGTTAGAATCAGGAAAAAAAGTAACGACATGAGACATCTGTGGAGTACTAAGATGAAACAGTAATGGGTGATCTAGGCTGATATGGGGCGGGGGGGAAGAACCGGCCTGCGAGGGTTATTTGCCCGTAGAAGAATCTCTACCGCAATCTTCACAATGGAGTTTAACTTAACTCAGAAGAACATGCAGTTAAAAGCAATCGTGTATCGGCAGGAAATGGACCCGATGACAAAAATCTAACGCATGCATTTCTGTGATTTCATGACATGTATCTGCAGAGTTCAGGGCTCTGGCTTTAACTTGGAGGCAGCCCCTGATGGTATCAGTGAAAATGCCTCGAAATAACGTCACGTTTCAGGACCGTGAGGCCGAACGTCCATGCATGCGGAAAGAGCAAAGAAACCCAAGAGCAAAGATCAACGGAAGGATCCCAGACTCAGTCCTGATTTCCCACGGTCCACAGGGACCCCACCTGAGACCCAGCGGGGGTCCTCCCCGCAGCTCCTCCGCGGCGAGCGGCCGAGGGAGGCAGCCGACACTGCCCGGAGCCGGAAGGACTGCAGTCCACACTTGGTCTCCAGACTTCGGGGCTGGGGGTGGAGGGTGAGAAGATGCGACCCCCAGGGTGCCCTACAGAGTTCCCTCCAAGCCCGGCTAAGACGCAGGACCCTTGCCTGCGCGATTCATTCTGGGGGTGCTCTCAAGAGAAGAGGTGGGGGGGAGAGCGAAACAGGACGGACCCTACAGGGAGCCCTGACACACTTGTGTCCCGAGTGAGCTCACTAGAAGGGGGCCGGCCTTTTGCACCTACCATACCGGTCAGCCTCTGGCCGAGGTCGGCTCTGGAGGAGGAGCACGGCCCCGGGGGAGGCAGCTCTGGTTACCAGGAGAGGGGTCTTTACTGTCGGGGGGAGCGGGCTGGGAACCCCCAGCATCGGGCACGGCTCTAGCCATCCCTTCATCTCCCTCCACACTCTGCCCTCTGTTTTTAACACAGATTTGGTGTGGAATAATTTTAGAGCTACAGAGCGCGGAGAAGCTCCATATCCCCAGCACCACCTGCCCTATTTCCCGTCACCCCTCCTCCGTGTCCGCTGTCTCTTCGTGGGGCATTCGCTCCGGGTGTAAAGAGCAGGAGACAGACGTCGGGACGTAAGCCTTCAGGTTCACCTTGTCCGCCCGCAGAGGGGGCTGACGAAGCTCGTGTTGCAGGGACAGTGCTGTCCACGCAGTTCATGCACCTCGCGATCCTTCAGCTGCAGAATGTGACCCGCCCATGCCGCCGAGGGCCAGAGATGCCAGCGGGCAGACGTCGGTGCGGTTGGCGGTTAGCTGGTCAGCCCCCTTTAGTGGTTGTGCACGCGCCCAGGGGTGGGAAGAAGGGCTCCCAGAGTCATCCCCGCTCTCTCCATCTGTCCGCCCCTGTCGGCTCTGCCCCGGGAGCGAGGACCTTCCTGCTGCCGAACGCAGGCCTTACCTCTCGGAACGTTCTTCGTGGTGTAGGAAACTGCTGGGCTACAGAGCGAGCCGGGGGAGAAAGGATTTGCTCCCTTCACTCTGCTCCTCTTGCTGCCTGTGACGCCGCCACCCGGTTCTTCTGGGGGGCTACCCACTCCCCCAACGCGGGCATCCTTCCCCCGAGTGCATGCTACGCCCCGCCCTCCGCCCCCCGTCCCACTGGCCCTGCACGCGTCCCGAGCTGTGGAGCTGGCGGTCCCACGGCCGTCTCAGTGGGTTCTGGGGTCTTCCCTTCCCTGGGGACGTCATGACATCATCCTGAGATGCAGGGACCTCACATCCCCCCCACCTGTCCTCACTGTGAGCTCATCTTCCACTGACTCCAAATCTTCTGGACAGTTCTTTTCCCCTGGATTTCCTTAGACACCGTCCCCGAGGTTCCGCCTCCTCCGCGAAGACGCCATATGTGCTCCGCAATGTCTGCCGCCAGCGGGGACCCCTCCACCCGTGTCCACATGGAAATCCTCAGTTGGCTGCTTCGCCTCCTTCCGGCGGGCTCCGGTGCTCTCCCGTGCCGCGGACACGACCCGAGGGCACCACGTTGGTGGCTAAGCGTCCAGTGTCTCAGCGACGCCTCATGCACGGCTGGGGTCCGTGCTCACGCCAGGAGCTCCGCATTTTCCTCATGTCAGAAACCTCCCAAACAGAGGTTCTCGTCGCCAGTCAGCTCTGGAGGCCTCGCAAACGCCCTGATAGTTTAGGCAAAACTGTGTGAGCACATGCCTTTCCCTTTGGAGAGGGTCCAGACTGACACCCGATGTTGAAGGGGAAATGCATGTCCATGACCAAAGGGCAGGAAGGGCTGTCGTGCGTCTAGAGGGGAGCACGAGTCCGGTCCAGTGCTCCGTGAATGCCCCGCGGAAGCAATGAGCTGAGAGGTTTGGGGTCAGCTTGGATGACAGCCCAGGAGCCACCAGAGGGGCCGCGGGCTCTGAGGGAGACTCGTGTGGCTCCCTCCCCCCGACAGAGAGCAGCCCCCCACACCCGGTGACAGCGACCCGGGCCGTCTCCCCCTCTGGCTACACGGGACCGGGGCGGGGACAGAGCCCCGTCGGCACAGGGCCCCGTTCGCACGCGTTCCCCACGCAGGGGCGTCCAGGGCAGTGTGAGGCGGGCCTGGAGGACGAAGACCTTTCTCAAACACCGTCACGCGCGAGTTCTGGGTGGCATTCCGTGTTTGGGGAGCCACCATGCAGCCTGGTCCCCTTGTGATAAACAGGAGGTGTCTTGGTGTTTGGGGAAGAGGACCTTGCACGCGCGGCCACTCTGCCCAGACTCCTGCAGACTGAAGAGCTGCCCCGGACCCTGGAACCGAGTCCCTGCTGAGTACTTTGTGCGTAAGGACGCCCTGTGGGATGGGGTTCAGGTCCCGCACGGTGCACCCGTGGGGCTTTCATGGGCCTGGGGTGAGAACACGGAGGGTCCATTGCAGGACGTCTTGGCAACGCCCCCGTCAGGCCCTCGAACCACGGGGAGTGAAGTCCTGAATTCTGCACAGCGAGGAGCGAGGAGGACGAGGCTGTGCAGGAACTCGGGGGACCGGGAGATCGGGACGCAGCAGAAGGATGAAAACAAGTGTGGTTGGATCAAGGCTCATCCCACCCGAGAGACGGTGGGCCCCGGAGCAGGAAGGCGGCCTCCCCAAAGATGCAGATGCAGGGGAAGGGGCGTGGAGGGGG
>CM052895.1:131781088-131823722 GCA_028534135.1 Potos flavus | reverse complement strand
TTTATCCGTTTATCGCTGTGTGATTACAAGAATATCCTACGATCCGTTGCTTTTTCCGGTGGCTCATTTTCTCCCACGATCGTACCGTGGGGGTCCCTGTAGGGCTGTAGATGTGGAGCATGCCATCCTGCATGTTGCTGACCAGTGTTCAGGATCCCCAGGACCCCGGGCCTCGGGTGGGCACCAGGCCACCCGCCCGCCCGCCCGCCGAGGGATAGGTGGCCTGCTTCCCGTCCGCGGCTGCTGGGAATAACGCTGCCTCACACAGTCCCATGCAGGCTTGAGTGTGGGGTGCATTTTCTTTTCTCTGGACGGCTCGCCCAGGAGTCCGATCGCTGGGTCAGGTTGTAGAAGGTTTTTTGGCTGTTTCTTGGGTTTTGTTCTTTGGGAACCTGTCCCACCGTTTTCCAGAGTGGCGGCCCCATTTCACATTCCCCCCTGTGTCTCCCGTCCTCACCGTGAGCGCAGCTGTTTCGATGGTCCCCACTGCAGCTGCTCCGCTAGGCGTATACTGACACCTCGTCCTGGTCTCCAACACACGTCCCTCGAGGCCGGGCACATCCAACCCGTGTTCATGGGCGCATCCCCGTGCGTCACACTCACGGTGGAACTTCTTCTTGTGCCTTCATCTGCTTTCTGATAAGATCACTTGCTTCTCGGCTGATGAGTTTGGAGAACTCGTGACATTTTCTGGTGGGTGTCCTGGCCGGTAAGTGCTGTGTGCACATCTTCTTCTTGTCCCGAGCTTGTGTTCCTCATCGGAGAGCTGGAATGTTCCATTTTGATGACGTCCCGTGGGTTGAGTTTTTTTTTTCTTTTATGAAAAGGCTTTTGACCATATCTGGGAACGTTTCACCAAGGCTCGTCCCTGAGGACGTGGAACCAGATGGCGGTCCCCTGAATTACCCTTCCCGGAGGTGTGGGCTTGCTCCCCTGGGGTGTCCAAAGCCTCTGTCCCATGTTTTGTGAGAACTGTCCTTCCTCCCTCCGACTGTCTCTGCACCTTTGTCAAAAATCAGCCGGCTGAACGAGTGTGAGGTCTTTCTCTGGACTCTCCTCTTTGGTTTGCTAAACCTCTGTCCCTCAAGTGACATCACAAGGCCTTGGTCACTGCATTTAGAGGAATCCTTAAAATGGGAATAGAGTGATTTTTTTTTCCCCAGAATTATCCTAGCTATTCTACTTCCTTGAGCTGTCATATAAATTTTAGAAAAATCCTTTCCACATTTACGTAAAATAACCTTAACCTGTAGATCTGGGGAGAACGGACATCATGAATACATTGTCGTTGTCAGTCCTCGAATGTGGATTATCTCCCGTTTATTTAGATCTCCCTGATTCTTTCCTCTGGATTTCATATTTTTAGCACACGATCCCACCCCACCAGGATGACTTCATCATGACTTAACCAACTACATCTGTAATCACCCTCTTTCCAGACAGGATTTCAACACACGAGTTGTGTGGGTATATAGTTCAAACCACAATATAGCCCCACCACCGAAACTTCTTGTCTCTCCTTTCTTCTTGTCCAAATCTGACTCTTCTCTGATTTGGAATTTTTCAAAGTTCTGCACTCTTCAGCAAGTAAACTAAAACTGCCCGTCGGTGGCTTCGAAAGCCCAAGCAACCTACCTCCCGACCACGTTTCCCACTCTTTTCCCCTTTGCGCTCCCCGTCCGTAGGAAGTCATTCAACAAACGGTGAGGCTCCCCAGCTCCCAGGCACTGGGGCAGGGACCTGAGGGCCAAGCAAAGATACGGAGAAGGCAAATTCTCCAGTTACAAAAGCCGTGGGTATTTGCACATTGCCTGATACAAAGACTTTGCTTTCTCTGTCTGCTTGAAGCCATAAAATAAATGTGGTTCCAAAAAAATCAAAATTCAGAGAACGGAAGGCTCATGGGCACTGCAAAGTCAGCAAATTGCACTAGAACTCACCATGATTTATGCTAAGCCCGTATTACACTCACAAAAAATAAAAATAAGGCTTGGGAAAAAACACAATAGAATTGTATACAAAAATTAAATAAATCACTAAAACCTTGGGAAGAATTATTCTGCCTCCTTCCTCCTTCATGGTTCTACTAGCAGTGGGCTTTCTAGGGCCAAAGGAGGCAAGCTACACATGCCTCCCCGAACTCTGCATGAGGCACTTTGCTCAAATTTACCCCATTTACCCCTTGGCTCTGAAGACATCGGCAGTGTGCTGAGGGGTGACCCAGACCTCACCAGAGGAACCCCTGAATGGGACCTTTTAGGAAAAAAGGGTCTGTGCAGATGGGATTGGGTTAAGGACATGACGACCTCCCAGGTGATCCCAGTGGACCCTCCAGGCTGTGACAGCCGTCCTTACAGGAGAAAGGAGAGGGAGACACGAGACATGGAGTGATGCAGACGGTGAGAGACGGTGATGGTGGAGGCAGAGTGCGGGCCGAGGGTCCCTCATGCCCTCCCGACCAGTCCCCAGACGACGTGCCACCGTGCGCCCCCTGCCCCTCCGTCAGGCTCTGGGGCTTCCTGGGCCCCGGGCCCTCTCCTGACCCCGATCCGGAACCGGGTAGCGGGCGAGAGGCCAACGCACGCTCTGCAGCAGCTCGTGTGTGCGTATCATCGGGGCTGGCACTGAGACCGTAAGAACGGAAACATGGCCCAGCTCGGTCCCACTAACAGGTGACTGTTTCTGTTCAACTGTGCGTGTGTCCTGCTCTCAGGACTTGGCTAAATGTCGTTAAACCACTCACAGGAAGACCCTCCGACCGGTGCGGCGCTTGGTCTGTTTCCGGTAAGAAACCTGAGCAGAGAGGAGACGTGCGCGGGGCCGCCCAGCGGGACAGGGCCGGGCTGGGGGTGCAGGGCCGGGCTGCCCGGCCTGGAGCCCCGCCGGCCGCCCTCGCTCTCGGCCGTGACTCCTCAAGGACACTGAGAGCCGTAGATGAGCAGATAGACGTACAGATTTGGGTGAAAGGGGAGCAAATGGTAAGAGCCCCTGAGAAAGTCACAAAATGCCAAGGGGAGCAGACAAGTGGGACTCTGAGACCCATCCCACAGGAAATGCACGTTCCCGCAGGAAGGTGTGCAAGCCGGGAACAGGATGGGGAAAGCCTCACCCAGCGGGGGTCCCCTCCACCGGCCAGGTCCTCCTGAGGTCCAGGCGCCAGGGGACCTGAGCACGTGCGTGTGACCAACGTCCCCGTGATCATCCGTGCTGTTGTAGCTTCTTAGCCTGAGAACCAGGGCGGTGGTAGTGGGAAGCCGACCTTGTCAAGGTCAAAGCACTGGGGCTGGGGAGGGTGTCCGGGACTTGGGAGTGCCCAGCACCTGCCGACCCACGGCTCACGTTTCCCGTGGCTGCTCGGTGAGCCCAGCTCTCTCCCTCCCTGGACGGGTCCCAGACGGGCTCTGCGGCACTCCCACAACTCTTCTCCGTTTTACTCTTTGACCTCTCCGACACACAAGGTCACAAGATCCCGTTCCCGCTACGGGATACGTTTACCTGCTGTCCCACGTCTTGCCGGGATTGTGAGCCCTCAGCGGTTTTGACCCGGCTTGCTTGCCGCTGTCGTCCGAGCAGCTCTCGTGTCCGCAGGGGAACGCCGTGTACAGGACACGCGGGGCTCTGGGCTCAGTCCTGAGGTGGCGGCTGCGGTGCCATCCTGCTCCTGCCCCGGGCTGCAGCGGGTGGGATCATTCTGTCCCGAGTCACAGACGCACGACGATGACTTGGCCACCGAACCAGAGGCATCTGAGGAGATAAGAACCAGTTTGTCAGGAGTGGTACGGGGAGGAAGAGGCTCTCCAGCCTGGATGAGCCTGGGGGGCTCCTGTCCTGTGGGGTCCTGAGCAGGCACCACGCCCTCCCCGGGAGGAGACAAGCACAGCCCCCAGCGAGAAATGGCAGCAGCTCCAGGAGCCGAGGGGGCGGCACTCTGGGGTGGGGGTGGCAGGGATCACGTCTAAGATAATGAGTGCACGGGGGCCACCCACCAAGAAAGTCTGTCCTCTGGGGGAAGGAGGGACACAGGCGGGAAGGGGACGCTCGCTCCGAGACACCTGCAGGACACATCGGTATGGAATTTGCAAGACGTGAACCGCGGAGATCCTGAAACCGCCAGGTGTTTGCCCGGATGACCCCCTTGATCTCTGGCACTTACGGAAGTGACGAGCTTCATCACAACTAAGGAATATCACCCTGACGTTCAGAGAAGCGGAACGTAACTGATTGCAGAATCTGTAGACTCGCGAGGGGCTCGAACGCAGGCATGGGGGGCACCTCGTGAATCACACTGAGGTCCGCTGTGCACTGAATGCAGGGCCGTTGCTTTTCGGGGACCCCTGAGCAGAACCAGAGGGGAAGCCCTCCGTGCTCCGTCCCACCGACCCAACCCCAACAACCCCAACAGAGAACCATTTCTAGTTTCACCAAAGACATGGCGGAGAGTGGCGCTCCCGAAGCCGTCACTGCCACGTGTGAGGCAGGAGTGGGGGTCTTCAGGCCAGCCCAGGGGCACGTCTGTGCTCCCGGGACGTCCCTGTCGCCTGCTGGGCGGTGAGTCCCGCAGCCCCAGACGCTGTGGCTCTGCTCTCCTCACCCCTGTCTCTGCTCTGGACCCCAGCTTCCCGCAGACAAGCCTGCATTTCCTCAAGTGCTTCAGTCTGTCTGATTCCTGCCTTTCCCTAACTCCCCACCTTCTGTCATGGACGGGGTCCTGCTGGTCAGAAAAGCGCTAGTAGAGCGTGCTTGGCTGTGTGGGTCATCGGGAGAAAACCACGCACAAGTTACACAACGGTGGTTTCAGTAGGGACAGCGGAAAGCCGAGCGGTGCCTCGAGGTCGGGGGGCAAAGGGCCCCGGGGTCAGGGTGCCTGCGGGCGGCTGGAGCGGGCCGGGGCCGAGGGGAGGGGCTGACACCGGGTCCCCGGCTTCCCCGCACCGACCCTCCGCCCGGCTGCACAGGTGGCGCACAGGAACGCATCGCCCTTCGGACCCCGGGTCCCCGTGGAGATGAGATCATACGGGACTTCGTTTGGTCTGTGTAAGGGGCTCTTTTCTCCTAAAGAAGCTTTTGATTTCAATGTATCTGTAGCACACACACACACACACTGAAATTAAAAGCAATAGTATATAAATATACTGTTCCCTTCGCATGTGTAAAGACTACAGAAATACGTAAGCAAACCTTTGTCTGTGATGTGCCGCATGGTAAGGGTCCGGGGCCCCCTCGCCTTGTCTGCGGTCCCACAGACCTTTCGGTCTCCCATTTACTTCACCTCCAGATCCAGGCAGGGCTCTCCCTGGAGACAGACTCAATACGTAATTTTCTGCACCGTTTGTGACAAAATTGCAACCAAACTCTCTGCCCATTTAAGAAGTCGAGAAAGCGCGGTCTGCTGTTACAATGGAATGCTGAGCAGTGTTTGGCTGGATGGCCCGGAGCCGCAGGTGCGCAGGGAGAGGGGCAGCCCGGCCCATGGAAGGGAGCCCCTGCCCGGAGCGGGGCCCGGGGTCCCGCCGCCTGGCGACCGCCAAAGCAGCCGCAGCGACCGGAGCAGAGCGTTTCTTCGTGACAACGCCCCTCAGGGACACTCCCAATGCCCTTAGCACTGCCGTTTTGATGAATCCCTTTGGCTGTAATTTTCTAATTGACCCAGAGTCGCAAATTACTTTCTTCTACAGAAACGACAGCCCTGAAACTCTTGCGGAAACCGCCCTCCCTTTCCCTGCCTGAATACCTCAAATGTAAATCAGAGTGTGAGCCCCACTTCGAGCACCTTCTCATTAAAGCATCTCTGACAGAGAGAACCACCCGGCTGTGGCAGCTTCTGTTCTAGAGAGGAGCTCTGAGAGCCGAAAATGTCACACCCGGTGTGAGAGATGAACAGCGGAGAGCTCAGAGCGCTGCAAAGGGACTCCCGAAACAGCGTCTGCAAATGACTTTGGTCCCCTGGCGTGATGAATCATGGAGTCGCAAATCCTTTTTAGCTAATTGCTATCAGCTTGCGAGATTTTCCCTTCCATGTTCAATATCAATTTTCATGGCCATAGGAGATCGCGCTTCTCCCCTGAGCCCAGTGGCGACCGGCGATCAGACGGCAGCAGGAGCACTTAGCAGCTGAGGGGGGGCGTCGCCGATCGCCGACCGCGAGGCCGGCCGCCAACGCCGCCCGCTAATGCAGTCACGGCCGTGACCTTCCCGAAAGTCGTCCTCCCGTGTTGACAGAGTCTCCGCAGACCGTCGTCAGCGCCCGAACCCCGCCTGGTCCGGGAGCCGCCCGGGCTGCCCGGGGCCGGACCGTGGCGGTGGGGGCTCTGTTCTTCCATCAGGCACAGAGGTAGCAATACCGCCGACCCCAGGGGCTGCCCGGGGGCGCGGGTGACATGCGTGCAGCCAGTAGAGCCCTGTGTCACCAGGATCGGGGGTGGGCTCGGCAGCACACAGGAGGGTCCTCCCCCCAGGGCCTGCCCTGCAGAGTCTCCAGGAGCCTGTGGGCTCCCCTGCACATGGGGGAGCGAGGGCCATGACCAGGCGCCCCCACCACACGCACATTTAACGAGAATGCCACGATCACAGGCTCACTGGGACCGGAGAGCTCGTCCGGGCGGCAAAGGAGGCTGGAGCGTCAGGAAGATCGGGGCTAGCTCGTCCTGACGTCGGAGAAGACAGCATCGCACGGCATCAATGATGCGTGGGCTCGCTTCGGAGCCGGCACGACGGAAAGGCCTATTTCTGGAGACGCGTCGGGAGGGAGAGGGGGCGCCCGTGCTGTGGGACTGGGGGGTTCAGCCCGCGACGCCCTGCCGGGCCTTACGCTCTGCAGAGGCTGCCTCGAGCTTCCCGGCGGAAAACCTTCCTCCTGACAAACCAGACTTCAGTACTCTGCTGTTTACCCCGACACCAGTGCCGATAATTATTGCTGCTAATACTACTTTATTATTGCTATCAATATTTACTTTTTGATCATAGGCGGCATTGATGGGATTTCACCCAGGGCTGGCGCCAGAACTGAGCACCACACACACGAACCCACCGAGTCCTCACCCCTACACGTCCCGTGTCATCACCCCCCTTCCACCCCCGTGTTACGGGAAGGGCCCGGGCGCCCGGGCGCCCAACGTAGGAGTGGCCACGCAGCACAGCGTGGTTTCCGCCTGGAACCACAGAGCCTCCTCCCAGAGGCCGTCGGGGCTCGCCGTGTTTCATTTTGCCGACTTCTGCTTGGCTCGTTTCCCCAGCCAACCTTCTGTGTCAGCAGCTAATGAGGAACTCTGTGAATTGCCTGACTTTTCACGGCTTCTCCCTTCCTACGGATGTGTGAATGGACATCGCGATGGAGGCACGGGTCGGGGGGCCGCACGCTCCGAAATCAGCGGGCCGGCTGAGTGACTGACAGAGGGTTGAAAACCAGTTGAAGACCACCAAATAATTGCATCTCCCAGGGGGATTGGGGAGAGCGTGCATGGGCAGCCTCCCGGGGTTCCCTCTGCTGCCCCTGCTCCTGGGTGGGTGGGAGGGGTACTCTGACGTCCTCAGCCAAAATCGGGGCCCAAGCCCCAGCAATCCTGTGCTTGGCTGGTCCCCTCTCTTGGGTCAGTGTGAAATTTCCACTTCTGGACTGGAGGTTACATTTGAGGGTCGAGGCCCATCTGCTCCTCTTGAGAGGGCATCCAGACCGACTGGTCCAGGGAGGAGGGCTCTGAGCCAGTCCTCGAAGCCTGGGCCCGTCTGTGAAATTTGCTGAATCTTGATACCATTGTATACGACACAGAAATAGAATTATGTGACCCTCAGAGTTGGACACAGCAGGTTATCAGTCATGGCGGCTACTTTTAATCAGCATAGATCTAAATGCACATACGGATGATTTTGCCGGGAAAGATGCCTTCTCTGAGATGACTACTCTCTGGACGGGGGGCGGGAGGCTGCCTATCCATGCTACCTCCGTGCTGACCCTGTGTGCAAGGAGAACTGGAAACCAGGGGCCACGCGCCACTTTTACGCTGAACTTCTGTACCTCGATGGGAACGCTGGCCTCCCCAAACGTTCCCTTACGTGTAAGGGATGGCCCGGACCAGGGTCTGTCCATTGGCACAGCTCACGAGGACCAAACAGAAGCGTGGGCTGGTGCCCACTGTGACCAGTCCCTCTGCAACGTGGTTTGTGTGGCAGGGGCACACGTGACATCACGGACCCTCCTGTCTCCATTAGAGGGTGCAGTGGCCCCAATTATGCCTCACGATTTCTAGCGCTTAGAACAAGATTGTACAGAACACGGGAAATAGACATGTTTCTTGAGTGAAGTCCTGAATTCTGCACAGCGAGGAGCGAGGAGGACGAGGCTGTGCAGGAACTCGGGGGACCGGGAGATCGGGACGCAGCAGAAGGATGAAAACAAGTGTGGTCGGATCAAGGCTCATCCCACCTGGAGACGGCGGGCCCCGGAGCAGGAAGGCGGCCTCCCCAAAGATGCAGACGCAGGGGAAGGGGCGTGGAGGGGGACAGCAGCCTCACATGCCCCAACCTCGTCCTTACTTGCGGAAAGCTCCGGGACCGGTGCGGCGGAGAGGTGGCCCGGGCGACGAGAATCTACCCCTTTTCCGGAAGGAAGCAGTGCCCCAAGTCTGCGCACCGGCCCTCCACCTGCTGTGGACACGCGGGTAAGGGCAGGAAGTGCATGGCTGTCCCACACCGGGCCTCGCCGTGGCTCTAAGAAAACACCCAACCAATCGAACCTATTCCTCAAACTAAATTATCTAGGTAGAAATTCTTGGGCTGTGGAGGTGAAACTACTAGGGTACACACATTTCCTGAACACATACCTGAGCCTCTCTCATTTTTTACAAAAACACCCTGGCAGGTGGGTGAGCTGCCTGCACGTGTCCAGAGCTCTCCCACCCCTGGGCAGTGAGCTCTTGGCAGGGTCTGCCCTGCGTTTCCTTCCCCGGCCGGACGCGGCAGTTCCAAGGTGGGAGTCGCGGGACCCGGAATGTCGACAGTTTTCTGCGTCTCTGAAGACCCCAGTGAGGGATGCTCACAGCTGCTCAGAGCACCTGGGGGCTTTCTCACTAACTTTTCCAAGAAATGTAAGGACTCTCACCCCCAGTTAAAGAAAAAAATCCTCTTGGGACACCCGGGTGGCTCAGTCAGTTGAGTGACTCTTGGTTTCAGCTCAGGTCATGATCTCAGGGTCGTGGGATCGAGCCCCATATCTGGTTCTGTCTTGTGGAGCCTGCTCGAGATTCCCTTTCTCTCTCCTCATTCCCTGCTCTCTCTCTCTCTCTCTCTCTCTCTCAAAAAAGCAAACAAACAAAAATCCTCTTCACCGTCAGATGAAGGGAAGTAGGGAAAAGTCAGAAGAGCTGTTCAGCAATTCCTGATTTTTATTCCGCATTCGTATCTCCTGCCCCTTCCTTTCTGAGCACCAGTGGGCTCCCCCCGACCCAGCTCTGCCTCCCCAGCCACCTCAAACCCCTTGAATCTCCTCCGTCCTTGCTCTTAGAGTCACAGCTGCAGTCTGTCTGATGGGTCCCCGTCATCGGAGCAGAAGGGGGCGTCCGGACCCTTAGGGCACCTGCCTTGTGGCTGCATCTGGGAGAGGCGCGGACGAGGCTGCAGTCCACAGCGCGGCGTCTGCGCGGCGGGCCGCCGGGGGATTCGGGGTTCGGCCCGTCTCATCATTTCTGCCAGTCTCGTGAGGGGGAATCAAAGGCAGGCCTTCAGCCGCGCACCGCAGGGCACAGCCCGGCGCCCCAGCCCCGTTCAAAGGACACTTGCCAATTTCACCGCCATCTTGCAAGTCTGGGTGTGTTTTGTATTTATTAATGTTTTAATGACTTCGCCCTCTCCCCGGGTCCTCGGGGAGATCCACAGGCTCTGGACCTTTGCCTTTGAACATCCTGGAGCCCGGCATCAAGAGAAGGTGACAAGGGCCGGGAGCCCCCGACACCGCGGCCCCCGCGTCAGCCTCTGCAATTACGGCCACCTTTCCAGCAGACGGTAATTGAAACGTGCGAACCACATGGGCGCTAGTCAGTCCTGGCGCCCGCACACAGGACACGTGGGCTTTCCAGGGCCACCAGCCTGGGCGCTCGGCTCTTCACCTTTTATCCTTCTCAGCATCACGACTTAATCCACTCTAATGAGGTGAGCTCCGCTGCCAGAGCCCGGCGCCCACACGGCTCTCCTCTGGCTCCGCGTGGGGTTTGTAAGAAGCCGGAAGGGAAGGGACTTTGCCAGCCTCCCCGAGGGGAGCCGGGGCCCCTCTCACTCACACACTCGCCCTTCGCCATCGCGCTTCCTGCACGCTGGCCCGGGACGCTCTGGGCAGTGGACGCGGTGGCCGTCGCGGGGCGGGCACAGCTCCGGGTCACCTGCCCACACATTTAGCTTCGCGGCCACATGTCTCTCCAGCTTGAAGGACACGGCTGGTGGCCACATGTCACTGTTGACAAACAGCAGGTGCCGGCCAGCAAGCAGCGAGCACGCGAATCCCTGTGGCCCCCTTCTCCTTACCCATCTGTCCGCGCGTCCGGAGCTGTGAGTGCCCGTGTGCAGGTGCGGCGGGCGGGGACTGCGTGGGCGGGATGGCATCGCTGACACACCGGTGGCCGGGCAGGGCAGAGGAGGACCCGCTTCCTCCTGATGTGGCAGCATGCTGGAAGGAGGAAACGAGGGCTGGTCTAATTGGCGAATCCCATATGTTCTCGGGGCTCCGTTGCAGAGGTCCGCAGAGCGGCGGCCACGCCGGGGCTCAGATGTCGCCGAGCTGCTCTCCCACCTGCCCGGCCGCCAGCCCAGCTCCGCGGCAGCCTGCACGAATAATTAGCATCTCCTCTTGCAATGACTTCACACTGCTCCGCCGTGTGTCTCGGTCCCAGAAAGCGCCAGGCCCGCGTCCCCTCCCAGGTGCAGGGACGAGCCCGAGGTCTGCACGGCACCCCCGAATCACACAACTCTCCGGATGCGGGCAACGCCGCCAGCCCCGCGTGAGCCTATCTCATATTTTTATAATTAATACAATATTTCGCTTTAATGGCTTTTTTCTGTTGTTGAAAGCGGGGAAGAGAAGAAAAGACGAGCACAATGCACTGAAAGCTCACGGGATTAACCGCACGGTCTTAATAAACGTATACACATCCAAGGCAGGGAGAAAAAAATGTCGCTGTTACACGGCTTGAACCTCCCCCCTTTCTCCAGCCTTAATCTGATTTTTGCCAATTCCTTTTGATCTATCAGGGGCAGGCAAGTCAGGTCCACAAGTACAGATGGACTAAATATGGAGATTAGCCCCTTCTCCTCCTGCCTCAGCTCCTAATACCTGATTAAGTCTAGAATCGCACGATTGTCTCCGAGCCGGCTATCAGAGTGGCCGGGCTCAGAAGGGGGCAGGATGAAGGCCGATTTTGTAATGGATACTTATTTTATCCCAGCGCTCTAAGGAGATTAGGCCTGGGGGTGTCACATTAGCCGTGATCTCTGGGCCCCTGGCTGGCTCTGGCGGTTTTCAAACACCTCTCCTCGGCCTTAGAACAAACAGGGAGCCTGGACCCAGCGACCCCATGTCGGGCATGAATAATTGCCCACTGCAAACTGTTTGAAGATCACAAAGTGCTGTGTAAATTACTCAGTTTGGGCTTTGGTTGGGGTGATTTGTGGTGACTTATTGAATCTTTTCACAGTTCCGAATTAAACTTTCTCCGCTGCGAACTGCAGGCCGCAGAGAAAGACGGCGGGCTCTGAGCTGACAGCCCTGCCCTCAGATCAAGCTCACAGGAGCGCGGCGGGGCGAGCCAGCCGGCCCTGCGCTGAGGAAGGCGGCTGGGCGGCCGGGCTGCTCCGCCACGGTATGCCTATTCAGCATGAAACTTAAAATAGCTATTGAAACCAAAAAAAAAGGGGGGGGGAAGGAGGAGGGGGAGAAAGGGAGCTGCTTGGTTGGAAGCACCCACAGGTTTTTGGCACGATCTCCCGGGCAATCTTCCCACCAGCACATCCAATTTATTTTTTGTTTGTTTTCAAACATGGCACATTTCTTTAATTAGTGAGGGCAAACAAGTTAGAAACAGAAAGAAAAAAAAACAACAACAAAAGTTTAAGAATTCTGGTCGGGGAAACAATGTGATTACAGCACATCGAGTCTGGGGCACTGAGCTGGGCTGGCTGGCTCCCGTTGGAGTCACTTCCCCGGGTGTGGACGGCCCCTGCCAGCGCGACCCAGCGGCATCTGAGTGGGGGGTGACCTGCCTTTGTGTTCCACATACGTCTGTGCCGCAGGTTTTTGAAGGTTCTTTCAACCGGCGGGCTGCCTGCCCTGGTTCGATGCAGGAGGTTGCTTGGAAAAATTAATTAGCTACTATGTATTTTTTCTTTGGATCTACCTGATCTAAGTTGTTTTTGTGAAATAAAGCCACAAACAAATTCCGCAATATCAGAAGTAACGATGATGAAGATTTTTAATCTTGCCAAACGTGGTGGAAACGATGCGAGAATGCGGACAGTTGCTCTGAAGGGCTTTTACGGTAAAGAAGCCCAGACAGTATTGGTGTGCTTTTGCTGTAGCAATCTGTTTTCTAATTATCGAGACACTTACCCTCAGACATGTGAACATAGGAGTATTTTTAATCACATATCATTAAGGAAAGAATCAAAGTTAGAATACGGAAGTAAAAATGTAATTAATTACCTATTAATTACGATGTATTAAATAAAAGGTTAGTGCAATTCCTTTGCGTGCTCATTTATTTTCTGATTTATTTTTATCCGGCTGTATTTTTAAAACAGGTATCGACTAGGCATTCATAGCAATTAAGATTTTCTGAGTTCACTCCTGAAAATGTAAAGAAATGCAATCTACCTATCTACAGAGTACCCTGCATGTCCCTGGATGGGATAGCTTATTATACAATTACTAATGTACATTTATCACCTAGTAAAGACCAAGAAAAATCGAGAAGCAGAACCCAGATATATTGTGCTTTGTTTTAAAGTAGGATTAGTAAATGGTAAAAAAATCAATACAAGTCTCCATTGTAAAGGTAGGTAAATTCCACGACCCTCGTTAAAGACAACCTAGTTAACTACTCACCACGGCATTTACCTAAATTACAGAAAGCAAAGCAATGCTGGGAAGGATAAACTGCTTCAGTGTTACACCAGTACATCTACCATGCACTGTTTTGTGCTCATTGTGGGCTCACAAATTCCTGATAGATGTGCAAATAACAAAATGGAAGATTCTAAACAAAGAGGCTTTGTGTTGGCGGGGTACGAGCTTGTAAGAACAATCTAGATCATTGTTTTGGTTCTCAACTTCATTCGGATATAATCTATTTAAACTTAGACCAGGTTATTTCTCCCAGAAAGATTATATCCTAGTAGAAAAAATAGTATATGTACATATTTCATTACTACAACATTCAAGGCACGGTGCTAGGCTCTTTGGTGATACCCGGGTAAGAAGCTTCTAGAAACTTTTGAGCTTTGGAGATTTACGGGAGAGTGTGTGTGTGTGTGTGTACAGGAGGAAGGTGGAGACAGACTCGTGATAGTAACAAACATCCTTCCCTCTTACTCTCATCGTCTGTTCCCAATGCTTCACACGTAATAACTCGATGATGTTGGGAGGTGGACCCCTCGCGGTCTCCATTGCACGTGGTGTGAGATCATACCAGTGGGTGCATGCCAGAGCTGGGGCCGCCGCCCGCGCTGCCTGGCTTCGCCACACCCCTGCCTCCTGTTGTGAGGCTTTGAACGCAGGGAGGTGGACATCCTGGAAAAGGCTGGTGGACGTATCGCTGAGGACGGGGCGACAGGGCTGGGCTGAAGTCAGGCTGCAGGGGGATCAGGGCAATGGGAGGCGGCCCACCTCCATGCGGCAGACACACACCAGCGCCTTCACGTAGCGCTGAGGCTGAGGCGCACACAGGATGAGGTAAGACTGAGTCAGCGAGACCTCGTACTGAACGACTTTGACCCAAAATGACTGAGGCGTACACGTTATCTTTTTAACGATCACATCTCTGTGTAGCTGTACCAGGAACCCAGCTACTTTCATCTTGTTTGTGAGGGCCGTGTCGCTTTCTTGTGACTTGTATGCAGTCCTCAGCATCCAAATGAAACATTATCTGCCATTCGTGGTGGGCTACCACAAACACCTCTCAACTCTAAATAGCCCCGTGTGTGGACTTGCAGGCCAAGCCAGCTCTGGGACCCCTCGATCGGTGTGTGGGAGATGTTCCACCACCACGATGGGTGGGCCCCTTGGAGCGGAGCTCCTGGGTGGCTCAGAGTCCTCAGGGTTGGGGAGGGGCAGGGAAATGAGGCCCCGGCTCCCCGCTCTCGACAGGAAAGGACACAGTGCAGGAGCAGTTTGGTCGGGTTGCCAAGGATACTGTCAGGCATCTGTGACCCCGAGCCCATGAGGACAAGGCAGTAGTTGGCCATCTTGTTCAGCTTACGTGTGCCTGTCATCCATAGGATTGTCTGAGACTTCTTTTCTCCAATGGCAGTGGAAGGTCAGGTGCCATTTCCTCCTTCACAGGCAAACCCTGTGCGAAAGGAGCCCAGGACCCACACTTCCTACGGGTGCTGCATTCTACCTCAGTATCGCAGTGGGGAGCTCACTCTCGGCCGGGCGGGGGAGACGCACTGTGGCTTTTGAGAGGGCAGGGACATGGTGGGTCAGGATTACAGGGAAACCTCCAAGCTCAAGCTCTCCCGAAGCCACTCCACATTGTACGCTCCTCTCACAGAAAGAAAAGGATTCAGTGCACACATTACACAAACACAAATTATAGTTTCCCAGATAAACTCCAGATGGCTGACGATCTGATGAATGTGAGAAAGTTAACTATCAGTCTGGGTGGTCAGACTCTCGGCTTGGACCCCTAGCTTCACTACTTTGTTGCTTTGAGGCTCTGGGCAAGCCATTGGGGTTTTGTGTGCCTCGTTTCCTCATCTGTGAAATGGGAACAATAATAACAACCCCAGCCGACAAAGCGTGTTTGAGTGCCAGGAACAGAATGAGTTCTTGTAAACGTGAACAGCATCGGGTGTGAAGCACCTGCCCTGTGTCAGGCTCTAGTATAGGTGACACAGAAACTGTAAAAGAGAGAGACCTATGATTTGTTGCTGTGTCTAACACCCAGTGCTCCACGCAATATGTGCCTACCAACCAATCACGGAACACGATATCAAAAACTAATGATGTTCTGTATGGTGACCAACATAACATAGTGAAAAATTATAATAAAAATAAATAAAATAAAAGAGAAAGAGAAAGACTGTGTCATCACAAAGGGGGGGACAGATGCAAAAAGTAATCGGGAGAGCAATATAAGAGAGGGTCATTCCCTTAAAGAAGATAAAATATCTGCTAAGAAGATGCATTACCAATCATTGATCAATGAAGGGAGAAGACAAGGATGGTTTGATCCTGGTACAGCTTTAAGGGAAGCTCAGGCTGAGGAAGACCTCAAACAATGGGGTGGGCTCAGAGAGAACAGAAGAATTCCTTTTAAAGTTCCAGGCTATGTGTTGCCAATTTGCAGCTGAAGGACTGTGCTCTCAGGGGACAAGGGTCTGAGGCTGCAGGCCAGGTGTGAGAGTGTTTGAAAGGGGAGGTAGATCCAGAATTTTTTTATTGCAGTGATCGGTCTTCGTCATGCGCATCGAGATGGAGAGACATGAAGTGTTAGAGCAAGTGCGGATTACCAGATGCCCCCGGGGAGTCCGGGTTAGGTCAGGCTTTGGCACACGCACTGCCTCCTGTGACTGCGTACGTACATGAGTGCTTCCACCATTCCCCTTCTTGCAGCACCCCACAGCTTTTCCCGGGAAGGTAATTTTTGAGCTACTTATCGCACGTTTGCTTGGTACCTCTTTATAGACATCTACACCCTTTCTGACTCCTTCAGTACCTCTGCGTGGCCAGATGGCCCGGGTAAGAGGCTGATGAGCAACCTCATCAAACGCGGCTCTGTGTAGTTTATTACTGTAAATATACTGCTGGGCGTTTGCAGGTGAGTTTCATTACTTCTATACGTATATCCAGAGATTTATGATGATTGCTTCAATATGCTTTTAATTATCCAGTTTTTACAAATGTTCTTTAAATAAATGAAATAAATTGCTGCATAAATTCTGCAAATATTAGAATTACTATCACTTGCTACAACCAACCTGTGTAAGTGTGATACGGTTTGTTCTTATTAGTGCTTCTTTTCCAGAAAATGTGATAAAAGTTTTGGTTCTCACATCCCACAACCAGAGATTTGGGGTTAGTAAGTTTGGACCAATGACTTAGAATCTGCATTTTAACAAACTCCCAGGTTATTTTTATGCAGTTTGAGAAGCCAGATAAGCCCTCCATCATCTTGGCCTTCTGAGTCTTCTCTCTTGACAATAGCTAATTGAGAAGCCGTATCGTGAGCAAAGAGTAAAATAACAAAAAAGTTTGACATAAAAAGGCAAGTCAGTATTTTTAATGCTCTGCCATTTGAGGTACAAACAGTAACTGATTCATTTTGCCGACTTGCTGTGAAGCCTGAAATCCCTTCATTTAGGATGTTTCCCAATCCAGCTCCCATCCCCTTTGCCCCTGTGCAGAGCAAATGTGTTTACTCGGCCTTCGTATCTCCACACTGCTATCCATGCATGGGAATGTTTACGTCTTCCTTTGCATATTGTTGTTTCAAACAGAAGAACCGATTTGCCAGAGTCGCTTTTCACTGCAGTGCAGAATGTAGGACCGTTTCCTTCGGTGGCTGAGTCCAGGGCTGGCTCGTGGAACAATCACGCGTTCCCGGGACAGGCGGCGGCAGGTCCCACTCATCTGCAGGCAGGAACCCTGACACCTGATCGCGCTAATTCGCAGCCTCATCCTTCGGGCCCCTCCTGCGCGGAAGGCCCCTCGGACTCAGATTCTGCAATAGGACTTCCCCGGGGTTGGGAAATTGCTCCAAGGGGAGGCAGGCAAAGGTCAGATCTTGGAAGGGAAGCGATGGTCCTTCGAAAATTATAAGGATTGGTTTAATGATTGCCCAGCTGCAGTAAGCCATGGCCCAGACCCCTGGGATACAGAACGTGCCATGGGCTCTTTTGTAACGACTTGGGGCCTCCGTTGGGAATGTGGGCTGTTTCGGAACACCTACGGCCACAGTCTCCCAGCCCCGTGGCATGCCTGTCAGTCCTGCGGGTTTCTTAACAGAGACTAATCAATAAAGATAGACGAGGGGTCTTCGACGGAGCAGACACGGCTGCCGAGGGCGAGGCACCCCTAGACCCTCACTGAGCTCCTGATCTTTGATCAGTGCTCCTGCTCTAATGGTGCACCCACTAAAGAGATGACAAAATAAGTAAGTTCTGTCTCTTTCTCTTGAGTTTATGGTAGAGGCCAGAAGAGGAGGCAGGGACGTTCTGGGAGCCCACTGGGCATCTGTCTTCAGGGACAGCAGTGTTCCTTGGGGGCGTGCCCTTGCTGGGATGATGGGACATGTTCGTTCAAGTTTCTCTGCTGGGTGCCCATCTCCCTCCCCCCCTCCATGTGTACCCACAGGTATGGCTTTAATGAAACACCATGTTTATTTTTAAAGTTAAAAGTTAATTTGAGACATTGTAATAATATTTATTAAAGTACAAGATTATTAATTATCTTGTAAAATGGAGAAGTACCTCTCAGAGGTAAACATATCTAATGTTTGAAACATCCCTCTATGTTCTTCTAAGTGCATATGTATCTCTTGAGCACATTAAAATTGCAATCGTTATGGACACCTATTTTTTTTTCCAGTATACTCTCCCTTTTTAAGTTTCTCGATCCTAGAACATTTGGATAGATGCACACTTCACTCTTACAAACAAGGCCAAAAAAATGATCTCAGCTTAGAATCCTGACTGCATCCCAGAGTTTCCCTAGGAGACATTCCTTTGGTGGAATTGCTGGGTTTAATTGTGTGCATATGCTAAAACTCTCACACACGTTGTCAAAATGCTCTATGGAAAATTCATGCTAAATTTTAAAATTCCACTGAAATTTTGAGAGAGTTGACTCAGGGTGTCCTGGCTAGAACCCAGCATTTCCTGCAGGTTACCAGAAGATCCGACAGCTTGCTAACCCAGCTTTCATTTTATGTGGATACAATCACGCTGGCCAATGATGTCACAACTGTATTGGGTGTTTTTATTTCATATATTTCTATGCTTGAATTTTCTGCTCATTCATCTTTAGTAGAAATTAGGTATTGAGAATAACTATCTGACAAAGGTAATTTATTTTTTTCTTTTTTATCCTCCATTTTTTCCCTTTTTTCTCCATGGAGGGTGTTTTTGATGTCATAACCTTTGAGCTCTGCCACGGCTCAATGTCTCACATTCTCATTCTTCAGATCAGATAAAGAAAAAAAATCATTCTGTACAGTAATTCTCTGCTCTATTTGAAGGATACTTTTTCAAAGGATATAATTTGAGTTTCTGTCGCTTTTTCCCCCAAATACTTACTTGTGGAAATTACGTTGTGACTGACGTTTCCTTGCTCAGTGTGCAGCACCTCTGGCCATACAGTGGGTTGCTGCACCATCTGAGGGTCCGTCTTGGGGTCTGTTTTCTTCCTCTGAGCATCAGCCCTCAGGTGAGTTCGGTTTAATAGGTGATGCCCTCTGATATCAGGGGTGACGAGACCCCACTCGCCACTCTTATTATTTTTTTCCCCAAATACTTTTATTTTTTCAGTGTTACAAGATACATTCTTATTTTTTAAATAGTTTCTTGCTTACACTTTCTGTTATGTTCCAGGTGAACTTTGGAACGCTTTTGTTTCAAGGTACAAAAATCTCCCCGAGTTTAAACATGGGCTGGGGACAGACTTTAACTTGGGGCATGACCGTGAGAGCAGCTAACATTTCTAGACAGTCAGTACCAGCGTGAGGGGGTTTTGTGTATCATTTTCCTTTCACTGAGGGCAACACGGCAACCGCCACCTTCTGGAATGGAAAGCTGAGACAGAAAGAAGGCTGCAGTGACGGTCAGCCCAGGTGGCGGGCGAGGGGACACGCTTCATTCAGCCGTCCAATTCAGACACAGCAAACACCCTCCTTGCTGGAGATGCTTTCTGTCGGTGACATCTTCAGCCTCCTCCCACGGAGCTCGTCTGCCCTGGAGGTGAGGGCACAGCGGACAGGGTCTGACAGACGGCCACGCACCTTCTAAACTGTCCCATGACATTCTCAGTCCTCAGTGGCAGACTTGTCCCCAGAGCTTCCGTTTGGTCCTCTCACTCAGACCCTGCCCGTCCCTCTTTCATCCTTGATGCTATCGATTCCACTCTTTCCCATCTTCTTACTGGAGTTCGGACATGATCGCTGACTTCCAATTCACAAACTCTATCTTCTGCCTTAACTTTTGAAGTAATTCAACATTTAAAAAAATAGTGTAGTTTGCAGTTCTAGAATGCCTATTTGATTACTTTTGTTCACTCTTGTTTTTCCGTTTGTCTGTATTATTCTCTATTTCCTGCATTTATTCGTAATTATCTTGACATTCTTTTCCACTAATAATTATTTTTGACTTGCCTCTTGAACTTCTTCTATGGATTATTTTATCTCTTGACTCCTTGTCACTTTTTCTCGCTCTGTGTGTGTGTGTGTGTGTGTGTGTGTGTGATGTTTTAAATGCATCGGGAATTTGAATATCATACTTTGTAGAGACTCTGGTTTATATTTCTCTAAAGAGTATTAAATTTTGCTTTGACCTTTTCTGCTAAATTTGATTTACCATTTTTTTTAAGATTTTATTTATTCATTTGAGAGTGAGAGAATGAGAGAGAGAGAGCATGAGAGGAAAAGAGGTGAGAAGGAGAAGCAGACTCCCCGTTGAGTAGGGAGCCCAATGTGAGACTTGATCCTGGGACTCCAGGATCATGACCTGAGCCAAAGGCAGTTGCTTAACCAACTCAGTCACCCAGGCGCCCCTTGATTTACTATTTTTATTAGGAAATTATTGGAAGTAAGTTAGATTTACCACTTATTTATTATTGTTATCTCTTACTGTTATTTATTATTAGGTTATATTAGTCTTGGGCGCATAACGTGATGGTTGGCAATTCTGTACCTTACGCGATCCTCAGCACAGTAAGTGTGGTTACTGCCTGTCACTGTACAAAGTCATTACAATATTATTGGCTATATTCCCTATGTTGTATGTTTCATTGTGATTTACTATTTTTTTCCATGTCCAATTTTTGCGTGCGTATTCTTAGCTCCATTGTGATTTTTCCTGCAGCCTGGGAGTTAGATAAGAGTTCTTTGATTTTAAGTAGACCAAGATGGAGCTGTCCTTTAGCTGTTAAGTTGTAGTATTTTTGCATTGGCTGTCGGCACCCAAAGGAGGAAGCAACACAGGCGGCAGTATCAGGGCTACGTCCTCATACGTCTCTTTTTTATCAAGAAGGAAGCTCTTTCCCAGGTGCCCTAACATATATCCTCTTACATCTCTTTCCAGAACTTGGTCCCTGGACTAATCACTGGCAAAGGGGAAAAGCCAATCATGCATCATTCTTCAAAGTCTGATACACGGTACCCAAACAGAATCAGTTTCAGTAAAGAAGAAAGGAATAGATGGTGAGTCATTAATGAGCAATGTTTGCCACGACCCGGTGGATGATTCTAATCTCAGTTTATCTGAACTGTTAGTAATTGTTGACATTTGATCAATTGCTTTTCTTAAAAACGCTTTCTTCAGTGGACTCTTGGAAAATTACTCTCAGTTCTTCTACCTCACTGACTATTCCTCTTACTTTCATTCTCTGGATGGTAGTACTCATCTGGTCATTTTAAAATATCATCTATATATTGACAATTCACAAATTGTACCTCTAATCCGGACACCTCTCCTGAACTACAGTCCCATAAATTCAATTCATTCTTAATATTTTCACTTAGATGTTTAAGAAATATCTTGATCTTGTCTTAAAACTAACCCAATAATTATCTCGAACTTTCTTCCCCCAGTTTTCCCCATCTTGGTAAATTATAACTACATTCTTCAATATCTCGAGCTAACATCTTAGACTCATAACTGAACCACCCCCCCATAGGTAACTCAAGAAAAATTTCCACCACTTCTATATTTAAAATATATACAGACTTCAACTACTCCTCCCTTTCATGTCTTGTTGAGATCCTGCAGTAGCATCCCTGCTGGCCTTTTTGCCTCTCACAGTGTGTTGTCAGAGTAATCAAGGCGAGGGACACTGGGCGGCTCAATTGGTTGAACATCTGCCTTTGGCTCAGGTTGTGATTGTAGGGTCCTGAGATTGAGCCCTGTGTTGGGCTCCTTGCTCAGTGAGAAACCTGCTTCTCCCTCTTCCTCTGTCACTCCCCCTGCTTGTGCTCTCTCACTCTCACTCTCCCTCCCTCAATAAATAAATAAAATCTTAAAAAAGAGAATAATCAAGGTGATACTTCAGAAATGTATCAATTATTGATAGAAAACAGACTTTTATTTAAAATAGTATTTATAATAGCATCAAGCACATCATATACCCAGAAATATAACTAAAAATTAACTAACTCTTTTATGAAAAAAAAAGAAGAAGAAGACAAAACTAATTAAATTGAAAAGCATACCATGTTCATAGATTGGAAGTCTCAATACTATTAGTATGTCTGCTCTCCACAAATTAATCTATAGACTTACTGCTTTTCTAATAAAAAGTTCAGCAGAGTGTGTGTATGTGTTGTGTTCTGTATAAGTTGACAGGTTAGACTAACTTCTTATCCTATTCATGAATTCAGTTTTACTGGAATATGATTATAAAAGTATAAGGTAAAAATAATTATCTAGGATATGACACAGAGATATAAATTTGTGAAGTGGGGTAGGGAAAGACTTTTTAAATAGGACATACACACACATACACACACTGAACCTGTAAAAGAAAACACTGATAAGTTGTACGGCCTTGAAATTTATTTTTTTTTAAAGATTTTATTTATTTATTTGACAGAGAGAGAGAGAAATCACAAGTAGGCAGAGAGGCAGGCAGAGAGAGGGGGAAGCAGGCCTCCTGCTGAGCAGAGAGCCCGATGCGGGGCTCGATCCCAGGACCCTGGGATCATGACCTGAGCTGAAGGCAGAGGCTTTAACCCACTGAGCCACCCAGGCACCCCACAGCCTTGAAATTTAATATTATTATTTATCAAAAGAATTAAAAGCAGGCCAGAGAGAGAGAGAGAAAGAGAGAGAGAGAGAGAGGAAGGGAAGAAGGGAGCCAGGAAGAGAGAGGGAAAGAGAAAGAGAGAAGATATTTGCAATAAGAATACCAGCCATTGTATCCAGGATACATAAAAAAATTCCTACAGATTATAAAAAGAGAGTCAAATAGTAAATGAATCAAGAGACTTCAAAAGATACTAGATAAAATAGGATGGCAAAACGGCCAATGGAATATTTTAAAGAGTGCTTCAGTTTCTACATCATCTGGAAAGTGAGAAATAAGACCATACTGAGTTAACACTCCTCCCGTCTGAATGCTCATATTTAGAAAGACAGACAACACCAAGGGTTGGTGAGAACGTGGAGCAAATAAAAAGAAATCATGTGCTGCTGGCAGAGGTGTCCACATCTCCTGGAGCTGGATACGCGCGTCCTACGTTAAAGCCTATCCGCCTCTACATCTATACCAAGCACAAATGAAAACATGCTCGCCACGGAAGACGTCCAGACTGTTCGTGGCGTTATTCCCAACAGGCAAAGCTAGAAACAAGCCAAGTGTCCACCAGCAGCAGAATAGGTGAACCGTGGTATTGTCTCACAATGGAACACAACGCAGCAATAAAGACGGTGGGATACCCCATGCACGAACACGTGGACGGGGCTCAGGGACTCATTGTGAATGAAAAACCAGACCCCACATAACACACACCGCGTAATCCCACTGACTTCCTGACCCGTATTACTGGTTACTATCCCTTCTCTCTCCTGGCTCCCACAACACCACTCCCTTCCTGTTCTTAAACTTGCTGAGACCCTGCCAAGGGCATCTTCTCTCCACCTGCCCGCAGTGCACTTCTATCTGAATGTAGTGTGGACCGCACCATCGCTGCTCCAGGCCTCTGCCCAAATCCTACCTTTCCCATCACTGTGATCATTCCCTGATGTCTTGCGGGTTTGTTTGCCCCCCTCCCTCCACTGGAACAGAACCCCCAGGAGGGCAGGCATTGGTTGGATTTGTTTCGTATCCTCAGAACCTGGAAGAACACATGCTAATTAATGCTAATTAATGATAATGCCTATCTTCCAAAGGTACCTGGATGAGCGCTGCTGTAATTTATGCCTGTTAGTTAATAGGTCGGCATGCTTTCCACTTCCCTCTTGTGTGGGTGACCTGTTCATGTTTATGTACTTCCGATGTCATATTTTTCTTTTTCGTCCCTATGAGTGTCTTGCACAATCTAATGCACCCTCTAGAGAGATACCTCAGACCATCCCTGTGAGTATATACTCTCTCCATTGCACCCCATAAGAGTTAGGGTCTCGGGCGGTGCCTCTACTTCTGATCAGACTGACCACAGTAAAGCAGGCCATACACGGGGTCATTTCAGAGGCAAAGGGTTATCCATCTGCCAGGACTGAACTATCCCATTCTGCCACATTGCTTCTTTGGCGCAGAAGAACCAGCGTTAGTGTTGAGTCTCTGAAGACTGCTAGAGGCATTTCTCTTCTGGGGGAGCAAGCAGAGACGTCACGGCTGAGCCCGCCCCGAGGTCTGGGTGCCGGGCACCTGTCACCTTCAGCTCGCTGTCTGTTTAGCAACAGCAGGTTATAATAACACACCTACCGGAGGGAGGCTTGCCTCCCAGGCCCCCTGGTGAGGTGTTTATGATTTGTTCAGGGGCATTAGCAAATTTTGCTCAAATGTGCACTGGACCATGTTTCTGCACATTTCATGAATAATTGAAAATGAAAGTCTAAACATTTCATGTGCAGGGATTTGAGCATGCTTCTCGGTAAAGACAATCACCAAGGTCTAAGAACTTAATCAAGAACATGGGTGTTTCGGCTTGCACGTGATGTGGGCTGCACATGGGAAATTTAAATCCCACTTTGAAGGCGATTCATGGGATCTACTTTCTTGATGATGGTGGATTTTAACAAAAAGAAAAGGAAGGAAAGCTTTAAAATATTCATAATGATGCTTTGTATACCTTATGCTGAACCCAGAATGCACTCTAATATCCTCGCATGTTAATGCCTTTGACCCGAGCTCATTTGGAAAGGCTAATGTCTCAGTATACGATGAATACACTTTTCCAGAGCATCACTTCGATCTCTCCGCCAGCAAACAGCTGGAAGCACGTGATGTGGTGCTCTGGAGGGACGTCACTTCTCGGGGTCTGGCCCTAAATTTTCACGGTACAGTTGCTGGCATGGATCCAGCCAGACACTCCAGGGCAAACACCTTCCCAGAGCTGTTGGCCTTCATGAGAGGGCCATCGGCATCGCCTGCGTCCCCCTGCTCCAGCAGGGCACCCCATCCCCTCGGCTATGGCTCTGCCCTCTCAGGGACCCCCGTGTCTGTCTTCGCCCGGGCCGGCTAGTCTTGAGCCCCGGTCCTCTTAGAACAGAATGCAGCTCTGCCGTTCTGCCCACACCCCAGAGCACCGATTTCACCCAAGAGAAGCCACTGCCCCGAGGTGGCCCTCGCTGACCGTTGGCTACTACGCCGCTGGCCCGGCTGACCCTACTCCCCCTACTCCCCCCAGCTTGCCCGGGGCCCTCCACCCTCCTCTTCCCTGGATCTGGAACTTTCCTTCTCAGATACCATGGCTCTCTCCCTCCTAATCTGGTCTCCACTCAAGGTCGCCATTGGCCTTGTCACCATCTTAGTTAAAAATGGCCACACCCACTCCATGCCCCCAGGTCCCTCTGCACCCTCCCTGTGCTCGGTCCCCTGTAGAGACCCACAGCAGATGCCCAGAGGTGTTACTAAACGTGGTTATTGCTTATCTGCCCCCGCACACCAGTGTCAGCTCCATGAGGGAAGGAGTCTTGTCTGTGTTGGTCACTGTGTGATCTGGGGTAGGGACGCTTCGCCCGCGGTAGGTACTTCGTAGGTATTTGTTCAGTGGATAAATCCTCCAAATGTCCGAAGGTGTTTCAGGGCCCCTGGACGGAATGGTTAGTCCAGATGCTCCCGCTGCGCCCCCCAGCGTCCCTGAGGCCCCGGGAGCTTGGGCAGGGTGCGCCCTGCAGGGACGCCAGGGGCGGACGGTCCCTGCCCAGCACACAGAAGGTGAGGACCAGGGTTCCTGACTGGGGTAACATGGGGGCTCCTCTCCTGTGCTCCCTCATTGCCCTCCCAGGAGCACCGCTTCTGCGCCTCCTGTTCGTGGGACCACCCCGGGACAGCAGGTGGCAAACCCATGATCCGTATCTGAGTAGAAGCGGGAGGACGCACCCCCCACGTGGATGCAAGGAGCCCTCAGGCCACTCATGTTTCCCTAGCGCCTCCTCTTGGGTCCCCAGTGAGCACCGTGAGAACCCGCCCCCAGGTCTCATCGGGCCCACTTCTAGCCCCACGTCAGGAGGGCTGTTTGTGCACAGAGAGTATTGCAAGTGGGAATAAGTCATTCCAAACAGCGACGTGCAGAAGTCCGAGTTTTCTGAACATTCAGCAAACCTTCATCTTTTCTGTAGCAGCTTACTTCAGATTGCCCCACTGCGAAAACAGTTTATGATGTCAAAATGCTCTCTGCGGGGCAGAGCTGAGGGTCCTCCAAAGGACACAGAAAGCGACTTCGTTTTGTGGAAAAATGATGTCATTTTTAAAGGGAATTTGGGAGCCTCATTCAGTAGATACTGACTTTTGAAATAGCAGGAATGTCCTAAAAGTTGTCTCATTCATCTTGAAATGCCCCTGTCCGAGCTCGGAGAGCGAGGGCCGAGCCAGACTTGGACGGGCTGGTCCGAGGGTCCCTGGGACAGTGTCACCCAGGATGGCTGGAGGATTGTGGGCTGCCGCTGGTGAGACCCTTCTCTGTGCTTGCCTGGCCCGCACCGCCTCAGGGACCTTCCCTGCCCTGGGGCTCCGTCTGCAGCAGGCACGGCTGCTGCTCAGAGCCTCGGGCTGGGATGTGTCTCTCTCCCCTGGCTCTTGTTCTCTCCCGGCCTCAGTAAGGAGGGTGGCCTTCCCCTGGTGTCCTCGCCGCCTGCCGCCAGGCCGCCCTTTCTGTGGGTGATTTGCCCCTCGCACCCGTGACCCAGGAGTTGAGCTGTGGGGAGAGTTGCTGCCACTCCACCCACCTTACCACGGGTTACGGGGGCAGCTCCCCCAGCGCCTTCCACGCCCAGCGCACCCCACGGGGCCTGGAACAGGCTTACTCAAGGGAGCGTTGATTCCCAAGGGCTGTCCCCCATTCCAGGCCCCCCACTGAGTTGCATCCCTCAAAATTCAGACACTGAACTTCCAGCACCCAGGACCTCAGAATGTGACCCGCAGTGGAAGTTGGGTTTTTGAAGATGTAACTAGTCAAGACGAGGTCATACGGGAGTGAAGTGCACCCCAATCCAGGTTGACTGGAATCCTTATGAACAGGGATGTTCAGAGACAGACGTATACGCAAGGAGAGGCCGCGAGAAGCTGGGAGGCCACAGCCACGGCCAAGGACCCGCGAGAAGCTGGGGAGGCCTGGAGCAAGTGTCTCTCTGGGGCCTGCAAAGGGGGCGTAGCCCTGCCACGCTCCCCGCGGCCCCCAGACCGTGCCCCGGCAGCCCCAGGAGACCAGCACCGGCCCGCGGGCTGGGCCTCTGGGGCCTGTCGCGCAGCCCCACGTGGGGAGACAGCGGCCCTTCCTCGTTACTGGAGCTAGAGTCACGGACTGTGGATCCCGTTAGGGCGACAGAGACAATTCCATCCAAGCCTTTAACGTGAACCCACGAAGGAGGCTCAGAGAGATGAAATAGCATTAGAGGACAGGACAACCGAACACTGCCGTTAGCTTGCAGCCCCGCCTCCCAGGCCGGCGCCGGCGTTCTCTCCAGCCCTCGTTCTTCCCCCGAAGTGTGCATGCCGGGCTTACCGAAGCGCCCCTTACCACGTGACTCCGAGTCCTGGGAGCCCCTCCGGAGCCTGTCACCGGGGCCGCGGCTCCGAGGGCGAGGATCCCCATCCTCCTGCGTCAGGCACGATCCTCGGGAGCCTCAGCCCCACCCCGGTGCCCGCGCGGGCGGAAGGGGGAGTCCCCGCGAGCACGGCCGGCCCTGGGTGTAACTGAACCCCTCGTCCGCTCCTCAGAAGGGGACGGAGGCCGGTGTGGGGCTGGCACTTTCCAGACCGGCCTCAGGGAGGACAGAGGATGCCAGCAGGGACCCCTCTTCGTATCTCCCGTGATGGGGGACACGTTCACTGCCAAGGCCTCCCTCTGCAAAGGGCGAGGACAGGCGTGGCCGACTGGGCAGAGTGGGTGGGGGCTGCCTCCTTAGCACGAGGAAGAGGAAACTTCTGGAACAAAGGGGCGGCATGGACGCCATGGGTAGAGCCCTGAACTCTATCTTTGAACCACACGCCACAGAGCCAGCGGTCACGGCATCAGCTCTGGGCCTTCAGGAGAGCACGCGGAACGGAAAACAACGGGATACGGGTTAAGAAAAGCACTGAAACTTCGCAGAGATGCGTGGGGATGTCTGGCATGGAGAATCTGAAGAAACGCGCCGCCCTCCACCTCTGTGGCCCTGAGTCCCAGCTGCACAGAGGCGGCGGGCTCACCGTCAGCCTGCGGGGACCTCCTGGGACATCGGGACGGCTGTCACACCAAGTTCTGGACAGGGCAGCAGCAAGGAGCCCTCACAGGGCCCCGGGACCTCACTCGATACGTAGTCCGGCCAACGCTCAGGTCAGAGAGTGCTGCGGGGCAGAGGGGGCGCTTTTGCTGAAAGACGGCAAGGCCCCTGAAACTACAGTGTCTTCTGCGTGTTCTGAGCATGGAACACGCCAGTGTCGTCCAGGTTCTAAGAGAAACGCAGCGCAGATCTCCTTCCTCTGGAGGGAGGCTGGGTGGGAAGGGTGACCGCAGCCAGCCCCCTCTCCTTGGTGCCCGGAGCTCCTCGGGAACAGGGAGCAGGATGGGGCACAGGGTGGTGGCACCCGGGGGGCCCTGTCCTTGCCCCGTGCCAGCAGCCTGCACCTGTGCTGCAGCAGAAGGAAACGCCATCCCCAGCGTCCCTCTGGCAACCCCAGCAGTCGAAGCTACGATAAGCTGCAGGAAGATCTCTCTAGACCCTTTAGAGTCAACACAAGTGATTCAAAGCAACAAATCCTGGACTTATGGGGAGCAGCAAGGAGAGAATGGGGCTTGGCCACAGAATCTCAGAAGCACACGGCCATGCAAAGTGCTTCGGGTTTGCAGAGCCCATATGTGGCCAATGGGCTGTGGACTCTGGGTCTGGTCTTGGGGAGCTGACCCGCCCTGGGAAGGGGGCTCTGTGGCCACGGGCACTGTGGCCCCACAGCATCTGGGGACCTGAGAAGCCACCTGCAATAAATGGACAGGTGAAAACTGTAATCGACAAATAGACTGTGTGCTGTGAGGCCACATTTGTTCCTGGATAATTCAAATACGTACCTCTGCTGGAAGGTGTGGGTCAGAGGGTCTTTCTTTTCCCTTCACTATTTACAGTTTTGCAGAAATAAGCTATAGATCCACATGTCCATCAATCCGTCCCACAGAGAACCCTGGCGATACACCTGTGTCCAGACATTGCTACGTTACTCCAGGATCACTGGCACCTGATCCCATGGGACACATTTCTGGACTTTTCCTAAAGGGACTGCCATATCCTGGGGACATTTCTGTGTCTGTGATTAGGAAGGACAGTGGGAAGCGGCGAGAAAGGAAGAAAAGAGAAGTAGGGATAAAAGAGAGGAGGAAGGAAGAACGAGGGAGGCTGCTCTAGCGGAGATTTAATCCACTTCTTTGTTCTCGTTTTAATAGTAAGTGGAGCAAACCTTCATGACAGTTGTGCCTTTTAAAATGAAATTATTAAACTGTGAGTTGCAGAGATTGGAGAGCAAATAAAACAAACAAAAGATTATTTCCATTTCCTTGCTGGACGGTCTGTCCAAACCAATGAGTCTGGTTTAAAGGCAGGGCCTGGGAGAGAGCCGGCGGCATGGCCGGCTGCGTGGCCCATCCCACGTGTGCGCAGAAGACTGAAAGGGGGAGAGGAGAAGAGGAAATCTATCCGAAAGAGGATAATCTCCACCCTGCACACACAGGGGAATTGTCCTTCTTGCAACAACCCGAGGGAAGCGGAGGAGCGGCCCCTGAGAGCAGCGTGGAGATGCCGGAGGCGTCGGCAATGATTCGGCTGGATCAGCCTGACAGCTGGGAGTGGCGGGCTCCTCTCCGCCCGCAGCCCCTTCCGTTCCCGGCGAGACTCTCCCTTCCCCTCGCCGCTCCTCTGCTGCGTCTCCTTCCCTTCCGCTACCTGGCCGGCTGGAATATGTTTTTTCTCAGTGCTCGCTCCATAATGATCCCTGTCTCCTACAAAGGCCACAGTGCAAATGAGATGTGACACCACTGCAGTGAGGCAGTGTTTAAATTGAAATATTATAGGAAGGGCAGCACACGGCAGACCTTTGATGGTAGCAGTCCGGGTCTCAGAGGGGGGCTGTGAGTACAGAAGCCTTTGTCAGCTGGGCAAAGCTCCTCATCATTTCCAAGAGGGAAGGCAGCGGGCACACAGAGTCAATAAAAATAATTCCTATCGGGTAAGCAGTGCGGGGGCCGTGAGCGCGTGAAGCCCGATGACCCCTGGCTTTGGAAAATAGAGCCGAAGTGCAGCATTCGGGACGGCTTAAGAGGACATTTATGTACGGTGGACACGTGGTCGTCATCTTTTGGTTAGCAAAGCAAACACGTAAATACAAACCATGAACGAAAAAGAATCTATCCATTAAATTACCTTAAAATGTTTGAAAATAACCCCAGTCACTATGAGGGGAGGACTCCACGATAGTGAGGATATCAGTGTGAACTCCGCCCCAGCCCAAAGCAGGACGACCCACGGAGGGTGTTTATGCCCTTCTGCATAGTTTAAGACATGCTGAGGATTACTTTAGACAAATATGTATAATGGTTCATAACTCTAAAAGTAGACTTGCTCACGGATGACATGATCTTACGTAAAGAAAACCCAAAAGACTCCACAGCGCAAAAACACAACCGGCCAGAGCCAGTAAATGAATTTGATGAAGTTGCAGAATATAAAATCAATGCAAAAAATCAACCGCGTTTCTGTACACTAACAATGAACAATCTAAAAAGGGAATTAAGAAAACAACTCCATTTATAATATCACTAAAAGGAATAGAAGACTTAGGAATAAACCTAACCAAGGAGGTGAAATCTCTGTACATTAAAAACTACAAAACGTTGCTGAAAGGAATTGAAGCTGTAACTGGAAAGACAGCCCATGTTCAAGACTTGGAACACTTAACGTCGAGACGTCGGCACTATACCCGAAGCAATGGACAAAGTCACTGGAGTCCCAACCCAAATCCCAACAACACTTTTTGCAAAATTACAAAAATCCATCCTAAAACTCAAATGGAATCTCAAGAGACCCCGAAACACCAAAGCAATCTTGAAAGAGCAGAACGAACTTGGAAGTCTCCCATGTGCTGACTTCCAAACTTACTACGAAGCTGCAGCAGTCAGGACGTGTGATGCTGGCAGAGACACAGACATAGAGATGGAGGGAGTAGAACGGAGTGCCCAGGAAAACCCTCACGCACATGATCACATGATTTTCAGCGAGGGTGCCAAACCATTCAATGGGGGAAATAACACTATTTTCAGCAAATGGTGTTGGGGAAACAGGATTTCCACATGAAGAAAAAAAGTGAAATTAGACCTTTATTTCACATCATATACAAAAATTAACTCCTAATGGGTCAGGGACCTACATGTTAGAACAAAACCTTAAAATTCCCAGGTGAAAAGACAGGGAAGATGGTTCACGACATTGAACCTGGTGATGATTTCTTGGATATAACACCGGGTAACAAATGAAAAAGTAGACACATTGGACTTCAGGACCATAGCCATCAAAAATTAAAAAACAAAAAAACAAACAAACAAAAAAAACAACTTATACATTCAAGGGTACAATCAACAGAATGAGAAGTCATCTCACAGATTGGGAGAAAATATTTGTATACCATGTATTTGGTGAGGAGTTAATACCCAAATATATAGAGAACTACAGCTCAGTAACAAAACAACCCAATTAGAAAAGACCTGAACAGACATTTCTCCAAAGAAGACATACACATAGCCAACAGCACATGAAAAGATGCTCGACATCACTCATCATTAGGGAAATACAAATCAAAACCACAGCAAGAGACGAAGCACACCATTAGGATGGCTGTTACTAAAAAAAGAAAAAAGTGCTGGTGAGGATATGGAGAAAGTGGAATTCCTCTGTACTTGTTGGTGAGCTTACAAAATGGGGCAGCTGCTGTGGAAAACAGCATCCTGGATCCTCCAAAGAAAGTCAGCTCAAAATTACCCCATGACACAGCTACATACCGACAAGAGAGGGGACAAAAACACGGAGATGTGTAGTCTGGAGGAGGTCATTAGTCACAGTCCTGTGTCATCTTGCAGGGAATGAGTTATTGAGTTATTTTTTTAACGAGTTAGAACATTTTTTTTTTTTAATAGAAGGGAATGACTTCGAATAAGTTGAATTACCAGACTCAAAGAAAACATGCTGATCAGCTGCTTCTTCCCCCAGGGAAGGCGCAGAGTACTAACCAGAGTCTCCACTTGTCATGGCCAATGTCAGCGGGCAGCTGGAGTAAACGGAAACTCAAAAGTCAGAGTTTGGCTTTCTCCTGTGTCTATAGAATGGAGGAAAATCAAGTGAGGAGATACAAAACTGTCTTGGTAGCAGAGCCCACAATATTCCTGTCCTCCCGCTGCTCGCCTCTACTGGAGTAAAAGGAACAATGAACCCAACGTCCGGGCTCTCAGGCCTCTGCTGCTGGTTGCTATTCTTCAGTGTCTCATGTGGGAGGACGGGAAGGAGGAAGGAAGGCACAGAGGAAGGGAAGAAGGGAGGGAGGGAGGGAAGAAGGGAGAAAGGGAGGAAGAGAGAAAGAAAGAGAGAAAGGGAGAGAGAGGGAAGGAGGAAGGGAGGGAGGGAGGGAAGAAGGGAGAGAGGGAGGAGGGAGGGAGGGAGAGAGGGAGAGAGGGAGAAAGGGAGAGTGAGGGAGGAAGGAAGGGAGGAAAGGAGGAAGAAAGGAAAGGGAAGGGAAGGAGGAAGGAAGGAAAGAAAGAAGGAAGGGAGGGAGGGAGGGAAGGAGGAAGGAAGGAAGGAGGAAAGGAGGGAGGGAAGGAGGGAGCAAAGGAGTGGGGAGGAAAGGAGGGAGGAAGGAGGGAAGGAGGGAGGAAGGAAGAAAGGAGGGAGGGAGGGAGGGAAAGAACCAGAAGCTCAGGACAGCATACTGCTCATCTCACTGGGGCACTATAAAAGTTGAATGAGGTAATGGACATGAAAACAATTGAGTCTAAAAGTGATGCACAATGGGTTATTAATTTTATGACTAAATGATATATCTGGTCAAGGAGAATGATTGTTCGGGGTGTTTTCCATGTCCTAAATTGTCCCAGTAAAGGGAACATCACTTGGCCAGGGGGATTAGCCTGACAGTGTTCTCTTAGAGACCCGCTATTCTTCCTTGTGCTTTAAGCCATTGCGTAAGTTTTAGATTGTTGTGTGTGAGCCGGTGAGTTCATGGAAGAGAACAGACACCATCAAAAGTGCAGACAATTCAGAAGCCGGAAAAGACCTTGTGATCCTGCCCTCCCCCCCCACCCCAGCCCAGACCCTCCCCAGACGCTCTCCGTGTGAGGGTGGAGGAGGGCCGGGGGCCGCAGGCGGGGCGGGAGCCCCTCCCTCCCCACACCCACCAGCACTGCTTGGAAGGGCGAGGGGCTGGGGTCTGGCCACCCTGCTGCCTGGCTTCAGTCGGAGCTGCTGGTTTTGTTTTTATATATTGTGCTTCTGATTAAGACATTTGTTTAAAGAAAGCTTTGCACGGCTTTAGGGGAAAGAAGGTGGAAAGAGAGATTGAGGGGGTAATTGCTCCGCTCATGTCAGTCGTTGGCTCCCTGGGAAAGCCGTCTTCTGAGCACCTGACCATGACAAAAAGAGGAGAATTAAAGCCCCCGAAATAGCCAAAGAGGAGTCGAAATTCTCTTCATGTGTGGCCAGGCCTCGCTTCTCATCTCTAGCACAAACTTAAATAAAGAAAATAAGCTGAACCATTCTTAGAGTGACTTTTCTGTTATCTGACTTACTACAAAGTACCATTCACTGTCGGTGGCTTAGTCAGACCCGGAAGGGGTGAAATGCCATTTTTCCAGGGAGGAATACCATTTCCATTCCTGGGAAAAAGGATCATCAGTCGGAAAATCATTTCAAATGTGAAGAACATCCCATTTCTGAGTCTTCTAAGTGAGAGGGCAGTTACGGCAGCCTTTTGGGTGGACACAGTGACTAGTCGGGATTATTAAGGTCCAGTGTCTTCAGGACGGCCAGCAGTTCCGGATTGGCCCCAGACCGAGCGGATTGCGTGGAATGCAGCACAGTCGTTGCTAAAACTGAACAGTCCGGACGAGCTGGGGCCATTGGTCACTCTCTGTGTCTTGAGGCTGCATGTCGTCATAAATGATTTATCAATTAATTGATGGATTGATTCTCTAACTATTCCTTGAATGACTCTTGGGCAGTTAATCAGCCGCAGAGCGGCCTGATACGGATTTCATACACAGGCTCAGCTGTCTTGAATGGCTACAAATCCAGGTGGAGAGTAAGACCCCGAAGGACCCAGCTGTGAGTTGGACGGGAAGAGGATTGTTAGCTGGGAGAAGCAGAGGAAACCACGGGGACGCTGCATGCACCACGGCCACGGCTGCATCTGCAGACAGGCGTGGAGGGGCGTCTGAATGAAGGCAGCCCGTGGACAGAGGCACAGAGACAATGACCGATCTCTCATCAGTTCTATTCCTGATCCCATCTCAGCCCCTTCACACAGGCTCCTGTCTCCGTTGGAGGCCTACAGCTGCACGCATGCTCTTTGGAGGGACTGCGGTGCCATCAGAGGCCGTCAGTCAGTGTCCAAGTGTGATATCGATGCCCCAACAACACGGCACAGTATCGATTGAGTCCTCTGTGTGAGCCGGGCCCTTGAGCTGCAGCAGAAGAGAAGGTAGACAAGTTCCCCCTCCTGGAGCCGGCAGTAGGCAGAGCCAACTGGAAACTGATGAGGGGGCAAATGAAGGAAAGAGGCTGCGTGGTCTCCTGTGTGCGATGAAGGAAAACGAGCAGGGAGGGGGACGAGGTGGGCAGGGCTATTGGAGATGGAGGAACTCTGGGTGCTTCTCTGGGGAGGTGACATCTGAGGAGGGCCCTAAACGAGGAGAAAGACCCGGAAGACCAGGGGGAGGGGAATTTTAGGCAGAGGGACCCTTCCCCCCACCACCCCGCACTAAGACACTGAGAGTGAGCAGACGTGCTGGAGGTGAGGGGCGGCTGGGAGCCAGTGATGGTAGACATGACCCACGAGGGTGCTGAGAGGTCATGGGAGGGGGCAGACAGAGCAGAGGTTTGGTTTCTGGTTTAGTTTTGGGTGGCTTTAGGACATAACTGGATGGATTTCAGAGGATGACTCTCCATGCTGAGTGGAGAACCGACAGGATAGGAGCCAGAATCAGACCATGTGTCACTGTAGGCTCGGGTGAGGAAGGACTGTGGTCTGGGCAAGAGTGGACAGTGGAAGTGGTGGGCAGTGCGGGAATCAGAATCACCTCTGGAAGCAGAGTTAGAAGGGCTTGTGACAACATAAAATAAGGGCAAAGAGATGGGGAAAGTGGACATATCTCTAAGATCCTTGAGATAAGCTATTGGTGAGAGGCAGCGGGCTTCCTGGAAGTGAGGGTTCTGGGGCAGAAACAGGTTTGGGGGCAGGACGGGACTCAAGTCATCCTATCAGCACCCAAATGGAGACCCCCCGAGTGAGATGGCTTTGACTCTGCAGCTCATCACGTGGACGGCGATGAAGCCAGGGGGTGGATCCGATCCCATGGGCAGAAGTACTTGTTAGAGAAGACTCAACATCCAGCTCCGGTTCTCCCAGGATTTAGGGATCCGACGGAGAGAAGGTGGCTAGGAAAAGCCAAGAAGTAGCAGCCAGTGCTGTCGGATGAATCAGGAGCATGAGCTGAGCAGCAAGAAGGGAAGCAAGCAGCCGGCGTTCACCCCTGCTCCCCCATCACTGATCCCGTGGCCCCAGGTGGGGTTCGTCCAGCCCGGTCCGCCCGACCGAACACACTAAGAGGTTACGAGCAACTTTCCAAAGGGATGTTGAGTGCAAACACTTAGAACTGAGCTGGGCACAAGGAAGCTACATTAAGCTCAGCTGGTCTCATTTCAGGTAACGGCAAAGCTGGTTTCCGCTCCCCTTCCTTTGCATTTTCTGTGCCCACAGCTGGCTGGGGTGAGAACCCCTCACCCCTCCCTCCCGGGTGTGGGCTTCCCCGCACAGGCGGCCCACTCCTCCCATCATTCTCGGTCCCCCTGGGAATGCCTGCTTGTGTGTTTGTCAGGATTCACCACATCTACACGTTGCGGAGGCCTCAAGAAAGCGTTCGCTGGATGGGCCCCAAAGAGTTGTATTAATTTTCCATTGGTGCTACAGCAAATGACTATATATTTTGGATCTTAAATTGACAACACAAATTTAAAATCTTACAGTTCCATATGTTAGAAAGCCAGCACAGCTCTCAATGGATTAAAATCCCAGCGTGAGCAGGGCTGTATTCCTTCCTGGAGAATCTAGGAGAAAATCAATTTTCTTGCTTTTTCCAGCTTCTACAAGCCAGGATAGTTCTTGGATGAGTGCCCTTTTCTCTGTAGTCAGAGTGTCTTCCCACACTCTGTCTCACCCACTTGCTTCTGATCTCACATCCCTTTCGCTGACTCTCTGCCTTTTCTTCCACTTTTAAGTACTGTTATGATTACGCGGGATCCACCTGGATAATCCAGGCTAATCTCCCCATCTCAAGGTCACTTTATTAACAGCCTTAGTTCCCTCTGCAACCTTTACCGCCCTTTGCCATGTACCAGGTACATTTGCAGGGGCCGAGCTTAGGACGGAGACTTTTCCTGGTGGGCCCTGATTCTACTCCCACATCTTGGAATTGCACACAAAGTGTACTGGGTTTGTGAGTGTGCAGGTTTTTCCCCCGAGAGGCAATCCATAGCTTTCATCAGATTTTTAGATAGTGCCACAAAGCAAAGTTTAGAGCCGCTGTTTGAGCGATCCCATAAAAGCCACCTGTCTGCACCGCAGCAGGTGGGCCTCTGCTTCCGGTACCAACCACTTACTGCATTAATCATCAAGCATTTATCATTACTCAAACATCAATTGTCAAACCAAATCAGTGTCTGAGCTTTTCTCTGCCTCCAGCGCCACGGGCCAGGCTCCGTCTTTCCCCAGATCGAGTATCATTGCTAAGCGCCACCTAGCTCCTATTTTCTTTGGAATGCTTTTGAAATTACTAAGATTAAAAAAAATAAACAATACCATACATATTCGGTTTAACCTGACTTTGAAACCAGAAACCGGCCAACTGACAAGCAATTCTCTCTCTGTTTTTATATAAATAGTCATTGTATGTGTGTGTCATTGGCTCTCTGTGAATCCCGGACTTATTTATAAAATGCATCATGCTTATCTTTAGACTGCCAAAGGGAGTGACTGAGAATGGAAAACGCCGATGTTGACAGTTCTCGAGGCACATCCTTTACTGACCAGAGACGGGAGAATCCTATTGTCCACCCCGTGGCCTTTCTCATCTTCAATCTGCCATCAGGGTCTTATCTACGCTGAGATAAAACAAATCAGATAAAGGTTGAACGCACTAGGAATTTGTTGACTAAAGGTTATTGTGTCATCTAAATCAGGTGACATGCCCAGAGTCTGTCTAATGGACAGCATTGGCAAGCGTGAGTTTATACCCAAAATATCACCCAGCACCAGAATCATCGTTCACAAGAAACAGATGTCGGCACTGTCCTCGCCTTGCAGGTTAGCGGAGCCCAGAAGAAATCTAGAGATGGAGGAAACGCACGACTGTGTAAACCGAGTCGTGGAAAAGCTCAGTGATTGTTCAGGGTCATTGGGAATTTCTGTAATTAGACTCCCTTCTCATTGAGCATCCTCTGCTCCACTGGGTGAGGATCTTATCAGTGACTCTCTTTCAGCCTCTTGACTGATTGGGGTTTGTTGTAGGTGCACGATCCACATTCAATTTAATGGGGAGTCATCCAGAAAAACGCTCTCATTGAGGGTCTGTTTCTGATGGGGTTCTGGGTCTCAGAGTCTTACTCAGGACCCTAATGTGTAACCCTGTTCCCTGATTTACACAGATAATCCCCTTGGAGGGGAGAGAACTGCTCAGCTCCTCCGTGCTACAAAATACAAATACATAGAGGAGGACAGAGACCACCCGCCCAGGACGTGGAAAAGATAAGCATGCACTGATGGTTATAGGAAAAGGTGCCTGAGCCAACGCAGCCTCGTTGGGCTCTCGAAGCTCCAGGAGGAAAGTTGATGTGCTGGGATTCTCAGTCCCTGCTGCGTGGAACCTTCGGTGATGCTGCTCCTGCCACCAAAGGAGCCCCGTGGGACTGAGGGTGGCCGCGCCCTGATGAGGCATTTCACGCAGAGCCAACTGTCACCTCACCTGTTTCCCAGCCCATCTGAAGGCCCGAGAAATTCTCCAATCTAGCAAGCAAACTTAAGTCATTATTAGAAATGACAGGGAAACCTGATGAAATTGTACTTTCAATTGGAAAACAAAATTGCAATCAGACCAACATGATTTCCTCATGGTCTGACCATGCTAATGCCGGCCGAGACATGGGCAAATGTATTTAAAAGTCATAATGGAGCATTACCATGCGATCTCCTTTCACTGGCCCTTATTAATATAAAACTTCAATTTGCATGTAAATGTGGTCAACTTTCATATCATCAAAATACATGAGGCCTGGGAAAGTAATGAATTGAAGTTGGATGCAGCAATTACTGACGTTTATAAAGAATTTTAAAGAGGTCAGTCTAGCCTTGGCTGAGAAAATGAGGAAATCAACAGGGAATATTGTCAATATAGCAGCCGGGGGAGTCGGAGTCAGTCCCAGGTGCTGGGGGCCGGGCGATGATTAATAGAGAGGCGGCGGCGGCCTCTCACCCCGCAGGCCTCGGCCAGACCCCAGGCTACCGCAGCGCATGAAAGGTGCTCCCCGGTCCACTCCGGAGCTGCCTCGCGGCGCGTTCCGCGGGGAATCACGGAGCAAGCGCTGACGAGCGAAAGCAGGGCTGAGGGCTTAATTGGGCTGCACATCCTTTCAGCTTTCTTCAGTGGCTGATGTGCAGTTTAACCTTCTTTCCACCTCAGATGCTCCAGAGCCATGGGGATTTTAATAAGGCACTCGCGTGACGGCTTGGCTAAACATTGACTTAGTTGCTCAATTGAGTTAAACTGCCTTCGTGGGTTGTAATGGCAATTTATAAGTAAGTTGCCTGTTTTCTTTTCTTTTCTTTCTTTTTTCTTTTTTTTTTTAACAGGAAGTATTTTTCCGGGCCACATGTTTCATAAATCCTCAAGCACGTGGAGTGATTTGGGGGGATTTTCTTGGCCTATTTGTACAAATAAGTTAACAGGCAACGTAATTTTAAACATGCCTTGGAAAAAAAAAATCAATGCCAAGATAGAAATACTGCTCTGATTTGGGAGTGTTTTGATGCACAGAAAGCAGGGTCGGAAGGCAGCAGCCACGGTTTGCAAAATGGGATGTGACCAGTGAGGACCTCTCCAGACTCAGTTTCCAAGAAGGACAGAAATCGCACGGCCTCTCGCGGAAGGGAGGTGGGCTCAGGGCCCCAGCCAGGATGCAGTCTCGGTGGGAAACACAAGGGTATACTGTTTACTGCTTTCTATCTGTTCTTTGTATACTCCCACTTTGCATCTCTTCCCTGGTAAGCGATTTAAGAGGCATCTACAAACCTATTATAAATGCAGGCCACCTTAGAATTGTATAAACCTTTATGAAACCCATGTGTGTACCAGCCACTTTTATCAACTGCTTGGTTCACAGGTAATTCTCTGTGCCCGACCCTCCTGAGCTCGGTTTGGTGGTTTCCCCACCAGGCAGACATCGTTCTCCCTCACGCCAAATTCCTCATCGGCACCCACGGTCTCTGTATCCACTTTTCTTTCTAGTTGGCTCTTTATTACTTCTTCCTTCCTGAGACTGTGCATCAGCATGGATGTCCAGTCACCTTTAGAGCTGTACAAATGTATATTTCCATTTACGTAGGTATTTGCTGTCATCGAAACCAGATTCCAGAGACTGTTAACTGTCAGTATTGGGAGCTGGCAAAATGCAAGTCTTTGAATTAAGAGGCCCCATTTGTGACATCTAATCAGCACCACGAACCCCCTTTAACTCCAGTAGTATTTAAATACTTCAAAGAATGCTCTTTTCTTCCAGTTAATAAGCAAACTTCCCATCTCCCAGGAGCTATGGTAAACGGATGAAGTCAGGGATCTTTGTTGAGCAGAGAAAGGACTAGCCACGTACTGGGAGCATCCTTCAAGTCTGGACTTTGGAGGCGGGGGTCTGTAAGAGCATTTTCCTAGGCTTAAAATTTGAGGCACATGTTCTCCTCCACATGTTAACTAAAGTACGAGCTATATCGGAATGCACTGTATTTTTAATTTTTTTAACTGAGATAGAATTGACACAGCACACCGCGTAAGTTTAAGGTGTACGATGTGTTGTTTGATGCATGCATACATTGGAATATGATCACCACCTTAATGCTGGCTAACACCTCTATCGCATCCCGTAATTATCATTTATTTTTTGTGCTGAGAACAATTATGATCTAGTCTCTCAGCAACTTTGAAATTTATAATACAGTACTGTTGACTATATTCCCTACGCCATGCTTTGGATTTCCAGAACTTATTCAACTGCTAATTGAAAATTTGACGCAGGAAACAACATCTCTCCAATCCCCTGCCCCAGCCCAGCCCCTGACAGCCACCAATCTACTCTCTTTTCCTATGAGTTCAGCTTTTTGGGATTCCATCATCAAGTGAGGTCATACAGTATTTGTCTCTCTGTCTGACTTACTTCACTTAGCATAACGCCTTCGAGGTCCATCCATGTTGTTGCAAATGGCAGGATTTCTTTCTTTCTCATGGCTGAATAATACTCCAGAGTGTGTGTGTGTGTGTGTGTGTGTGTCTATATCATATCTATATCTATATGTATCAATATCTATATGTATCTATATGTATCTATATGTGTCTATATCTGTATGTATCTATATGTATCTATATGTGTCTATATCTGTATGTATCTATATGTGTCTATATCTGTACGTATCTATATGTATCTATCTATCTGTCTGTTTTGTGGACTCATCCTTTGACGGACACTTAGGTTGTTTCCATGTCTTGAGCCATCATGAATAATGGTGCAAAGAACATGGGTGGGCGGCGGTGACAATATCCCTTCAAGATCCTGATTTCAGTTCTTTTGGATATATACCCAGAAGTGGGATGGCTGGATCATACAGCAGTTCAATTTTTAGTTTTCTAAGGAACCACCATACTGCTTTCCAGAGTGGCTGGCCCAGTTTGTATTCCCAGTGGGAAGGGCTCCCTTTCCCTAATCCTCACCAACATTTCTTATCTCGTCTTTTTCATAACGGGCATCCTGACAGGTATGAGGCGATAGTTCATCGTGGTTTTAGTTTGTATTTTCCTGATGATGAGTGATGTTGAGCACTCTCTCATACACCTATTGGTCATCTGTATGCTGTCTTTGGTAAAATGTCTATACAGGTTCTTTGCATACTTTCTAACTGGATTATTGCATTTCTGTTATTGAGTATTATGAGTTTTCATATATTTTGGATATCAATCTTTTATCAGATGTATAGTTTGGGAATATTTTCTCCCACTACGTAAGCTTCCTTTTCAATTTATTGATTGTTTCCTTTGCTGTGGAGAAGCTCTTGAGTTGACTGCGGTCTCATTGATTCATCTTAGGTTTTGTCACCTATGTTTTTGGTGCTGTACTGAAGAAATTGCCAAGGCTGGTGTCAACGATCTTCTCCTCTATATTTTCTTCTAGGGGTCTCCCAGTTTCTGTCTTATGTGTAAGTCTTTGATCCATCTGAATGCATTTTAGCATGAAAGTTGGCCAAGCCAGCGTGTCGTCTTGGTGGGTGATGCACCTGGAGAGGAGTCTGTCCCGTGGCCGAGAAGACACAGGAGGGCAAGCTGAGAGGACAGCGCTGGAGGCCAGGCACGAGGCATCGTCTGAGATGAAGGCTATCCTTTCCCTCAGTGCCTGACCTGCCCCCCTCCCCCCAGTGAGGCTGTTAGCTCTGCAGAGGCAGAAGATGGGACGGGGACACTGAGGCAACTCTCTGTGTACAAGGTGGCACAGGCGGCCGGGCCCAGGCCCCCGGAGCTGAGCCACACAAATTCTGAAGGGACCTAGGGACCGGACGTCGACGACCCTACTCAGGAGGCAGTGAATGTACACTTTACCCCCTGACCTCTGTAGTGAGGGAGAGGCTGAGTGATCCCAAGGATTGTCCCCGTGGGTGGGCTCACATCTCAGCCTGACACTTACTCTCTTTGGCTCCTACTTGACACCTCCTGGTGTGTGTCATGGAGGCTCCCTGTGCCTGGCCCCAAGAATCAGACATGGCGGCAGCTGCTGTCACCTCCCAGGCTTAGCCAGCCACTGCCTGCACCCCAGCCTCCATGAGTGCACGTGCGCCAGCTCCTAGTGACAAAGCAGAGGTCCCAAATGGAAGGGACAGGTTTCTACTCAGTTGGCACTGAGTGAAGGCCACTTAAAGACCTCACTGCTCCTCCACACCCCACTGTCCTTGCCCATCCGGGCCCTGCCTGAGACCTGCCACACAGTCTGGGACTCTGCCCTCCCCCAGATAAACTTAATTTAAAGGTAATGATGTTTTTCATAAGACACAACATATTAGAGTTGTCTACTTCATATCATATTTGACTTAAAAATGTAAAGAAAAAGTTTTTGCCTTCCGGACGCTGGGTGATATTTACTGTTCCTCCTCCTTTGTTTTCTCTTCTGTTCCGCACAGTGGCCATCCTGTACAGCCCGGGACTACAGAATGATTTGTGCAACATAGAGCAATTCACGGCTAAGGCTAAAGATCAATCAGAAGGGAATAAGACAGAGAAATCTAATCCTTGGGAGTATCAGATTGATTTAGAAGATCACTGGTTATCTGTAATTCTTTTTTGTTTTTCTCTTCACTGAACAACCAATCCCCTAATTGTTAATTGTTATATTCAGCACTTGATAGCTAACAGAAATCTTAAGTTTGACAATCCATTGGTTGTAAAATGCTGTGTCATGATTTGAATTGTAGTTTTCTGATTGCATGAGGTTGAACTTTCTTTAAAAAAGCAGACACCTAGCTGACTGAGCCCCCCAGGCA
>CM052895.1:131754455-131780588 GCA_028534135.1 Potos flavus | reverse complement strand
GCCCCCCGGACCCCAAAAAGCAGCCGCATCGCACGGGTGCTCGTCTGCACGCTGGGGGCCATTCCCCACTCAGGAATGACGGAACCCGATCTCCGGAGCTGGAGACAGACACGCGTGTCCTCAAGTCTGGTATTCCGGTGAGATGCGCCTTTGGCTTCACTGAGGCCCTGATTTCACTGCTTCGTTGGCGACCCACAATATAAACAGGCTTTTGGATAAAACTACTTGTTGCCACAAATCATTCAACGGAATCCTAATCTTCTAGGTTTGTAAGGAACCCTAAGGTCACTCCCGTCAGTGAGCCATCCGAGACCAAGCTGCCCGCAGATGAGCAGGTGCCCGATCTGCTCTGCGCGACCTCTGGGCTGAGGGAGGCGGGAGCCCTCATCTCATCTGCCGGAAACACCAGCAGTTAGACACCTCTGCCCATGGCGGGAGCCAGCGTCTCTCCTCTGTGTGGCTATCTTCTGTGGATGAATTTTACAGGTGAAAATCCAAATCTACACACGGACACAGAATGCTCGTGTCACAAGCCTCCACGGGAAGACGCCAAAGCAGAATTTTATCCAGGCACATGTTTCCCGAACCCCCACGGCCACCCGTTTCCAGGAACACACCCGTCACAGACGACGCACAGGCCTGGACCCCCCCCACCACCGGCGGCGGGTTCTGCCTGAGTCCTGCTGGGGCAGGTGGACCTCTGGGATGCGAGAGCCTCTCCCATACGGAACTTCCTTCTGGCTGAGTTTGGAATCACTACACACCAGGGCCGGGAACCCAGTGGTGATGCCAGACGGCAGCGAGGGGACGGTGCCCCCGCAGCCTCCCGCAGACCCCGGGGCGGCGGTCTGGGGGTTTCACGCCACGGCTACTGTGCCACAGCATTGTGTTAAGTCAAGCTCCAGTTGCCGTGAAGGCTGTGTGCTCTAACCCAGCAGACCCATAATCATGTGCATGTGTGTCCACCCTGGATCACCACAGACAGCACTTCCTTATAAACTTCTGAGCATCTAAACATTAGTAACATTCAATAAACTCAGAGCAGGCCTGTGAAACAAATGGCCTCGAAGACTTCAGACACATAAGGAATCAGGAACATTTGTTAAAACTCATTGGTCTGGGCCCTGGCATCAGAAGTTTTACTTCCTTGGGTCTGAGGAAGAGCCTAGAAATCAGGATTTGTAGCAGGCTCGTTATTTCAATCTGATACTAATTGTCTGCAAACCACCCTTTGGTAAACAGTCTTGAGTCAGGTTCATGTTTTTCTTCACTAAAAATTTTGCACTGGAATCAGCTTTAAAATTTAATAAATGGGATCAAGAAACCCTAAAATTATTGTTTCCTCTACATATTTCTGAATTCCAAATATCAAGATATACGTGAATTCATAATTCCTGAATTTAAAAAAATAATGAAGAAAATGATATTCTCATACCCCGGCCTTGGTGCGTCCTGAAAACTGCCAGCCACAGATGGGGGCTCACTCCGGGTTCTGAAGTTCGCTGCATGCGTGCGCACTAAGGACCGATTACAAACTGTAGGCTTGAATTAGCATGGATTCATCACAAAGCAAAGAGCCGTGCATGCTCAGTGTGATGGGTGTGCAAGGATGAGCCCGAGCTGTCCCCATCGCTGCAGACCTCAGAACCACTTTGAAATGAGACCAGGCCAGATCCCCACCAAAGAGGTATGTGGCCAAGGATCGTTCATTGTGCTTTTCTATTTTGACACACAGAGTATTTTGTGGTTGTCTATAGTGCACTCACTAAAGCAGACTTGAGAAGGACCAGAGCCCCAGGCTGGTCCTGAAGGGCCACCAGACTTCCCCAGCCACGTCCCTCCTACTTACCTGCCCCCATGCCCCTGAACCCATTCAACCGGTCACACTGCCTTCCTGGAGGCCTCACACATTGACATAGACACGAGTTATCATTCTGGCTTTCCCTTTCTCAAAAAAAAAAAAAAAAAAAGATTTCTGCCTTGCTCTTCCACCACACATGAGGCCACCAAAGTCATGTTTCCCACAAGAAAATATGCCCCCTCCACCTACAGAGAGGTGGCATCCCTTCGAGATCCCAGGAACGCTCAGGGGAGCACGAGCCTTCTCTCCCTCTAGACTCAGAAAGCTTTGAAGTCAAAGAACATGGATTTTCATCCTTCAGGCCCAATTCTTGGCAAAATAGGAAGCTTTTCATAAATATTGTTGGATTAAGGAACCAATAAATGAGTCCCTCATTTTCTCTGCTTAAGCCTTTAAAATTACATAAGATGAAAAGGTGATTATCACAGGTTACCGTGCCCATTCATTTACCTGAATTCCCCCGTAAGATCAGTGCGGACATCCTCTACGTTTGACTCTCCTCTCCCGGATTTTCTCAGGAATTCCCCAAAGGAACCAAGCGTTCCTCAGAGAAATAAATGTTTCTTTTTTTCCTTTTAGCTAAGCACTTTTCTCTGCTGCAAGAAGCATTGTACGTTGATCCCGTCTCTAATATGTTAAGATGTAATGGGGTCTGAGTCCCTCCGGAATGGAACTTCAGTTCCAAAGGTTTTGAAGGGAAATAAGAGGCAACTGATCTTGGGCCAAGTATTTATCCTTTATGAAATGAGGTGAAATGAGGCAAACAATTATGGAATTAGCTAGGAAGGGAATTTAGTTTTATAATAAAATTACTCAAGTTGCAGATAATATTAATTGTGAATAATTAAGCTCAGGATTTGCCGTTTCCTTAGTGTCATGAATGAGCATAGAGGAAAGCTACCCTCCAGCTCATGGAAATGATGTCAGCTAATTCGGCCCCATTCTCTTCCCCTTCAAGGGTTTACCCTCAGCAGTATGGAAGAGATTGCTCTTACGTCAGAAGCTGAAAGATTTAGACTTTCTGTACAGTGAATATTTATTGAATGGATAAATAAAACACTCTAAACCTACCTAAATATCACTTTAAAACCTCTTCATTATTTCCTACCAATGACTCAAACTGAAGGATTTGACATTTGTCCAAAGATTTCAAAGTATAGGGTGTTTTTTTTTAAGAATAAAATATGAAAGTGCTTACTTACACTGATTCTGAAGAGGAACTATCTCTATTTTTCTGCGCTCAAGTAGGAGGAACGTTAAATGATCACAACGGAGTCTCTCACAAATTTGGATACTTAAAATAATTTTCTCTGAGCTTTCACTAGATGTTTAACAAATAAAAGCTCACATTATACTTTTTTGTTTTCAATTAAAAGTCCCAGGAAGCCTTTCTAAACGAGAGCTTGTTGATTGACTTTGGTTCCAGCTGGTCACAGCCCCCTCCGTCACCGCTTCAGGTCCTCTATCCATCTCCTTCTCTGGGGACACCCTGGCACAGGACGAGCGGAGAGGTGACCTTTCCTATCGGCGTGCGCACGGTAAGTGAGAGGTCCCACGGCCAACGCCAGGGAGAGCTCATCTGCTGCGGACCTGATGAAGCGCAGCCCGGACGGGCCTGCGACGCTGCACCACCACACTAATATGTTTGCTAAACTGATCAATAAGAAGATTGATAAGTCTTCTACTAGGTTAAGTTAATCTTCGTATTGATCAGCCTTGCAAACATATTGCTTTGCTTGGGCAGCCTCCCCTACAGCTCCTCTCCCACCCAGAGCCCTGGTCGTCTGGTGCTATCAAGAAGAGAAATAGAACAACATTTTCTACATTAAATGCTGCCATTACATCAGGATCATCTCTGCCAGCAACGAATATTTCCTAGAGTGGAGGATTTATAACTGTGGGGCGCGGGACTAATTTTTCTGTGGGTTAGAATATTGATAATGATCTGGGCGCTTCCTCGCTCTCACTTAGCATGTAGATTTTATAGTAATAATAGTTATAAATGGAATGTAGTAAGTGCATCTCCACTAACAGGGCCTGGAGCCAAGATCTTTAAAAATAAGACGACAAACAAAGCTAAAACAAAGCGGACACCCAGTCTTCCTGTTTCACTCTTTTTCTTATTAAGGGAGGATTAAAAGTAGGGCAGATGGAAGGAGCCTGGCAGGCTAGAAGGGAGCGCGGGGGAGCACAGTGACGGCAAGCACACTGCACAAGCAGTCTTATTGTAGGAGCTGGGGGGGGGGGGGCACTGCTCCGGCGCCAGCCGCCTCACCTCCCATTACCCTGGCAAGTCCCTCTGTGACCCGGGGCAATCTGAGCCCCCAGAAATTTTGAGAATGAATGACAGCAAGCTTCCAGAAGGCTCCATGGCAAAGAAAAGTTGAGGCTGAAAACATAAAGCATTGCGTCAGGTGGAAGAAGGGCAGGTTCGACGCTCAGGTGCCGTCAGAGCCCAGATATGGTGGGTCACCTGCCAGCCCCGGGCGCTGCGGGAGGGACCCGCAGGCAGGTGTCCAGAGGGCCCCACGGAATCACAGGGAAGCAGTGATGCTCGGCCTTTGAGCAGAAGCTTTAAAGGCTCGGGGAAGCTCCGGGAAGCCCGTGGTGTCGGGGTAAAGGCGGAGGAATGTGGTCTTTGGGAAGTTCCAGCGGCAGGTGTCATGCCGCGCGGCCAGAGAGCAGCACCGACAGCCTTGGAACACAAGAGACCCGCCGTAGCCTCGGGGCAGCCCGGCCGGCGAGGGGACACTCACCAGGTCAACTGAGTCTGATGGCGGTGTGTGCGAGTGGACAGGCCACCTTGACGGAAAAATATGACTTCTGATGAGTGGACCGTCTATTGGGGGAAAGGATCGCATTCCAGGCATAAGCAAGACTGTTGTCTAATGGGAATCAGGGTCTAGCTCACAGTGAGATTCCGGAAGGCATTAGCCAGGAGCAGCGCCGGGTCACACAGACGGAGAAGCCGCGACAGTCCTGGGGCTGGGGGTCAAAAGCCGAGGGAGGAGGCCCGTGCACATGCCTCCGTGAGAGCCCCCCGAGATTCCCCAGTTCTTCGGCAGAGCACGGGCGCGCAGGCACCGCGCTGGTCGGAGCGGAAGGACAGGGTCGTCCAGGATTGTGGGCGGAGCACCCCCGCCGCCCGCTGTCGGAGCACCCGCCGTCCGCTGTCAGAGCTGCCCTTCCGAATGCGCGCAGCACCGGGAAGCGCTGAGCTTCCCAGCCCCCGCCCCGGAGCCGTCCGCGGAGCACTGACTCCAACACACACATCCGTGGGCTGAAGAGCTGCAGGGAAATGCTTCGTCAGCAAATGGGGGACAGTTTTGACCTCACCTCCCCCCCGACCTTCCTTGACTGCTCCAGCCTGCAGCCCTCCGCGGGGTCGGGTCAGTGCCCTCCGCAGGCGCCCCACCCAGCGGGCTTTGCTGCGCGTGCCCCTACTGAAAGATACGGGTCTACACACGGACGAGTCACCCCGCAATCTCTGCGCATCCTTATCATGGGCTCTGCAATCAATGACTTTTTAGCCTTTATGTTCCCCCACCTTTCCACAGCACACATAGTGGGAGTCACTGAGTATGTGCTGACTGATAACTAGAATAAAGGCGAGCCCGGCTCAGCCCAGATTCCTGCCTGCTTTTCCCCAGTCTCTGTGTGGCCAACTTAAGCTCAGCTTTCTCAATTTGCTTTACTGAAACTGACTACTGATATATTGATATCCATGGCGATTTTGTATAGGCTACTGGGCCTTCAGTCCACCTTCCGTATTTTATACTAGAAATTCCTCACTTAAAAAAACTGTTATTGAAGTATTATTGGCATGACCCATTCCTCAGCTTGGTGGTTCCTAAGCCCCCTGTGAAGAGGGCCACCACGCTCCACACACGGCAAAGGAAGAACCGGCAGTCTTGCTCAAGGCTCCCAGACCTTAGGGGCAGGTAGCAAATTAGAGACGAGGCTGGGTCCCCTGCTCTGTGCCCGGCGTCGGGTACTGAAGAGAACCAGACAAGTTCCTTACGGACGCGGCTCCGCAGCCCCTCCACGGTCAGAGTCTTAGAACATCGAGAATAAAATCAACACAGGGAAGGTTATAGAACAGCACCACTGGGGCTTGTGCCCAGGCTGCGTCTCAGGTGGGTGAGACTTTACACTGTGGTTTATGAATCAAGCAGGGAGCTAAGAATTAGAAATCCTCACGATGAAAAGAAAAAAAAAAAGAAAGAAATCCTCACGATGCCTGGGACCATGTAATCAGAGTTCTAAAGTGGGAGACATCAAACCCAAAGCATTTGATTAAACTGAGAGAAGTTCCCTCAGCTCTGTGTTGTTCTCCTTCCTGAGTGATGAATGCCGGGTTCTTTCAGCAGGGAAAAGGCTCCACGTTATCAATTAGGATGGAAGCCACACGCAGTGGTGTGGGGACAGAGCTGCTGGGAATTACTATTCACAGATGGAAGGATCTGGCAGTTGCTTTAGGGCGCTCACCGTGTATGAAGCTCTGGCAGCTTTCAAATTCCAGATAATTCCATTCTCCTTCACTCAGCCTCAGCCGATGCAATGATCTTGTCTCACCCCGGGATCTGAACAAGCATGGCTCTGAGAGCAAGGGTGGCTTCTGCCCCTCGTACCAGATTAAAAGAAAGGCGGACATCAATGAGAGGGAAGATCGAAGGTGCTGTCGGTGCCCGAATGGTTTTCAGCAATGTCCCCATGACATTTGCCTTCCCCACCTCTGTGCAAGGAGCTGAGCAGAGCACAATCCTTGTCTGACTTTCACTGAGGACCTGCGGAAGCTCCCAGTTTCAGAGGAACGTGTCCGAGCAAAATGGAGCAGAGCGAGTTATTTAAAGCTAGTCTTGGTGATAGATCCCTGATTTCCTTGCAACTCTTTGAGTGACAGGTGGGTCCCTCTTTCCCTTTTATTTCTGCAAGTTAACCGAGGTTTCTGCACTTTTGGCTAAAAAGAAAAAAAATTCCTCTTCGTGGCACTCTGGGAAATCTTTCTGCACAACATTTGCAACCTAGAGCTTGAGCATTAGTCCTTTTTACTCATCTTTTGTGGAATATCAATATTTTATTCTGAATCTGAGATATCCCTGGTGAACCAAAAGTGAAAAAAAGAAAAAGAAAAAGAAAGAAAGAAAGAAAGGAAAAAAAAAAAAAAAAAACCTCTCCCTCTACTGTCAAGAGAAAAAGAATTCTGAATCTTTCCAGGGCAAATGTTGGATGTGATCCTCTTATTTCACCTTTGGATAAATTCCCACTTCAAGCAAAACTATTTTCCTTTGAAACCGCTGTTATGCAGACACATACCAAAATCACTCAAAAGGAATATTTTGCATGGGAATAATGTGATGTATTTAATGTATTCTGACAGTCACCAACATGCTGGACTCCAGATTCCTTTCATGTCTATATGTTGTTCTTCCTACATATTGGCATTGGACACCTCTCCTTAATCAGTACCTAATCTTAGATTTGTGGTTCTCTAGCAGGGCTGACTTTGCCAACCACCCCCCACCATGGGGACATGTGGCAAGGTCTGGAGATATTTTGGTTTGTCACATTGAGCAGGAGGGGCCACTGACAACTAGTGGGTAGAAGCTACAGATCCTGCCCAACATCCTACAATGCACAAGACAGTCAGCTAAAACAAGGAATTCTCCAGCTCCAAATGTCCAGAGAGCCAAGGGTGAGAAGTCCTGCCTTAGTTAATAAGGACAGCTCATCAAACAGCTTACCAAAATGTTCCATCTGCTACAACTTACAGTTTCTAAGTTCATGCACATGACTTTGGAATACATGATAAATGCCAAGTGTCTGCATCCCACACACTGTATTCTCTAATTTAGTCACCCAGATGGCGGGCCCACAGGGTCCACTCATGAGGCGTGACCTTGAGAGAGGTGGCTTAAGACAAATACACTCAACAACCACTAACCTAGTAGACGTACCGTGGACAATCCCTAGAGAGGGGAACGGAACTAGTAGCTTCAAGAATATCCATAGGAAGTTCTAAATTAGAGATAGGTGGGAGATGGGGAGGGACCTAACGGGGGAACAAAAGGCCCGAAGTTCCAGGACATTCATGTAGCGAAGACCAAAGACTATCCCCAAACCAGTCTCTAGAACAAAGACCACGGAGGTGAGGATGCTGCTGCTGCTGCTGCTGCAAAGAAAAAGAAGAAGAAGAAAAAGAAGAAGGAGGAGGAGGAGGAGAAGGAGGCTTATTTCATTGTGAATGATCCAAATAGAGACTGGTTAGAAAAAAAATCAATGAAATGATGCAAAAAAATGGAAAAATGTGCCTAAGAAGGATTTGGATTATAGTTAAGGTTAATGAGCTAGAAAAAAACCCCAAAAGAATAACAATTAAATTTTGCTTTTCAGTCTAGAAGCAGTGCTAGGAAGAAAGACAGGCTTCAGTTTGGTTTGAACTCGCTGGCATGATAGCTTTGTGTAAAGCACGCCTACGGAGGGAGCAGTGACTCGCAGGTCTCCAGATGAAGAGACGGATCTACAATCTCCATGGTATATAACTCTATCTATATATCTATTATGTAGAAATGGGTCAGTTAACACAGGGATGGTGAGTTCATACGCAACATAAGCAAACAGATTCCATTTCTTACAAACACACAGATTGTATGAAATAAACGCACAGTGTTTTCCAAGCACTGTGGTCATCACATGCTTGAGGCAGAAGTTTCTAGCGGTTAGCAGTGGAGGATCTTTGGAAGCTTCTAGTTTCATCTCCAGCTCTGTAACAAAAGACAGACCCTGAAAAGGCACAAGATAAACACAAGCCCTTAACAGTGCATTTTCTCATTTCTGCTGCTGGAGCCATAAAATGTGGCTATTCTTTATCTTTGTTTTTCTATTTTCCCAACAAAGATAACTCTCCAGAAAAAGCTGGAAGAGCTTTGGATGGATTTTATCTCCGACATATGGTGACTGAGTCTATCTGTACGTGTTCTCAGCTCTGAAAAGGAAAAACATTATTATTCCTGTGCTTTCAGAATGAACAAGGGAAATGTAAGTCTACATATGGTGGTTGAGCTGCATGGGTGGCAGATGTCCTGCGTCAGCAGGTGGGGAGGGAAGTGGGTCGGGACGTGATAGTAGGGTAGAACTGATGGTGAATTGAGATCAGCAGAGATGGGAGGATGGTCATTCCTGGACAGGGCAGAAAACTGATATAAGATCATGGAGGAAAAAGCTTTAAGAAATGCTGGACGGTAAGCATAATCTTGAGTACCTAGAGCATGGAGTCCTTGGACAGAAATAATAAGGACGTGTGGTCTTTTGGGATCTTAAAATGAAATACTTCGCTCACCAGGTTGAGAAGATTTTATTTTTTCCTGGACACACTGGGAAATAAGGGAGTGAAAGTCCACAATCAGATCTGAGCTCTAAAAAGTGGACTCTGGTGGTATTCTCTATCTGAAGGAGGGGAGTGCATGGGCTGTGGGGAAGAAGTCCCAGTGCTTCTCAGTGTGAGGATCCCAGAGGTCCTGGGGGTCACAGATGCCAATACCAGAAGTTTTAAAATAAAGTAACAAGATTAACCAGTTGGTATAATGGCTATGTTTGGGTGCTGAAAAAGTCCAATATAAAAGAGGTGACAGGTAATGGTGACACCACATGACCAGGACTAAGAATATAGGGGGAGCATGTGGTGGGGGATATGGACAGAGCAGAAGAGGGCGTGCTTGGTGTGGAAAGTGTGGAGTGTAGATTACAGCTGGCTGTGGAAAGTGGGGAGGCCAGCAGTCCACTGGATGATGGCACCTTGATAGTAGCACAGCACAGAGCTGCCACACTGCCTGGCTCCAGGAGTCCCCGGCTCTGCTATATTCTGTGGGCACGATGCTCCTCGGCCTTGTGTGGCCCAGGAAGGACTCCCTACCAGCAGTTTCAGTGAGGTTGTAAATCAGTGCAAAACAGCTACCTGCATTAAAAATATCCCTCCTACTTTTGCTTGACAGATGGAGATCGGTATCAGAACACACCTACAAACCTCCAGTCCTCACCACAATTGTCTGGACTACTGTCTCCCTCTTTCACTCTACATTAGCTGAACACACACAGTCACATAATTAGCTTCAGGACTGAGGTGGGAATTTCTGACCTGTTTGGACACACCCTGTCCTCACAGCTTGGAGAGCTTCCTCTTCCAACATCTGCCCAGGTAGGTGGGCAGAGCTTTGGGCAGTTCACCTACGGGAAGTCAAGCAAGCCTTTCAGAGAAATTCTTCCCCAGGGCATTTGTTCCCACCAGCCCATTCCCATCCTCCTCCTCCCTTTCACGTGTCTCCCTGGGCCTCTTTCCTTCAGTATCTTTCAAGAAGCATTGATTGAAACTTCTCTACAAAGACGTGATGCAGGGTTCTGTAGGGTGACATCCACGGTGAACTCAAGGGGCAGCAGTGCATTCCCAAGGAGGAGAGCCAGATAGCAGTGGTAGTGGTGACTTCTAAACCAGGGCAGGCAGGGGGTGCTCCTACACTCCAGACCAGCTAACCCAGGAGCCTTACTCTGCATTTCCTCACCACCCCTGCTTCCTCCTACCAGACCACCTCAGACTGTTGGTTTCTGCACATCTGTCCTCAAAAGCGGGAGATTGTTGAGACTGGGAACACGGCCTCAATCTTTTTTGTTTCCCCAGCAAGCATGGTTTAGTGACTATGCTAAGACTCGCCTCTGTCATTTAAAAGCTCCCTTCCCTTCCCTCTTGCTCTCAGCCGCCTCCACACATCCAGGTGTCCAGAGGCAAACAACTTCATCCCTTCCTGATCTAACTGCTATTTTTGCCACATCCACATCAATCTAAGTAGTTGCCTCATGAAATCACAGACTATTTGGCCTAGGGAAATATTTACCCAAACCTTATTATGCATGGACACCCCATATACAAAATAAAAAGGCAGCTGCTCTTGTTATCATATGAGGAGAGGGTCCCAAGTTCTTAGACACCTCCCCAAGGTCCCCTCCAAAGAAAGTCGGGCTCTGTGAACTGTAGATTAAAGTCCCCCACCTAGGCCAGTCTCATTTTACAAATGAGAAAACAAGGACCTCTATAGGCTAACAACATTCTCTATACATCTAAGTCTCTGAGCTGCTTCTCTGTCCATGCCATAGTAAACATGCATATCTTATAAATACATGTGGAAAAAAATGTCTCAATTAGTTTCATGAACAGACCACTGACAAGTGAGTAAAGGATGTGACTTATAACTTTGTATCCATCCTGTGACTTGGCTGCAGCACAGAGGATGTGTTATCATATTGACTGGCACCGACTAATAAACAGCATTACAGAAATAATGCAACCATAATAAATGAGATTGGAGTCAGACCAAGAGACTTTGAAAATAAATACTTTAGTAATTATGGTCCTATCTATAAATATAATGGACAAGGCAGAGAAGCAATTTCTAATTTGTGATATTGCTATGATTTATACATGAAACCACAAGCAATAAATCCAAGGAAATTATGTAAACTGTGAAATCTTGCTCACAATATGGTGTTAGTTTTACATTTAAACATTATAAAAATAAATTGTGTAAATTTCCTAGAAGGGAAAAAAGAAAGAATAGGTAAAGCATGACAGGGATCTTAGTGAATTATACATACATAATGGAATATTAAAAAGTACTGTTGTGTAAATAAAACATGATTGCATTATTCTCTTTACCATTCCAGTTTAATAAAATTGGAACTATGACTTAGGCTCCAGAAGAGCCAAACTCAAACACCTGCTGAAGTTGAGGGCTGTTTGGTTTCCTGGATCTGCACTTCAGTGCATGGCTGGTGTTTGGAAGGTGATCAGGAAGCCCTGGCCTTGGCCTTCTGCTGATACATCCATTCCAGAAACACCTGGATCTCTTGGGGTAATGAAGACCATACTAAGGCAGAATCAGCAAGGTCACAACAATCCCCAACAAGAATACCGACTGAGAATGAAGAAATCAAGAGCTATTACAGGATGAGAGGAGATGATGGCTTGGCTCATACCTGCTATGATCTCAGTAACATAATTTAGGTGGCCTACTATGGCCAAGATAAAGCTGGCCAGGCTCCCAATTATTCTCTGAATACAAACTCATTGATTAATCTCTAGCTACATCCATTATGTCTTACTCAAGCCTCTAAAGTTCCAAATGTGACAAGTGCAGGCAGCTTTCAATCTGCAGGTATAGCACTGTTGCTGCATTCAGCCGTGGGTCTGTCTGTCCACAAAGCATGTCTACCTGGGCGCCCATCAGCCCATCCAACACAACACCCCTCCCTTCACTTCCCAGAAAGCAGCCATGTTTCTGACTGATGCTTTGTAATCCTTCCAAGTATGCAAGTTATTTGGTTTGTTGAAATCTTGGCACTCAAACCATTTAACCTGTTGAGTATTCCAAAATGTCTGTGCCACAGCTAAATTTTAAGTGCTTCTCACCTGGAAGTCAAGAGAGTGTCCTCACTGACCTCACCAATCACAATATCTTCCACTATAATCCATACTAAGCTGTCCTGATGGGCCAGGACTTACATGCAAGTAACATGTGTGAGTTCTGTGATGGTCTCTGGAGCCAAGAGTGCCTCGGTCTGGTTCTTGAAGATATAAACATTTTATACAATATGTTTTCTCCCATAAGCCAACTATTTCATCTTCTACTCAAACACAGAAATCTATTACAGCACTGGAAGAAAACTAGCCATCTTGGTCTCTCCAAGAGATAGCATTCCTGTATGTTGTACTTTATTGGAGAATGAAGAGCTTTTTAAAGGATAATCTGAGCAGTGCACAAGTTTACCTGACACACTGAATTTAGTACCTGAGTCACCTGTGGGAACAAATATCCCACTGTGAACTCAGTAAAGCACACAGTTGAATGTGGTTTTCTGCCTCAGAGCATTCACATGTGCCAGCACAGAAAGACTCTTACAACCTGCCTCTTCAAAAGTATTAATTTCCTTCTACTTCTCTGCTTAAATTTTTTCTTACCACAGGATTCCATGACTTTGCTCATTTTGTTCCCTCCATGTAGAATGTTCTTCTCTTACCTACCCTGTCCTCACATATGTCAACTCATCTATCTCAAATGTCTCCAATAGTCTCTTAACCATACAGTCTTTTTTCACTCTTCTTTTGTTTGAACATTTGTGGGATTTTGTATTTTCTAGAGTATCACACTCTGCTTCCATTAGGAGCATTTCTATTCAGTTTCTACATCTTCATGAGCTAAAACCAGCTTATGAAGTGGATGGTGAGGTGAATGGTTGGGTGAGACAGGTGAGACAGGAAGGGAGGTACTTATTGAGCAAGTGTTAGCCACAGAAATCGGGTAAGGGAGGTAGACAGAGGCCATGAAATCCAAAGGAAGCACAAGACACATAAACAGAAAATAGCCAATAAGATCCAGAGTTGGCTAAGCCCAGGAATGGAATGGAGAACAAGGACACAAGGAAGCATATGAAGCAAAAGGTCTTCTGAGACCATTTCTTAAGGTTGGCTGTGTGATTTTTAGTTTGTTTCTGACACTGTGGAACATGAGTGGGTTATCGTGCTTTACAGCCAGTCAAGGTGGGAATGTCTCCCTTTTTCCCCTTAATGTTGCAATAGCCCGTAAGCTTTGGAAGGGTGAAAACTCCGCTTCAGGTGTATACATATGTAGTGATACCTCACTGTTATTTCACAAGAATTTATAGATAAACCTCACATTGTTCAATAACTGGCATATTTTGTGAGGTCTCATCTATGTATTAAGTACAAATTTTTTTTTCTACCAATTTGGGTTTGTAAGAAACCTCCCATGTTTCTAGGTGGATTGTAGTGGGTCAAAAAAGCCTATAGTTCACAATAACAATTAAAAATAATGAGATGAATGTGAAAAATCATATTTTAAAGATATTTGAAAACTGTGAGCCCACTAAGGATGAAATGAACCACATCCCAGAGAGTGAAGGAACTGCCCTCAGTGATTTGATATAGACTGTCTCTTTTCTCTTAGGAGCCATGGAGCCCAGGCCAATGCAAAGGACTATGTTGGGGTAAAAAGGAACCACCAGAAAGGAGTAGATGAAACGAGTTTTGGAGTTTATGCAGGGCTGAGAATTCTTCACTTTCCCACCCGCAAATCTCATAATGGGCAGAGCATTAGATAGACTACCCAGAGAACACCACCTTAGTAGTGGCACTAACTTAGCATTGGAGCAAAAGCTTCTCTGGACACATCTTGTCAAGGCTTCAAAAAAGATCCAACTGGTTTTATACTTAACCATAGACCAGATGCAAATCCAACACCATTTAGAGGAGTACAACATAACCCAGCAATAAAAAAGAAATAAATCACAATAACTGATACTCAATAGTTAAATGCCAAACATACAAAGAAATAGGAAAAAATGACTGCTATGTTGGGGAATAATTAATTAAAAAATCAGAATGATAGTTATGATGGAACTAGAAGACAAAGGACTTTGAAATAGGGGCACCTGGGTGGCTCCGTGGGTTAAAGCCTCTGCCTTCGGCTCAGGTTATGATCTCAGGGTTCTGGGATCGAGCCCCACATTGGGCTCTCTGCTCAGCAGGGGGCCTGCTTCCTCCTCTCTCTCTGCCTGCCTTTCTGCCTACTTGTGATCTCTTTCTCTGTCAAATAAATAAATAAAATCTTTAAAAAAAAAGGACTATGAAATAGCTATGAAAAATATGATATATTAAATACATATTAAATATATTTATATTATATTTATTATATATAGACAGAGCAACAGAATGTCCACAAAAGGCATGTGGAACTGCCATAGATGGAAAAAATATCTAAATGAAAAATACCATGGGTTGGGTATGTGTGTGTATATATCACACACGTATATGTCATATATATCATATATTCATATTCATATTAATTCATACACATATTAATTGTGTATCATTATATATTATATATATATTCTCAGAAATAAAAAACAAATAAAGAAAACTACTGGAAGAGTATTTTTTTATGTTATGTTAGTCACCATACAGTACATCATTAGTTTTTGATGTAGTGTTCCATGATTCATTGTTTGCATATAACACAATGTTCCCTGTAATATGTGCCCTCCTTAATACCTATCACCAGGCTAACCCAATCCCCATCCCCCTCCCCCTGAAACCCCCAATTTGCTTCCCATAGTCCATAGTCTCTCATGATTCGTCTCTAACTCTGATTTCCTCACCTTCAATTTTCCCTTCCTTCCTCTAATGACCTCCATGCTATTCATTATGTTCCACATATAAGTGAAACCGTACGATCATTGTCTTTCTCTGCTTGACTTATTTCACTCGCATAATCTCCTCCAGTCCCATCCATGTTGATGTAAAACCTGGGTATTTATCTTTTCTGATGGCTGAGTAATATTCCATTGTATATATGGACCACATCTTCTTTATTCATCTGTTGAAGGGCATCTTGGCTCTTTCCACAGTTTGGCTATTGTGGACATTGCCACTATGAACATTGCGGTGCATGTGGCCCTTCTTTTCACTACATCTGTATCTTGGGGGCAAACACCCAGGAGTGCAATTGCTGGGTCATAGGATACCTCTATTTTTAACTTTTTGAGAACCTCCACAGTGTTTTCCAAAGTGGCTGTACCAACTTGCATTCCCACCAACAGTGGAAGAGGGTTCCCCTTTGTCCACATCCTCTCTAGCATTTGTCGTTTCTTGCCTTGTCAATTTTTGCCATTCTAACTGGTATAAGGTGGTATCTCAATATGGTTTTGATTTGAATTTCCCTGATGGCTAATTATGTTGAACATTTTTTCATATGTCTATTAGCCATTTGTATGTCTTCTTTGGAGAAGTGTCTGTTCATGTCTTCTGCCCATTTTTTGACTTTATTAGTTTTTTGGGGTGTTAAGTTTGAGAAGTTCTTTATAGATCTGGATACCAGCCCTTTATCTATAGTGTCATTTGCAAATATCTTCTCCCATTCCATGGGCTGCCTCTTTGTTTTACTGACTGTTTCCTTTGCTGTGCAGAAGCTTTTATCTTGATGAAGTCCCAAAAGTTCATTTTCACTTCTGTTTCCCTTGGCTTTGGAGACATGTCTTGAAAGAAGTCGCTTTGGCCGATGTCAAAGAGATTACTGCCCATGTCCTCCTCTAGGATTTTGATGGATTCCTGTTTCACTTTGAGATTTTTCACCCATTTAGAATTTATCTTTGTGTATTGTGTAAGAGAATGGTCGAGTTTCATTCTTCTGTATATAGCTGTCCATTCCAGCACCATTTATTAAAGATATTGTCTTTTTTTTCCTTTGGTTATTTTTTCCTGCTCTGTCGAAGATTAGTTGACCATAAAGTTGAGGGTCCATATCTGGGCTCTCTATTCTGTTCCATTGATCTATGTGTCTGTTTTTGTGCCATACCATGCTGTTTGGTGACCAAAGTTTTGCAATACAGCTTGAAATCAGGCAATGTGATGACCTCAGCTTTGTTTTTCAACTTTTCCTTGGAGATTCATAGTCTTTTCTGGTTCTATACAAATTTTAGGATTCTTTGTTCCAGCACTTTGAAAAATGCCATTGGTGTTTTGATCGGGATGGCATTGAACGCATATTTTGATGTGGGCAGCATAGACATTTTAACAATGTTTATTCTTCCTATCCATGACCATGGAATGTTGTTCCATCTTTTTGTGTCTTCTTTCATTTCTTTCATAAGTTTTCTGCAGTTTCTATAGTATAGATCCTTTACCTCTTTGGTTAGGTTTATTCCAAAGTATCTTATGGTTTTTGGTGCTATTGTAAATTGAATCTATTCCCTTATTTCTCTTTCTACAGTTACATTGTTAGTGTATAGGAAAGCAAATAATTTCTATGCATTGATTTTGTTTCCTGCCACATTACTGAATTGCTGTATGAATTCTAGTAATTTGGGGGTGGAGTCTTTTGTTTTTCTACATAAAGTATCATGTCATCCACAAAGAGAGAGAGCTTGACTTCTTCTTTGTCAATTTGAATACCTTTTATTTCTTTTTGTTGTCTGATTGCTGTCGCTAGGACTTCTAGTTCTATGTTGAACAAGAGTGGCGAGAGTGGGCATCCTTGTCGTGCTCCTGATCTTAAGGGAAGGCTCTCAGCTTTTCCCCATTGAGAATGATATTCGCTGTGGGCTTTTCATAGATGGTATTTATGAAATTGAGGAATGTTTCCTCTATCCCTACACTCGGAAGAGTTTTAATTAGGAAAGGATGCTGTATTTTGTCAAATGCTTTTTCTGCATCAATTGAAAGAATCATATGATTCTTGTCTCTCATCTTATTAATATGTTCTATCACACCGACTGATTTGCAAGTGTTGAACCACCCTTGCATCTCAGGAATAAATCCCAACTGGTAGTGATGGATGATCCTTTTAATGTACTGTTGGATCCTATTAGCTAGGATCTTGTTGAGAATTTTAGCATCCATATTCATCAGGGATATTGGTCTGCAATTCTCCTTTTTGATGGAGTCTTTGCCTGGGTTTGGGATCAAGGTAATGCTGGCATCACTGACTGGGTTTGGAAGTTTTCCTTCTGCTTCTATTTTTTGGAATAGCTTCAGGAGAATAAGTATTATTTCTTCTTTGAATGTTTGGTAGAATTCCCCTGGGAATCCATCAGGCCCTGGACTCTTGCTTTTTAGGAGGTTTTTGATTACTACTTCAATTTTGTTACTGGTTATTTGTCTATTCAGATGGTCAGTTTCTTCCTGTTTCAGTCTTGGTAGTTTATAGGTTTCCAAGAAGGCATCCATTTCTTTCAGTTTGTTTAATTTATTGGCATATAATTGTTAATAATAATTTCTAATAATTTTTCTCTTTCCTTGGTGTTAGTCATAATCTCTCCCCTTTCATTCATAATTTTATTAATTTGGATCCTTTCTCTTTTCTTTTGGATAAGTCTGGCCAGTGTTTTATCTATTATATATAGACAGAGCAACAGAATGTACACCAAAGGCATATGGAACTGCCATAGGTGGAAAAATATCTGAATGAAAAATACCTTGGGTTGGGGGTGTGTGTGTGTGTGTGTATACACACATGCACACATATATATGTCATATATATCATATATTCATATTATACATGATTATATAATTACATATTAATTATATATTATAATTATATATAATCTCAGAAATAAGAAAGAAAAGTACTTGAAGAAAAGTACTTGAAGAGTACTTTTATATGAAGTACATATACTTCATATAAATAAAGTATGCACAATAAAAGTATAAATATGAAGTACAAATATTAAAATAAAAATTCTGGAAAAGGGGCGCCTGGGTGGCTCAGTGGGTTAAAGCCTCTGCCTTCGGCTCAGGTCATGATCTCAGGGTCCTGGGATCGAGCCCCGCGTCGGGCTCTCTGCTCAGCGGGGAGCCTGCTTCCTCCTCTCTCTCTGCCTGCCTCTCTGCCTACTTGTGATCTCTCTCTCTCTCTCTCTGTCAAATAAATAAATAATCTTTAAAAAAAAAAATTCTGGAAAAGTAAATGGGAGAAAACAGTAAAAGCAGCCACAGAAGGGAAAAAGTTACATTGCATAAAGAGGGGCAAATATAAAGGAAACAGCAGAATTTCTTCAGACACCATGCATGCAAGCTACAGTTAAAATATCTTTTGGTACCAAAAGGAAAAAAAAAAAAAAAAAAGACTTCCAACTAAAAATTCTTTACCCAGTAAAAATAGCTTTCATGACTAAAAGAGAAATAAAGACCGATCAGATAAGCAGAAGGTGGGCGGTCTTAGGAGCAGCAGCAGGCACAACAAAAGTACTGAACGAATCTGCTCAGGCAGAAGGAAAGGATTCCAGGTAGAAATTTCAATTTATATAAAGTAATAAAGGGCATCAGAAATGACAAACATATCTATAAATCTATAAGATGCTCACTCTTATATTTTAATAGATTTAAAAGACAATTAAGTGTTCATAAAAAATAAAAACAGCATATTGTGGGTTTTATACTATGTGTAGAATTAAAATGTGTGACAAAAACTACATGAAGTTTGGAGGATGGAGGTATCCTATTATGAGGTCAATCAATTGCAACTACTTGATATTTATAGCATTCCTCCCCAAGCAACAGTGGAATATACATTCTTTTCAAATGCATATTTTACATTCACTAAGATAGACTGTATTCTTAGAAGGCAAAACAAAACAAAATTTAAGAAGGCAGAAATGAAACAAAGTTATGCTCTGACCACAATGAAATTAAGCTGGAAATAAATAACAGAAAGATATTTGGAAAAACCCATAAATATTTGGAAATTAAACAGCATACTGCAATATGAATGTAGGTCGAAGGAGAAATTTTAAAAATTTTTATCTGAATAAAAATGAAAAAGCAGGGGCACCTGGGTGGCTCAGTCAGTTGAGCGTCTGACTCTTGATTTCAGCTCAGGTCATGATCTCAGGGTCATGGGATTAAGCCCCATGTCAGGCTCTGTGTTGGCTGTGGAGTCTGCTTGGGATTCTCTCTCTCCAGGGCACCTGGGTGGCTGGGTCAGTTGGGTGTCTGCCTTCGGCTCTGGTCATGACCCCGGGTCCTGTGATCAGGCCCTGCATCTGGCTCCCTGCTCAGTGAGGAGTCTGCTTCTCCCTCTCCTGCTCCCCCTTCTTGTGCTCTCTCTCTCTCTCTGTCAAATGGATAGGTAAAATCTTTAAAAAAAAAAAAAAAAGATTCTCTCTCCCTCTGCCCACTCTCCTACTCTCATGTGCTCTCTCTATAAAAGAAAGAAAAGAAAGAAGAAAAAGAAAGAAAGAAAGAGAAAGAAAGAAAGAAAGAAAGAAAGAAAGAAAGAAAGAAAGAAAGAAAGAATCATATCAAATTTGTGGAATACGTAGCTTCTAATGCTTATATTAGAAACTAGGAAATGCATAAAATTAGTGACTTTAGTTTCTACCCTAAAGATCTTGGAAACAACAATAAAAAGAGCAAGTGATGCCCAATGTAAGCAGAAGAAAGAAAATAATAAAGATGAGAGCAGAAATCAATGAAATAGAAAGCATAATTAGAAACAACTCAATGGAATAAAAATTTAATTATTTGAAAATATCAATAAAATTGTGGTAAACCTTTGGCTCAACTGAAAAGAAAAACAATAGAGAGGATACAAATCACCAATATCAGAAATGAAAGAGAAGATACCATTATAGATGCCACAGAAAAATAAAAGTATGTTAGGGAATATTAAGAACAAACTTATGCTTTTAATATGACGACTAAACAGAAATGAAGAAATTTCTCAAAGAAAAGACAAATTTCCTCAAAAAAATAGAGTATATGAATAGCCCTATAATAATTAAAGAAATTGAATGTGTATTTCAAAACCTTTCCATAGGAAAAAAATCCATATTCAGATAGTTAGAGTAGTGAATTACATCAAACATTAAAGAGAAAAAAATAATACCAATCCAACACAAACCCTTCCAGAAAATAGAATAGATGGAAATACTTCCTAGCTCATTTTATGAAGCTAGCATGACCAAGACACCAAAACCAGGCAAAGACATTACAAGAAAATAAAACCACATACTAGAAGTCTTACCAAAACTTTAACTGATTCCAGAAAGATATAAAAAAGATAATACTTTATAACCAAGTGGGGCTTATGTCAGGAAGGCCATGCTGTTTTAACATTTGAACATCAGTTAATGTAATTACCTATATTAACAGACTAAAATATATTTTAAAATCTTATATGATGATCACCTCAATAAATGGAGAAGAGCATTTGACAAAATTCAACACGAATTTATGATTTTTTAAAAAACAAGCTCACAGAAAACCGAAAACAGAAGAGAATTTCCTCATACTGACAAAAATATCTCAGAAAACTTAAAGGGAATTTTTTCAGCCCCCCCCCCCAAAAAGGGCATCTATGAAAACCCTTAATGAATGTCATAAATCTTGGTGAAAGAGAATAGTTTTCACCCTTAGATTAAACAAGACAAAACTCTTTGCTCTTATCACATCTTACTCAGTATTACACTAAAGATGCTAGCCAGTCAACAAGGCAAGAAAAAGAAATAAAGGCATGCAGATCAGAAAGAAAGAAAACTGTCTTCACAGACACTATAATGATTTCTGTAATATTCCTAAGGAATTTACAAAAAAAAACCAAAAACTAAGAATTAATATATGAGTTTATCAAGTTTTTAGGATAAAGGTATTTAAAAATCAATTATATTTGTATATAAAAACAGTAAGCATTTAGAAATGAAAAGTTTTGAAAGTACCATTTACAATAACATAAAATATGAAATACTTAAAAGAATTAACAAAATAAGTGCAAGACTCAATATTGTTAATATATCCATCCTTGATAAGTTGGTCTCTTTTTTATTTTATTTTATTTTTAAAGATTTTATTTATTTATTTATTTGACAGAGAGAAAGAGATCACAAATAGGCAGAGAAGTGGGCAGAGGGAGAGGGGGAAGCAGGCTCCCTGCTGAGCAGAGAGCCTGATGTGGGGCTCGATCCCAGGACCCTGAGACCATGACCTGAGCCGAAGGCAGAGGCTTAACACACTGAACCACTCAGTTGCCCCAAGTTGGTTTATATTTTAATGTAACCCCCCCAAAATCTCAGCAAACTCTTTTTGTAGAAATCAACATGCTGATTTTAAAATTTATGTAGAAAGCAAAGGATCTAGGATAAGCCAATCAATATTGAAAATTTAGAACAAATTTGGAGGACTTACAATACAATATTTCAAGTATTATCATAAAGTTAGTAATTGAGACAATAGAGAGACATAAAGTAATGGAACTTATTAAAGAGTCCAGAAATAATTTACATATATCTGATAAATCAGTTTTTGACAAAGATGCCAAGATAATTCATTGGAGAAATGACGTTCTCTTCAAAAGACGGTCTTTAAAAAACTGAAAAACCATGTGGGAAACATAAACATCATCTCCTCAAAACATTCACAAAATTAATCATAGATGAATGATATACCTAAATATAAGAACAAAACTATGAAACTTTTAGAAGAAAACATAGGAAAAAAAATCTTTATGACTTTGTGTTGGGCAAACACAAACCAAAAAGGAAAAAATTCATCAAAATTAAAACTATTTTTTTTGTGCTTGTAGAAAGGTACCTCTAAGAAAATCAAAAGGGAAGCCATATACTAGAATAATCTTTCAAGATGTACATCTGATAAAAGACTTTTATTCAGAATATATTTAAAATATCTTACATTAAAATAAGACAAACTAATTTTTTTAAATACTTTATTTATTTTTTAACATCTTAATTTTATTTTTTCTCATGTTCCAAGATTCATTGTTTATGCACCATATCCAGTGCTCCATGCAATATGTACCCTCCTTAATACCCACCACCAGGCTAATAACTAATTTTTAAAAGGTCAAACATTCTGAATAGATACATCAAAAAATACATAAGAATTGAAAGTAATCACACAATAAGATGTTCAATATCATTAGTTATTAAATAAATGACAACTAAAAGCACAATCAGATACTGCTCTTCTTTCTCTAGAATGAGTAAATTGAAAAAAATGAAAACTGACAATATCAAGTGTTGGTAAGGATAAAAAGCTGTTACAATTCTCATAAATTTCTGATAGAGATGTAAAATGGTATAATCTCTTTAGAAAACAGTTTTCTCTTTTTTATAAAATTTAACCTTAACATCTACCCAGTGGCCAAGCAATTCCACTTCTAAACATTTATCCAAGAGAGACAAAGGTATATTCCCACAATAAATTTATTCATGAATGTTCATAGCAACCTTATTCATAACACCCCCAAACTGAAAACAAGTCAATGTTATTTAACTGGTGAACAGATGAACAAATTGTGGTGTACCCATAGAACGGAATACTAGTCAACCAAAATAAATAAAGCATTGTTATCCACCACAACGTGGAGAGGTCTCACACACTTCAAGCTCAAGGAGAGAGATTGTATGAAATTCCAGAGAAAACTATGCAGACAAAAGTCAACCAGTAGTGGTCAATGGCTGGGAAGAATAAAAGGAAGACCACTGACAAAACGCTACAAGACAGGGGTGATGGGAAAATTCTGTATCATGAGTTTACTTAAAACTGGTAAAATTCACTGACTTTATATTATTCCCCAACAAAACTGATTTAGATTTTAAAAAGGTAAAATAATATGCTTTTAGGCAAACGTGGAGTGAATTCATCCCCCGGCAGACCTAAATTATAACAAATGCTAAGAAAGAAAAAATTCTTCTGGATGAGGAAAGATGATTATAGGTGATTCTAGAATCTCAGAAGGAATATAGCAAACTGGAAGGGACAAATACATGTGTAAATGTGAAAAAATGCTGAGCATTTTATACAAAAGTAATGTTTTGTGGGCAACTGATACATGTGCAAAAATACATGATTAGAGTGGAAAAAAGGAGGCATGGGTAAGTAATGTTAAACTGTTGAAAAGACCTTATATTGTTCAGGATGTTAGAGTAGCAAAAACCTGATTAGGCTGGAATAACTCAGGGATGCTACTGAAATCTCTAGGGCAACCCCTAAAAAAGAAATATCAGACTGTGTGATTTACAGACAACAGAGGAGAAGAAATGAAGCAAATATATTTGATTAATCTGAAATAACAAAAAAGCAATAAAGGGACAGAGTAAAATTAGAAAACAATTTGGCTATTGTTGATAAGGCTGCTACAAACATCAGGGTGCTCGTATCCCTTTGAATTAGTGATTTTGTGTTTTTTGGGTAAATACCTCCTAGTGTAATTGCTGGATCATAGGGTAGTTCTGTTTTTAATTTTTTGAGGAAACTCCACAATGATTCCTTTAATTTTTTAATTTTTTTCACAATGATTACTTTTAATATGAATGAACTAAATCCTATTTTTAAAAAGAAGAAAAAAGGGTTGGATTGAAAAAAGAGAAACAAGATACTAAAATCTTAATCTTAAAAGAAAAGGGGGCCCTGGGGACTCAGTCCATTACGCATCTGACTCTTGATTTCAGCTCAGGTCATGATCTCAGGATTGTAGGATTGAGCCCTGAGTCAGGCTCTGCACTCAGCACGGAGTCTGCTTGTCCCTCTCCCTCTGCTCTTCCCCTCACTCGCACACTTTCTCTCACTCTCTAAAAAATAAATAAATAAAATCTTTTTTAAAAAGAGGAACAAGATGCAAATATATCAAATGCACTCTAAATACAAGAATGCATTGAGTTGACATTGAATGATGGGAGAAGACACATCACACACATTGAGCAAAATAAAGAGGTCTGGTGCCCCAAGAAGAGATGGAAGAGATTTCATGAAACCCTCACTGCTGGAGACAAATAGACGTGTTTCCAGAGGGCAGTCGTCAGGCCAACAGGAAGACATGGCAATCATAAATTCCTACTTTCCTGAGAGCATGGTTTCCAATTTTTTTAACACAAAAAGCAACAGAACTAAAGGAGAAAAAGAAAAATACAGCACCCTGACTGGGATTGTAACCTTCCTATCTCATTAATTGATACAACAAGGAAACGAAAACAGAGAGCTCTGAATATCACAATGAAATAAGAGGCCTACCTCTTCCACACTCTAAGCTGAACAGCTGCAGGGGAAACATTCTTTTTAAGTACAAATGACAGGAGCGCCTGGGTGGCTCAGTGGGTTAAACCTCTGCCTTTGGCTCAGGTCATAATCTCAGGGTCCTGGGATCGAGCTCCACATTGGGCTCTCTGCTCAACAGGGAGCCTGCTTCCCCCTCTCTCTCTGCCTGCCTCTCTGCCTACTTGTGATCTCTGCCAAATAAATAGATAAAATCTTAAAAAAAAAAAAAAGTACACGTGACAAGCTAATCCTAAAGTGTATATAGAAATGTAAAGGATCTAGAACATAATGCAACCTGAATGAACAAAAATGATAATGAATTTATGTCAGAACTTACGTTTCACTATAAAGCTATAAACCAAGACAGGGAGACATTGTCCAGAGATAGACAAATACATCATTAGCACAGAAAAGCAAGTCAGAAACAGACATATACATGTGCAAATCACCTAATTTACAGATAATGATGATGATGATGATAAATAAAGCACCAATGCAATTCACTGAGGAAAGGACACTCTTATCAGTCAGTAGTGCTAGATCCATTATATATCCATGGGGGGGGGGGGACTTTGTCTAATACATAAACATTATTTTTTTTTTCAAAAAAAAATTACAGAATTATGGCGGCTAACATAATAAGGTCTCATGAACGAACACATAGTCGATTATCTTCATGTCCTTGGGGTAAGACACGACTTCTTCAATAACACAGACACACACATACACAAAAGAAAAGAAAATAGTAGTAACTTGTATTTCATCGAAATGAAGAACTTTTGTTCATGAAATACTCCATTAAGGAGAATGAAAAGGCAAGCCACAGACCAGGATAAGGCATTTACAATACAGCAAAAATTCTTATTCAGAATATATAAAAAAAACACCTACAAATCAGCCAAAAAAACTACCAATTTCTTCAGTCAGCAAAGGACCTGAACTTTATGATGTTAACCTCACAAAAAGGAATATCCAAATGTTAGATAAACTATAAAAAGTTCAATGTCATTACATATCAGTGATATGCAAAGTAAGCCACAATGTGATACTAACAGATACACACCCACCAGAGTGGTTAAAATAAAATTAGGACCAAGAATGCCAAGTGCCGATGGGGTGGTGAGCATCTGGCACTCTTGTGCATTCTTGGTTGGAATGTAAGTCGGCACGGCATCCTGTTTTGTCTGTAACTAGCGAAGATAAACATGCCTACCACAGAACCCACTCTTACATAGATACCTAGGAAAATTTGTACGCATGGACACCGAAGTCTGCCATAGCTGTATTCGTAGGAACCCCAGTGTATTTATAGCAACCCAACATGGAAACAACCCAAATGTTCATCAACAGTAGGATAAATCAATAAATGTTGACATATTTATACAATAAATATAATAAGAAAGAGCTAGTACACCGGGAACAGACATCAACCAAAAGACAAACACAAAGGAGAACACATGCATGAATCCATTCATACATCCTTCGAAAGGGTGATAGAGTCGGGGGGATGGGCACATTAGTTGGGAATTCTCCTGAGTTTTCAGAAAAGTTTTTTTCTTTAATTAACATATAATGTATTATTATTAATTATTATTTGTCTGTGAATCATCAGGCTTACACATTTCACAGCACTCACCATAGCACATACCCTCCCCAATGTCCA
>CM052895.1:131744353-131753955 GCA_028534135.1 Potos flavus | reverse complement strand
TTTTTTTAAATTGCATTGGTTAATTTCTATGTATTTGGAGATGTTCTTGATAACTTTCTCTTACTGGCTTGCAGTTTAATTCTATGATGGTCCAAAAACATATTTTGCATTATTTCAATTCTCTTTGATTTGTTAAGGTTTGTTTTGTGAGTAGAGATATGGACTTGGTGGATGTTACACGTGCATTTGAGAAGAATGTGCATCGTCTGTTGGGGAGGAACGTTGTTTAAACCTCAATTAGGTCCAGTTGGCCGAGGGGCTATTCAGCTCTTCCGTGTCCTTGCTGATGTCCTGTACACAGGTTATTTCTGCTATGGCAAGGTGGATGTTGAATACTGGTTAGGTACTCACGTCCCTCAAAGCTGTCAAAGTTATAAACAACAACAACGACAAGGAAGTTTTGGGAAACGGTCATTGCCAAAAGAAGTCTATGCAGCCATGATGGCTGAATGTGGTCTCATGGACGGAGCTCTGGAATGGGGGGCATTAGTGAGATACAAGAGCAACAAAGGAATCAGAATAAAGTACATCATATTGTATCAATACAGACTCATTAATTGTGACAAAGACCATTCTAAGGTAAGATGCAAGGAATTGTAAGGTAAGGAAATATGGGTGTGGGATCTATGGACATTCTCTGCACTATCTTTGCAACCTCTCTGGAGATCGAAATCTATTTTAAAATAAAGCATTTATTTAAAAAGTAAGAAGAGATGGAATTCGATAAAATTGAAACTTCTGTTCTTCTAAAGGTATCACTAAGAAAGTTAAAGGCAAGTCAACAACTGGGGGGGAAACTCCACAATACATATATCTGGCAAATAACTTTTATCCATTATAGATAAAAGTATTCACAACTCAATAGTAAGAAGACATATAATCTAATTTTAATAAAAATAAAAAACTAAAGATAGGACTACATTTCACCAAAGAAGAGAGAGAAATAGCCAATATGCCCATGAAAAGATGTTTAGGATCATTAGTCATTAGGGGAATGAGATTCTAAGCTGCAGTGAGGTCCCACTACACACCCACTAGAATGACTAAAATCAGAAAAGATTGACAATATCAAATTTTAGTGAGGCTGAGCTAAGCACATTGCTAGTGGAGCATGACGTGGTATGGCCACTTTGTAAAAACACTTTAATGATTTCTTATAAAGCTAAACACTCACCATGTGACCCAGCAATTCTGCTCCTCAATATTTACCCAAAGTCTCATGTGCTGATGTTCATAGCAAGTTTGATTGTAATTGTCGAAAACTGGAAACAATCCAAATATCCGTCTACAGGTGATATCATGGTGCATCCATGCAGTGGGCTAGTACCCAGAAGTTTAAAGGAACAAATGACCCGTATGACAACACCCAAGAAAAGTAACTGCACTGTTCTGAGCAGGAGATGTGAATCACGAAAGTAGGATTCCATTTATACCATGTACAGGGAAAGGAGAGGCTGATCAATAGTGACAGAAAGCCAATGAGTGGCTGCTTGGGGCTTGAGACAATGGGTAAGGACTAACTGGGAAGGGACTATGGGAACCTTTTGGGATGATGGAAATTTTCCATATCGCAAATGAACTGGTAGTTTCACTAATGCACGCATATTTCAAATCTCATTAAATATACACTTCATGTTTGTGCATGTTATTGTTTGTAAATAATACCTTAATAAAGTTGATTTAAAAAAATAATCCATGACCCAGAAGATCAATTCTATAAGGTAAGTAGAGAACACATTCTAACAGAACCCAGTTTAAACTCCAGGCAGAGCTGGGACGGGTGCTGGCCACATGACAGTCAGCAGGAAGGTCAGCAAAAGATCTTCGGTGCAGGACCAGCACCAATGAATGACTGACTCAGTGATTTCTTTGGGCTTCAGCTCTTAGAATCAGTGTTTTTAAGCTTGGAAAAGGATGGGGCAAAGCACTAGGGAGTTTGGGGCATATGCAGAAAAAGAAAGGATGAGAAGATCGGCACTACAATGACAAGACATGGAAGCATCGTACATGAGCGGTAATTCCTTTAAATAATGTTGCCCATTGTTCTTGGGATATGGGGACTTGAGGCACGCAGACATGATCGAAAACCTTCAAACACTGATAAGTCGGGTGTTTCTGGATACTTTGACTTCGTGTTAAGGGTAATATGATCTGAATTACTTCAGAAAAATAAAGATGAAATCTCAGAACTAACTGACAAATAGTATAACTCACGCTGGAGAGGCAGCCCTCTTTAAAACACACAAGGACCCTGTCAGTAAATACAGAAACATCTGCTTTCTATGTCCCCATCTCTAAACAAACGTTTGAAAAGCTTCCAAAGTTAACATTGGTTGAACACACGGAGACATACCATGTGTACATATAGAGAGATATATATATTGTAAGTGTGGGGTCCTGTGTTTCCTCGTGTCTCTGCCTCCTATCACGTTAAGGGAAGTAAAAATACAACCAGTCCTTGGGATGCTGGTTGACCTAACTGGAAACAAGAACAAGATGTTGTGCTCTTTGTCTTTATTTACAGATTTTGTGATGTTTCAGTGAAACTGTTGAGGCAAAACACAAAAGATGAGTTGTCCGGAAGAAAATGCAAAAATTAAGTGTCAGGGCAGAGCGAAGGGGGAAAGAAAAGAATCTTGGCTGGGCATCGCAGGGTTGGGACCCAAGCGACGCTCTCAGTGCCCGTGGGGACACTGCTGCCTACGGCACAGGTCCGGTGAAAGCAGGCGGGGCCCAGCCTTTCCCACTTCTTCACCAACTAAAAGTTAAACAAGCGTGCGCATCCACGCTGTGCGCGTACACGTGCAAACCCACACCGTTTGGAACCCTGCGCTGTATTTCTTCTTTGGCTTCGTGGTCAAACTTCTGGGGAAAAATAGATGTCTTTTTATCCGTGTGTACTTCCTCCCTAGAAACCCAGCTGCCGTCCTCCCGATTGCCCGGAGTCTGCGGCCTTGTCCCCAGCCGTGCCTCAGGTTACGCGCTCACCGGGCACCTGCCGTGGGCTCTGCGTAGCCACCGCCTGCCTTGTCGCTGTGGCGTGGCTCGGCCCTGGTTTTCCTCGTGACCTTTGCCAACACCTTTTCCCTGGACCCTGCTCTAAATGCATATGTGGTCCCGAGTCCACCCTGAGGCCTCCTCCGCCTCTGACCTCGGGCCCCTCGTGCACGCGTCTGTGTCCAGTGCTCCCCTACACTCACTGACAACGAGCTCTCTGGCTGCGACAAACAGACACTCATGAACACCTACCGACACGGGGACTTCTGCCCTCGCAGCCCCGTTAGAGCCCCAGCCGGACATCCCAGGAACGTCCACCCGCCGCGCTCTCAGCGTGATTCTCCACCTTGCCCCGTCGTCCCTGTTTTAGTAAATGGCATCGCACCCACGCCGGCACGCACGTTAGAAACCGGAGAACCTTTTACACCCTCCCTTTCCACCTCATCGGCACGGAATAGTGGTTAGTAAGGTTTACGGGATGCTCCCTGTGGTCCAGCCCCCCAGCCAGGCAGAACCAAGGGGCCGGGCCCAGCCGGGGGAGCGCCAGCGGTGGGTTGTGCTTGTTACTCTATGTTCTTGTAATACGATCATTTTACTGGATACATCAGCAATTCCCAGCACAAACCTGGCACCGTGCAGGCACGTCGTAATTACCTGTAGGATGGCAGAGCAAACGGAAATCTCACTGTGCCTATCCAGACGACAGCAGCGCTCCACACATTTAATGTGGTTCGGGCCTTGCATGTCATTCTCTGCATTTCTCTGTCTTTCTTTCTCTCTCTCTCTCTCTATATATATATATATGTAATATATATACTTATCTCTATATGTATATATATGAAACAAACAAACATATAAAATATATGTAGAAAGATTTATATGTGTATCTATAGATCCATTTATATTTATTCAATACTCGTTTATTCATCAACTATTTATTGAGTATACGTAAATCTATTATAGAGCTATCTTGATATTTTAATTTCCCTTTTGAATTTACCATTTCATAATGCCCAGCTGAAAGTGATGGTTCCCTTTATGACAAGAACAGTCTTTGGCTAAGTGGTTCAGACGTGAATGTGATAGTCATAGGCATAATCTACTTACATCTGCCATATTTATGAAAGCCAGCCGAAATTAACCAATAGTTTGAGAACACCAGGTTCAACCATTTTAGTGAAAAATACGTTGCATATCTGGAGAGAAGTGTGAGGAGAACAGAGTTCTTGTTCTGTTTTTAGAGACCCCTGTGTGTCTTTCAAGCCTTAAAGGGAGCCAGTGGGGCACAGTTTATGACTCACCAGCTCTGCATATCCATGAGCCATGGATATATTTGGTTTCCCTCATGTACAGCTTAATTTAAAAAAAAATATACAAAAGTTACATGTGCTGTCTCGTCCTGAAAACTTGGCTGATTCGGCCAAGCTGGGCCGCCTTCCCAGCATGGCTACAGCCTGCTGGAGGAGGCTAAGCGGGGCGCTGGCACTCCAGGTCACCGCAGTCCTTCCCATGTCCCACTGAACGACATTGACCTTTCACCTGCCGTGGTAAAGGTAGATCTGAGATCAGGAAACTCGTTCTAGAAAAGACCAGCTCATATATATTTGAGACATCGCAGGCCCAGGAGTCTCTGTGGCCACTGGTCAAGGGTGCCTTTGTGATACAAACACAGTCGCGCACAACACAAATGAGATTGCTGTGTTCTCACAAGACTTGACCTACGGACACTGAAAACTGAACTGCCTATAATTTTCCTGTGTTGTAAGATATTCTTCTTTTGATTTTGTTGTTGTTGGTCAATAATAAAAAAGTATAAAAAGTATTCTTAGCTCCAGGGTCTCTAAGAAAGAAGTGGAGGGCTAAATTGGACCCGTAGGCTGTTTTTGGCTGACTCCTCCCTGGGCTGGGGCATGGAGAATTAGACAAAACTGCAGTCAGATGTGTCATTTTTATAAAGCAATTCATGTGCATGAGACATAGCAGTGATAGCGGGCTGGAAAAGCTCAATCCCCAGCTGAAACAGACCTTAGTCCAAAGCTCACAGTGACCGAGACAAGCCCAGAGGAAACAGTGGTCAGAGAAGACGTGGGATGGTTGCTGGGACTCTGGCTGACAACTCCCTGTAGGTAAGGCGGGGGTCCAGGGAAAGTGGAAGGAGCGTGCTGGCGTGAGGGTGATCAAGGAGACGTCACACCCTATGCCAGAGGGCAAGAGAAAGCAAGGCTCGTCCTCTGCAGGACAAGGAAGCAGCTTCTTGCTTCCAACCCATAACCCTCCTACAGCAATTACGGGAATGGAACATCGCAAGATTGACTGGGAAACTGTAACCACCTCATTCATTCTGGTCTCTTCTAGCCAGATAGCAATTAAAAGACGATCTTTAACGAGCAGTTCTCAAGGAGTGTCCCTTAATTATGTTCCCGGGCTTTGGCAAGTTTAATTGTATGCATTTCTTGCTTCTGTTAACCTTAAACATGAAGTGAGACAAGGCTACAGAGCTGGTTCTACTGGGTAAGGCCACTTTATTTTGGGGCATCTGCAGCCCGACCATTTCCAGGGGGAGCACTGGGCCTTACAAACTAAAGGCTGTTAACGTCACCTTGAAAGGAAAGCAACCGGACGAGATGTTCTGCCACTAGGAGCCCAGACTTCAGGGGCAGATTTGCGGGTGTCTGTTTCTGCACCTGGGGACAGTTTCTGCCATCATGGGGTCCCCATCGAGTGTCAGAACCCAGCCCCCAGAGCTCGCTGTACCTGAACCTCGGTGTAAATCAGATTTCGCTTGACAATTTCTCACCGAGAGTTTGAGCGACTAGACATGAGGCAAACAATGGCAGTTTGGAAGCAAAATAAATTGACCCCATTACAAAGGAAAAACAAATAAAATGCCAGACAGGTATGTTCAGCTACCTATTTTTACCTATAAGACATACAAAGAAAGAAGATGGTAGTGACAACACTTAAATGGGGAAAAGCTACGAATGCCTTCCAGAAAAGAAACCTTAAACGTTTACTTCAAAAAATCATGAATTCCTATCAATTGAAACTATAAAAACATTATTTTAAAATTAAAGATGAAAACCAGGGTTAGTTGAAAAGTATGATATGGGCATTCATTGTTAAAGAAAGCTGTGGGCAAACTTTATACAATGCTCTCCTCTTTTGGACACTGAGGAAAAAACCCACACGTGACTATTTGTGTGTGTGTGTGTGTGTGTGTGTGTGTTTATTCTACATGAGGGGAGAAAAGGTGTTGAGTAAAATATTTCTTTCACACCACAATGCATTTAAATTAATCTGTTCTTTTTCTGTACTGATCAGTAGGTATCAGTGATCCAAAGGTATAAAACCACCTGAGTGCACAATGGAGAGATGGCAGAAAGGACAACTCTACTACGCATTAGTAGATGTGAAAATGTAAATTAGGTGCCTCTGACATCATCTTTCTGGAAACAAGTTTCTGGATCAGCTCTCCATCTTTGTGGGACTGCAATTCAAAGACACACGGGCCCCAGTTTCCTACAACAAGAGTGGCCAGGGCCCAGGGCGGGCGGCAGTAACCCAACTCTTAGAAACCCTTCGCATTCCGTGTTATTTTTCTAATCCCACAAATACAACTAGATATTTGCACGACTCTTTCCAAAAACATATCCGATTTTCTTTGGCAACTTGGTGCCCATTCTGGTAGTCCTTTATCCAGCAAGTTCCTCTTGAGTTAGTTGGAAACGTTCTTTTAAGTCTCGATTTGCATTCTAATGTCTATGCTTGCATTATTGGGGCCAAAAAAGGCTGTTAGGTTTTATTTCCCAGTGACATACCCTTCAGAGCACTCATTTCCTGGCTAGTCCTCATTTATTAAACTTTTGAAAAGGAAGAGAAAAAAATCTCTTCTCTCCCACATGTCGTACACTCTACAACTTAATAAGATTCCTTATTGATTATTTCAACATGCAACATTTTCAGTGACTGGTTAACTACAAACATCCAGCCACCATTTTTCAGCAGGGAATACCCAATTTTATTGAAAGCGTGCATTATGACATGAGATCTGACCAATAACTACTTACGTATGAACCTGTCCCAATACCATGTAATAAGCTGTTTATGCGGCATGTTAATTTAAAACACACACGCTCATTGACAGTTATAGTCTAAATGTCAATAGTCTACAAATTACATGTTTCTAGAAACTTATTTGACACAGCGGGCAGTGTGCAGGCTGAGTGCGTGCCCAAGCAGAAGATGCCGGTGATCCATGGGGCGGGCCGTGTCAGAAACCCCTCTATTTTAATTTTCGTTGTCACGGCATCTAAATTTTCCAAATTCTAAGTTGAAAATACATCCTGTCCTCAGCTGTCAAATGGTTTGGAAACCCAGCTGAGCAGCAGAAAAGGCTCGGTGTTTGCTCAGAACTAGTCAGCCCTGCCTCCAGCACTGTGAGAATGAACCCGAGCTCCTGAGAGAGGTCTCCTGGATGGCCCCCCGACAACAACGCCAGGGGAGGGTGGTCCAAGGTATTCTAATGCTTAGTGTCGGATCACGGAGGAAACGACCATTCAGAAGTTGCACATTCTTTCTATGTTTTGATTGAATTCACAAAAAGTTAACTGAACACACCTTGGGTCTCCGCTTGGCTTCCTATTTGCTGCAGACATCTTGCAGACATTCTCGCTCTGTCCGCAGGGGAGTTCCGATGGCCCAGCTACCTTGTCCCCCTGTCTTCGCTGTCCCTTCAGTCTAAGCAGGAACCACAGAGCCGACTGGCGGATGACATGTGAACCCAGGCATCAGTGACCATTCTATTCCCTATCTTGGGTTTCCTCCTATATGCATATTAACCTAAATCTTTGTGGACAGATGTTACAGGATTTAATTATTAACAGCTACATTATTACTACTGCTTAGGAGAATTAGTATTTATCTAGCACCTACAATATGCTGGTAAAGTGTTACTTTGTGTTCAAGTTCATTTTGTCTCCGCGACAACATACATGATCGCGTTATGTCCCATTTTGAGGATAAAGAAGCCGAGGGACACAGAGACTAAGTAGCTTGCACCAATTAAGTAACTCGCCTCCGAGTCGTAGCCGGCGGCCAGACCGTCCATCTCACACAGAACCGGACTGTGGCATGCAAAGCATGCCCGTGAGCTCAGCTTCTCAACGGCTCGGGGGCCTGGCTTGCTTGCATGCCTCCCTGGGTCACAACTGGGCAGCAGAATTCTATCCGAGCCAAGCATGGCTCACACAGTGTTCGCAACACGGCAAGCACAGGGCCTGGCACTCACGAACCCGTATGTGTACGACTCTTCCTAGTGACCGCAGTGGCCTGGGGGTCTGCGTGGATCCCCTGAAGGTCCCCTGGAAGCAAAGGCGATAAGGACCTAATGAGGGACTAGCACTCTGTCCTTTAAGGTAGTCGGCCGATAAGTCTGCGTGGCCCCCACTCTCCGCAAAGCTGCACCCTGGAGAACGGAAGCCGACTCATCATTGCCGCCTCTCGCTCCGTGCAGCCCTACTGCGCGCCAGCTGCTGTTACAAAGGTCACCTCTCCAAGCTACGTGCAGGAAGTTTGCTGTCAGCACCTCCATGCTGCAGAAAAAAAGCCGACCCCACCAAAGGCAAGGCCCTCACCTCTCAGCTAAAGCTCTCCTGCTGGCCAACTGGTCAACCAGATGCGGCCACAGAGCGCTCCCCGCACAGGTCATTATTGTGTCTTTCCGACCAAGAGGTGCCCTTCCCATGAGGGCACACTCTGTCTGGGAACAGTCAGTGAAATTTGGAAGAAAAACACAAATATAAGCCAGTAACAGTTAAGGCAATGTGTAGCAATACTATTAAGATATTCCCTTCGGTCCTTGCCTCCATACGACTTGTAACGCTGTCTACATTTTCAGATACCATATGTATATCTAAAGTGTCCTTACTCTAAACAATAAAGCAAGCCAGGATATTGCATACGACTGTCCTTACACTTGTACGGGACATGCAAATCCACACACATACAAAACAGGGCGCATTATAAAGCTGAAGTGGGAAAACAGACGATGAGATGAGCTTTGGCAGGCATTGTCATGTGAGGGTTTAAATGGGCAGGGTTGAAATTTTCGAGAAGAAATCCATCTGTTACTGAGTTTGTGGAGTAATACACTGCATGCTGGTGTGTGTCCTCGGTCATCGGTGGGTCCATCTCCAAACCCAGGTGCTAAGTGTGACGGGGAGAAATGTGACTGGGCCCATGCCCTCACCTGGGGGGCAGTGCGGTCCATGTGCTCAGATTAGCACACCCAGAAACGCGGTAATGGACCAAATAATGACAGGGGGGCACGCTGAACAGGTGTGGGAACCCTGAGCAGACGAGGAACGAGGAGGCAGATTCCCCAATGTCCGAAGAGACGCGGAGGGTCGGTGCCCGTTGGGGACAGCAGCTTGGGGAAAGGCAGGATCCTGCAGGATTCGTGCGATGACAGCAAGCATGGACCGCAGAGTAGACAGTCCAGAGGCTTCCTGAGTGACCTGCAGACAAACAGCCAGAGGGGGAGGAAGGGAGGAAGGGAGGGAGCCAGCGGGTGAGCGAGGAGCCACTCAGCGGGCAGGTCAAAGGGC
>CM052895.1:131731853-131739353 GCA_028534135.1 Potos flavus | reverse complement strand
AGTGGGCAAGAGGGAATAAACAATTCTCAGGTGATCCATCTCTCCATAATCGATCTGTCCGTTCGGCATGCAGGACAATATTGACAGCTTGTCATGAGGTGGGGAACCCCTCCTTCTCAAGCCGGAAACACGAATGAAGCGCTTCTGCCCTCCTGCGGGAGATAAGACGGCCTTAAGATAAGCAAGTCTGGTTGAGGATCGGACAACATCAGAATAACGCAGAAAGGAAGACATTGCTAGATCAACTGAAGACGTCCACGGTCGGGGTCAGGTGCAGGCTCTCTACTCTGCCCTGTTGGTCAAATTCTTAGGAGGAATTGGACATTAGGCTTCATCCCCTTTTTTAAAGACTGAGAGTCTGACCTTCCCTTAGAAAGTGACATTCTCCCCCCACTTTGAGATGGTCAGAGTTTGCTTCAGTTCTCCCCTCACTTCTATGACGATAGTCATCTTCCTTCCCTTGGCGGGAGAGTCAACCCTCCTTCCTGTGAGATGGGAGTCCGCCCTCCCTTCTAGACCAGTGAGATTCTGCAAAAGTGCTGGTTCCCGAAGATTCTTTGTGTATGGCTTTGCTTTTCTCCATCATCTTAAGGTTGAAGTCCCTGAATTTTCACGTTTAAATATCCCCGTTTAAATGAAGTATCATTTCATTATGTAGATAGGTGACGTCACAAATGGCAACTTTTTTTTAGGGTTCAATGGGCTAAATCCATTATTATCTTGTGTCGTAAATTGTGTAAAGTCAACTCCTAGGACTAGACCAGTGTCCAAATTGTGGGCTCCTTCTTCATATCAGTTGGGTTGCAAGTGCCTCGATGTTTATCGTCTTGCATCAAAGGAATGTGCCCCCCCCACCGCTTCTCGTAGTAGGGATGCATTGAGTCTCCTCATTGGGACCATCTTCCTCAAGATGGCACCAAGATCAGGAGACCACGGTTCCCTCGCAGCTTGGGGGCCCCACTCTCTCCTTGCGTCCTCCTCACAGGGTCTTGGATTTGAGAGAGAGCTCTGCTCATCAAAGGAATAGGAATGAGGAAGGGAGGGCAGGGCCCCCTGCGGCCAAAAGACTAGGTATCCTTTGAATCACAGCTTTCTTCTCTCTGTTCTCACTTAGACTCAATCTCATACGCTCCCTCCTTTAGGTTCTTCTACATAAAGAATAATAGAGAAAAAAATGATCAAAATATACTCTGGGGGGAAAAGGGTACAGACGTGCATCATTCTGTCCTTCCTCCACAATTTCTCAGTCTTCATTACCATAAATGTTGTCCAAGGGGAGGGCAAACACCCCCAATCATACAGGAGGCAATCAAAAGCCACATCGTGAATTTGTTTCTCCGCTCCTGGTATGGATAGTTAGAATATAAATAGAATAGGAAAGGCCATTAGAATAATTTACTATTCATCATGAATTATAAATGACATGATGTACTATTCATACATGTCTAATTTAAACTTAAAATTTAGCCCTGTGAATTGGTTATTGAGTGATAAAGGCACTGCCATTTTTCTTGGGGCCGGGGATGGATCCTGCCTGGGCTTCAACCTCTGTTTTGTCGTTCGGAGCGGGGTGCGCGGGCCGCTGCGTCCCCGCGGCCCTGGGCGGCACGGGGAAGGCACACGCCGCGAGGCCCGGCGGTGGATGGCCGAGGGGGGATCGGTCCATGTTTCCTCCCTGAATCCGAATTAGTCTCGCAGCCGGAGAGGCATCGGTGGCTGATAATGGCCTAATAACCTCCGGCACTAACAGATACGACCTCGGCGGCAGTGACAGGAATGCGAAATGCGTTCCCTCGCCCCGGCGTGCCGGCTGAGCGTGTGTGCGCCGCCGCGGGAGCTTGGGGCCCCCTCGGAAAGGAAAATGTCCCAAAAATAAAGACTGAGGCACATCAGTCTATGGTGGGAGGCGCAATAGCATCTCTGAAGCGAGCTCGCCGGTTCTTCTCCGGCGGCCGAGAAAACCCGCCTGTTGATAGAGATGCTCAGCACAACGGCTCAAACGGTGCCATTCAGGCTGCTCGCTGAGGACACACGGGCACTGGCCTCCCCAAAGTGCTGCGTCCCTGCACACCGCCGACGCCGGAGCCGCGAGGCCGCGCACCGTCAGAGCTCTCGGCCAACGTCGAGCCGTCCTCCCTAACCGCTGCAGACCAGCCGCGCCTGCCGGCATTTTCCTTGCGTGCCGTTTTTGGAAAAGTGTTTCTTTACCCCAAATTCACACGTTCATTGGCCACTCAGATCTCATGCAGTGAGCTCTCACCGGGTGTCTACTGAACGCCCCTTGCTGGGGGTGCCCGGGGCCCCGTGAGGAGCTCTTTTCCCCTAGATGGACAATGACACGGGCACACGGGGACCGCCATGGAGCAAGAGATGGACAGAGGGGCGCACGGCAAGCATGTGCTGATAACCTCCAGCACTGCCCCCGGTCCGGGAAGGAGTCCTGCTCTGGGTTCTGAGTTCCAGCAAACCTTCCCTTTTCCTTCCCAAAAGGAAGTAACAGCCGTGGAGCTGCGTCTCCTTTAAGAGACGGCAACAGTATTTCCTTTAATATAACCATGGAGCATTCCAGGCGCGTGTGGACAGCCAAGCTTGGAGACTGAAGCCACAATTACTGCTCGGGAACATGAAAAAGACTCCTGTGTGTCACTGATGGCTTCACGACCTTGTGTACCCTATGAGCGTGTGACCTGCCCAGCACGGGGCCGACGCCTGCGATCTTTGGTCTTATATGGGTATGATGCACGGCAGATCACAGGCCCTTAGCAAGGGGACTGTCTACGGACTGAGAAGTCACATCCAATGCTTGACCACGACGATGCTGTGAGAAACACGAAACAATCAGAAAATAAGTTAATGGTGCTTTGGCCTATATTTCAATTTCCAGAAGCTTCTTTAATGGCTTCTACATGGAGCAATGATATTTACACATAAAAGATTTACTGATTTTAATCTCATCATGAAAAACATATGCATGTGAAATATACACACAAAATGCAAACATATTTAATTCACAAAGAGCAGATAACCACGGCGCGTGTGCGGTGCCTGCACATGGCCTGGGGACAGAGGTGCTGAGACGGGAACGGTGCAGAGTGGGCTGCTGCTTCTGGGTGACAGGGACCCAACCGCCCCTCACTGGGGGGTGCCACGATCTGCACGAACTTATCCCACTGCCTCAAGGGAGGCCAGCAGCCCACTCAAGGAAGGAAGCTCCAATTTTCTCAAATATTGAAGGATATTCAATAGTAATCACTTCTCACTTCTCAGTATTGGGATTTTCACAAATGGAAGGTCATCCCCAACCTTTCAATTAAGCACTGTTGGCTACGTTGGCAGACTGGGGGGCAGGATTGATGAACCCCACGATCTCACCCACCTCTCCTTCTGAGGCGCGGCCCTCCAAGCACAGGAGGTAGGTTGGGAAATCTCTGGGAATTAATCATACTATAAACACATGCATGCACACTCACACACATATACGGACACACATACACACACTGGTGCAGACCTGTGTACACACACACATATACATAGGCACACACATGCATGTACGCATGTGTGCTAACACTCACATGCATGTGCTCTCACACACAATCACATGCAATCCACACTCGTTCATGCTTACATGTGTGTTCACATATACATGCATATACACAGATATTCACACAGTCTGCACATGTGCGCACTTACACACATTGCACACACAGCCACACATATATACATGCATACTCATATGCATACACATAGCCCACGTAAGGCACACTCACAGATATATGCACACACATGAACACACACATACACATGTACACACAGATATTCACACACAGTCTGCACATGTGCACACACACACTTGCACACGGCCACACACATATACATGTGTGCCCACATGCATACACATACATCCACACACAGCCCACATGTGTGCACATTCACAGACGTATGTACACACATGACTGCATACACATGCACATATGCATTCACACACATGCATTCACATGCAACCCACATGTGTGTGCACACACATACATGTACACACGGGCACACACACCGGCCATACATGTGGGCACTCACACATGCACACCTGTGCACACATGCACACACAAACACACACAGAAGGAGAGAGTCTGCCCGTACATCAGGCTCCTCTATTACAACCCCAAAATGAAGGGCCCACAAAACTTAATCACAAAATCCAGGGAAGAATTTATTTGCTTTTTTGCCTTTTAAAAATTAATGATTTCAATCTGAGTTGGGTTCAGCTGATCCTAATCCTACGAGCACTGATTATTTGCCAGCTCTGTGGGTGAGGCTGGGGACACCTCGGGGGGACCAGGCTCTCCACAGCGAGCTTCCGGTCGGCCCAGGCAGCAGCGTCCGTGACGGGACATGTGTGACCGTGACGTACCCCCCGAAGGCCCCTGGTGACTGGGTGTAACACTCACGGTCCCTGAGGCCTGTTCCAACTATTTAAGGACGTTTGCCATTCCCGACGGCTGGTGGGGGAAGGGCCACATCCGCCCATTTGTAAAATCAAAGTCATGAGCCAGGCGGGGTCCCCGTAGCTTCTCTGCTTGGACGGACCAAGGAGTCACGTTAAGCGGCCCCGCCAGGTACATGGGATCCAGCCGTTGGACCCGAGATCAAGCCCCTGCTGCCCGGAGGGTCCCAGAAAGCACGGGGCCCCTGGGTGAAGAGCCGCGAGTCCGCTCCTGTTTACCTGAGAGCCGCTGAGGGAGTGTTACCCAGCTCGGACCAAAGCCACAAAGGGCGGGGACCCGCGCAGCACGGAGGGTGCCTAGCCCTGGCCCGGGCGCGTGGCCCCACGGCAGGAGAACAAAGACATCGGGGCACGATGCCTGCTTGCCCATTGCCCGAGCGGCCGGCCCCCGAAAGACAGGCCTGGGCTGGCAGGCCTCCAGAGCGGCTGCGGTCGGAACGGGGTCCGGGAGAGAAGTGGGGCTCGCCGGGTAGAGGAGGGAGGAGGGAAACCGGGGGGGGTCTCTCCGGGTAGTCCAGCCTCACGAGGGGAGCCCTCCCGGTCGGGTCCCTTCCGCCGCCTTCATGCGTGCTTCTCACTCCTGCTCACTCTCTGCTTCCTCGCCTCCCTCCCCGGAAACAAGTTTCAGTGGATTTTAAAAGCCAAAGAACTGACGCTTTAAAATCCTACTTCAGAAACGGGACTCGCTGAGAAGGGCATTTGGAAGGGATGGGCAGCTGAGAATAGAGTTTTTCTGAGAGAGAAGAAAACCCAAAATAAGGAGAGGCTAACAGAAGTAATGGACCAGAGCCCAGCGAGTTCCACAGGCAGAAGGCACCACGGAGACCCCCGGGCTTACCCAAGGTCACCGTGTCCCTCTGCCGCGCGCCTGAGCCCGCCTGGAGGGGAGGCCGGCTGGGGAGGGTGCTGGGAGCTCTTGGGGCCCAGCCGGCCTGGGGGGGCAGCTGCCTCTCCGCCGGCTCAGCCTGCTTCTGCCTCTCCCCCATCTCCTCCAAGGCGGGGCTCTAGTGCAGGCCGGTGGGAATCCACCCCCGACGTGGGAGGTGAGAAAAGAGGCCGCGGAGGGCCCGCAGATGTAGGGCACCCAGGGCGGCGGTGGGACATCCCTCTCAAGGCTTCCGCCCGGGGGGACTGTTCCCGAAACGACACGGTTAAGTCCCCGTACCTGGTACTGTGCACATGACCGCACTCGGAGATCGCGTCCTTGCAGACGTAGTTCCCATGCAAGCCCGCCGAGGCCGTCCTTTTGGGCGAGGCCCCCCCACTCCCGGACTCAGCTCGCTCTGGCCAAAAGGGGTACAAGGAAGTCTTAAAAAGTACAGGCCTCATTGAGCTTCTGGCGGGTCCCCAGCCCCCACAGGCCGTCGGCACCCCTCCCGTGTGCGGGGCCGTTGGCACTCCACGGGAGCCCCGCGTGCCCGGGGACGGCGGGAGGGTCCCGGCCCCCAGGTGCTGGCAGCGTCCAGCCCTCTGCCCTCCCTGTTCTCGCGCCGCTGGCCCCGCCGCCCGGCACTTCCCCTCCCCTCCCTTCGTCTTGTGTTTGCTCTTCTTCTTCACTTCCGCCCTGGACCCGAGACCCCCCTCACTGCTCTTTCCCTCGAAACGGGATCATCCCCGCCTCCCATGGACGCCTCCCCCCAGGCCATGGGTCTGCTTCCTGCCTGGCCCAGAGCCCCCCGCACACCGTCCGCTCCTCCGCTCCCTCGCTGTGCGGGTCGGCTGCCCAAGCGGCGTGTTCACGGAGCGCTCGCTCGGGGCTCTCCCGTGAGTGCGGCTCCGGTGCCTTCCATGCCCACAGAATGGGTCCTTTCATCCCCTGTCCCCTCAAACACACCGAGCCGCACTCAGTGCCCCCGGCCCCTCTCGACCCAGCTCTCCACCCCACGCAAAGGCCCCCTACGCCCCTCCACGCCAGCTCGACTTCCTGGCTCCGGGTTAGCGCCCCTGCCCCTGTTGGTCTAAATCCCCTCCCGCACACCCACGGCTGCCACCCGGCCGGCTCCTTGGACAATGTGCAGAGGGGACCATAAGCATCCTCCGTGCGTCCTCTGAGCCCCGTCTGCCCCACATCCGCCCCTGTCACCGCAGAGCGCGTCCCTCTGCCCCGGCTACTCCCACTCCTGGCAACGATGGCCCTGGCTGCGTCATCCACCTGCCCCCATGTCCCAGGCTTTGTCCCTGACGCCCCTGGAAACCCCCGTTTTGTTAATGGCGCACACTCTGTGACTTCGTGAGCCCTCACTCCACTCACCGCTGCACGTGCATCACTGCTGATTCTCACCGCAGCCCTGCAAGGGGCTCACCATCGTCTGGACATAAAACCGCCTGGGAAATGACCTCAGCGAGACAAACCGTATCCGTCGTGAGAGGCAGGACGCGCCCCGGGGCCTCAACACTCGGGATCAGAGTCTCTGCTCTTCCTGGCTCGGGCTGCATACGTGTCCGCAGCCCTCGTCCCTCAACCAGACCCACACCCTCCCTCCTTCGGCGCCTCCGCCGCCTGCCTCCCTGACCCCTCTTCTTGGAGCCGCTCCAGCCCAGAGGGGGAATATCACCATTTACGTGTAATCATATCCAAGCACATATTCTGCTCCAAATAGTTCATGGGGGTGCGTGGCTGGCTTTCCCAACTTTGAAGGCTGCGTTGCCTGGCGTTATATCAGACTAATAGTCTCGAACCCGCGGAGCTGCCCGGGAATACGGGCAGGCCTCCTTCTCCCTGTACACTTGTCTCACCACGATCCTCCCTCTCACTCCTCGAGGCTGGGCATTCATTTATGTACTTAGGGTACCCCATTCATTTATTTACTTAGGGTACCCCATGCCTTTCTCTTCAGAGACATTACTTGCAAGATGTTCACAAAGAAAAAAGGAAAGAAAAGGAAAAGGAAAGCATTCTACTGGGACCAAGTGGAGAGTTGACCCCTGCCTAGGAAATGCATCCTGGGCTGTTTCCGGGTTTCTCTCTCTGCTCCCCGCCCAGCACCCCATCCTGCCGGGTC
>CM052895.1:131665739-131731353 GCA_028534135.1 Potos flavus | reverse complement strand
GGGCTCCTTAAAAGGGCAGCGTTTTCAAGTTTTGAAAGACAGGTTTACTTGGAAAGGAGTCCTGCAACTTATTTTCAGGTTTCCGAGCTTTTTGGCTATTCCAGGCCGCTCTTCATCATTCATACACGGCATTTTCCATGTGACTTGAGGATAAATGGCCCTAATAAATCCCATTATTCTGAAGAACAATAAAAATAACAGGTTGGTGACACTGGAGCCATGATAAATACCATTTTTTATTTTGCCTTGTCATTATTATCTCTTCCCTCCTGCCTGGCGGCTGATAGGCTGTCTCCTGGCCAAGCCAGCGTGGGATCCGGGCCCTGCCGGCCGAGACAGACAGCCCAGGAGTCTGTCTTCCGGAATTCAGCAAGTGCAGAGTCAACTGGCCTCTGCAATCCCGGACAGCCCACAAAACATTCCAGCCAGAGGAGCCCCCAAAACCCTAGTGTCAGAGCCACTACCGGTTCCTTCGCTCTCATCGGTGGAATGATCTGGAAACCTGGATGACTGCGTCACCTCTCATGGACTTAATTATTGGAGCTCAAGCCCAGAGACCAGGAGTTGGTGAGACAGGCTAAAAGGACATGTGAAGGATACGGAGACAGGAATAGCTTTACGCGCTCACACAAGTTCTGGAAAGCAGTCTGGACGGCAGCTTCTTAAACTTGCAGAGCCAAAGTCAGATGCGTTGAATGACACAAAATCTGTGTATAAAAGTCCTGTTTGTATTTATTTGGTTACCAGAGTGGAACTGTCTTCCTGAAAACAAAGCAAAAGCACTCAGCCCATGAGAAGGTGTTAGTAAAATGCCCTGTGAGTGACTCCACTGGGCCCCTCCTCCCACAGCCCTGGTGGGCAAGGGACCATGCTGGGTGTGAGGTTTGGGGAGAAAACCTGCAAAATAAGATGACAAGCCCCAGACCAGCCTTAAGGAGCCACAGGAAGGGGTGACGCCCCCACTGAGGGCTGCCAGCCTCTCATAGCCTTGGCCCAACATTCTCCTGGAATTTTCCATCTTAATTGTCTCGTTTCATTTGCATTTCCTCCTGTCATTCCCATTTCCAAAGGAACCTGCTGCTTCCATGTCTGATCTGAAGGGGTCCCCGTTTAGTGTCTCCTGAAGAAAGTCTTCCCTTTTCATTTAGGCCAGCGCTTACGGATTCCCACCCAGCAGGCCTCGGAACACACGGGCATCCAGTGGGTATAAGAGCGAACGTAGCGACGTTCTCAAGCCCGCCGTGGGGTAGGGGTTCTCCAGCGTTAGCGCGCGTCCTTCTCACACCAGCCCGACAAAGCAGGACTCTGCAGTAAGCCCATTTCACGGGTGAGGCAGCTGAGGCCGGACCCGGATGAAGTGAGGGCCTTGGCGAAGTGAGCTCCCATGGAGGGGAGCCAGGGACAGTCCCACTGCGGGGGCCAGGCGCTCACAGCTCCGCCACTTGGGTCCTGTGGTGCCGCGGAGCGGTCGAGTGGGGGGTCGGGGCACCACTGGGAAAGGGGCCAGCAAACTTCCTGCTGCCTTGAGAACATTTTTTTTTTAAGATTGTATTTGAGAGAGTGAAGGAGAGAGTGAGTGAGAGTGAGTGAGAGAGAGGCACAGGGACAAGCAGACTCCTCACTGAGCGGGGAGCCCCGCGTGGGGCTCGATCCCAGGACCCCGAGATCATGACCTGAGCCGAAGGCAGAGGCTTCACCGATGGAGCCCCCCGGGCGTCCCGGCCTTGTGCACGGTTCACCAGGATTCACTCCACTCCCTACCTGGAAACTCATCAAACTCCGGTGTCAGCAATGAGGGGCCATAGGCACTGGACAGATGACAGAGACAAGGGTATAGTCAACAAAGCTTGGGGGGATCATCGGTCCGTCCAGCTAAATCCCGGCATGGAGTTGTACCAAATTCCCCTCTGTCTACATGTTTGGCCAGCCCACTTCCTTGAGTATAGCAATTAAAATTTAAGAAGTCGTCTAAACACACCCACAGAGTTCCCAGGGGGGTAAAAATCCCGGCACCATTCGTCTTAATTTGCCATTTAGTCTCTTTGTGGTTATGGGAGAGAATTGGGGGGGGGGAATACAGGCACGGCAGGCAGACCTCCACGGAAGCGCATAGCTTATGCTCAGGAAGGGAGCAAACCCACACTGGCGTTAGGACTGTGGAGGGGACAGGGGATCCTGGTTGAGGCGGGATCTGTCAGCTTCGCCCCGGACGGTGACCAGCATCACAGATGTGCACCCCTGCATTTGCTCACGACCCCGCCCCGAGAGGGCTTCAGGCATAGTTTACGCCAACCTCTATAACTGAAATTCTTAATAATTTCTGAACGAGAGCCCCTGGAATGCCATTTTCCAGTGAGTCCTGCAAATGATGTAGCCAGCCCTGTCCAGCACAAACATGGTCTATGAAGGATGTCCTTCGGGTTGCGGTCGTCATTTGGCCAGAAAAGTTGATGCCGTTATCGGGGATGGGGGGATAGAGGCTTCGGGTGATTACGTATACAACCCCAGAACACTTCTGTAGAAAGACTCCCACGTGACACTGTCCACGCAAGCTGCCGTCCAGGGGCAAATACAGTCCTGAGACCATGTGTGGCTGGCAGAGCACGTGGCCGTCTCGCTCCTGAAACGTGGCTGGTGGGGCTTCTGCATGTGGGGCCGCGGACTGGGGTGAGCCTCCGTGTCCCGATGACACCCTTCCGTTGGCTGCAGCCAACTACCACCTTCTGAAAAAGTGATATAGTCAAGTTGTAATAAAGAGTCTGCTCAAAAAAAAAGAAAGGTCAAAAAGGCATGTTTCTAGTAAATGCAAAAAATCAGTGAAACCCACAAAACCATGATGTGATTCTGGGTATGGTGCAAAGGACATAGAATGTTTTGTGTCCCCAAAGCTTGTGATCCTTGTGCTGGGACCACAGTGTAACGGGCGTGCTGGCCGGAGGGGACTCCCCGGGCTCCTCCACAAGGCACGTCACCATGGAGAAGAGAGGAGATGGGGCCTTCGGTACCTTTTATGGGCAGGGATAGCGGCACTAGGCTGTCACGGTGCCGATGAAGTGAGAGAGAGCAAGGCCAAAGCGCCAACAGCTCGCCAGGTGGAATTTGGGATTGAGATTTATTAATCCTCTTCCCCATGTTCAGTCCTATATTCTCCAAAGGACTCAGGCTTCTTGCACCCAAGTTGAGGGGTTTGGGGGAAGGGATAAAAGTCTTTCATTTGCACTGGACAGAAAGTCTGAGTCGTGCCACCTGCAAGGTAGGCGTGGACCTGCAGCCCCGGGTCCTCCTTCTGCCCGGCTGCTCGCGCAGCCCCAGCATGAGGCTCAGAAGCCGGGCCTGGGACTCAGATCGGACCTCCGCTCTCCAACCCTCATGCAGCCCCTTGCAGTGGGGAGGACACCAGCATCACAGAGCAGCGGGGCTGCCTGTGGGGTCAAAGCCCCCTAGCTACATGGGCTGGCTGCCCAACATGCCAGGGCTTGGGGAATTGGGGGCTGTTTCCAGGGCCGCACGCAGACAGCCCCGCTCTCTTTACATCCTCCAGTCCCTTCAGCTGGGGAATGCGGCATCTGGAGAGAAAGCAAGCGGGGGGACACTGCAGCCCTTTTCATGCATTTTCCTGGTTGATCATCAGCCACTCTGGAAAGAATCCACTACTGTGTTCACAAGAGCACTAAGGAAACTAGCCATTATTCTGACTTGTAGGAGAATCTAATGCATAACTTACTATTCAAGCGGTGTTCAGACCCTCCGACCCAGGAAGTGACGCGACAAGACCGATGGGGTCCCATGAGGGTCAGCAGGCAGCGCGCGATCAGGCTGGGTATTTTAAGCATTTGGGGGTTCCTGTCGGGGTAACACAGAAACAGAGAGCTTCAAAAGGACAGACTTAAATCTAGGAAATGTTTAACAGTAGACTGAAAAGGGAAAGTTTAAAAAACAAACAAACAAAAAAAGACCTTAAGAAACAAAAGTCTTCCTAGGAACCCCAGACGTGGTGTTCGGTGCCTGGAGAGGGTGGAATGCAGGCCCCCGAGGGCGGGGGAGAAAGGCTGACTGTGTGAGCCGCAGACGCAGTGGCCGGCCCCACAAACCGTCTCCCATTTAAAGGGAGATCACAGCTCGAACAGCGTCTCATTAGCCTCAAATGAGAATAGAAAATGGCAGAGACTACTGTAAAAAAAAGGAAGGTGAAGCAGTTTAATGAAAGATCGGGTAACTACGTGCGATAGGAGAAGCCCGGCTTCGGTCCGCAGGCCCTTCAAGGAACCCAAGGAGGCACTGCCTGGAAGGGACCTGCCTTCCCCGGGAGAATCCTGCAAGGACCCGATAAAGTTAACGACCGTTCAGCCCAGAGGCGCCTTGGAGGAAAGAGTCTGGTATGATCCTTACAAGGATAAAAGCCCCATCAGCCAAGTACCCCGGGCAGTTGAGCGATGGGCAGTAAGGAGGGCACGTGATGCGATGAGCACGTGATGTGACGAGCTCTGGGGCTTCTATGCAACCGATGAATTCTCGAACTCTGCATCGGAAACTGATGATGTACTGTATGTTGGCCAATTTAATTTAAATTAAAAAAAAATAAAAGAAATGAAAAAAGGTCAAAAGCCCCAAAAGAAGAAGTTTTTGGGGTCATTCTGCAGACGAGGGTGGCCAGGGGAGCTGAGACAGGTGTGAATTCCAACGGTGCAGAAGAAGTGGAGTGACACGTCACCGACTTTAATTCTCAACGTGGGAGGCTGGAAAGGCACAGCTGCTGGAGTCACTAACGGGAGATGTGAGAACCCGAGGGAGACCCCGCACTGACGAGCTGGCCAACCCCACTTAGACCTTGGTGGAGTTAATGAAGGAGCTCACAGAATAGTGCAAACAACCCAGGGACCGTTCTGCAGCGCCGGGTTCGGCTGCTGCAGCAGAGTCAGCGGAGCAGGAGAAACCCCACACGGCAGAGCCCCACGGAGCTGACCAGCGATCAGAAAATGAAGCGCCCTCCCAGATTATGCCAAGAAAAACGAAACAGACAAAGACCTTGGTGGTCGATGGCCTCCTCGTTCGCTGAGCCTTGATAGTTCAGACTTACCCACCTCCGTGTTTCTCCTGAGGTTTCCCAGAGCTGAGTGCGTCCACTGGTAGCACAAGCAATAAGAGAAGAAAAGACGCTATCGTTAGGTGAGCATCCTAGGGCACAGCTGGTAACCAGTCTCCATGTAGTATCTCACTCATTTCTCAGAACCAGACAGAAGGTTATTTTTTATTTCCATTTTAAAAATAAAGTCATGATTCAAAAGAGACATAAATAATCCGCCCAAGTTCAGGAAGGTGTGTAACGACAAAGGAGGATTTGGGTCCAATCCTCCCTGGAATGTCCCAGCAGAGTCCTCCCCCTCCCAGTCCCCCCTCTCCTGAACCATACACCCAGTTTGTCACCTTGCTTCCAGGCTGAGACGGCCCTCAGAGCGCCTTACAGCCCTCAGGACAGGGGGCAAATTCCTCAGCCTTGCCTGTGAATCCTGCACCGTCCGGAGCCTCCATTCCCACTACACTGGCTTCATGGCTCAGCACCAAATCTGCCGGCCGATCTGCACACTCCCTCCACTTCCCAGGTCCTCTGAGCCTCTGCGCGTGGCTGTCTAACCAGAAGTTCCTTCACGGTCGCCGGCATGTCGGACTGCACACAATCCCGCCAGACCCGCTCATAAGCCCACCTCCCTACAGACCCCAGCTGAGCCCAGGGGCTGCACACAGCAGTGGCACCCCTCCATCCCGCCTCTCGCGTGGTCAGTGCTCTCAGCTCCTGAGAACAATCTACGTGCCCAGACCCAGCGGTGGCTGACTCCTGGCGGGCATCTCTGAAGGTTAATTGTGAATGAGGGGAAAGAAATTCTGGACCTGAGAGAACCTGCATTTGGTCACATTCCCTTCTCTTAAATTTCTGCCATTGGCCGCGCACAGTGCCCCCACCTCGTGCTACCCTGATCAAGCCACAGGCTCTGCGTTATCTCCTCGTTACCCATCCCTCTACGGTCAAGAATTAGAAGGAACAGTGTGTCTGAGTCTCGGAGGGAAAATAGCCACACAACGTAGTGGGCAGGGGGACTGCTCCTAACGGTCCCAAGGCTTGGGTGGTGGCTGATGGGGAAGCCAGCTTCCTTTACTTTAGAAATAGGCATTTTTCTGCCCCCGTGGCTCCGACAATGTTTCGGTCTACATCCTATTACGGTTAAACGAGAATGTTTTGTAGTAAACTTTTGTTTTCCGGATTCGAAGCTGAGCTTGCCTCCCCTTGTTCTCCTCCATCCCTCGAACCCAGGTCCCCCGGTTAGAGAAGGCAGCGGTACAGCAATTGCGTTCATCGTAGCCGCTTAAAACAACACAGAAGAGAAGGCAGGCATCTCCATTATCGAACGCAGGCGCTGGATTACCAGCGAGGTTGTCGCCGGGAGCGGCAAGAGTGTAGCAGCAGAGGCTCGGCACCTGCTTGTACAGTTCAAATTAAAACCTGAAACCCAGCAAATCCCACTTCACAATGGCTCTCAGTGCTGCAGCCTGTGAATTAAAGGCCTCCATTGTTTGCAAGGATTATTTCCTTGCCTCTACCAGCTTCAAAGAAATGCGAATCTTCACTCACTTTTCTATTGATCCTTGTTGATCAGATTAACTTTGTTTTGGATTCCTACTGAAACAAAGACAAACAGATACATTTTAAGCACTTTTATGTACAGCTTTGTTTCAGTTCGGGATTCCTATTGTCCTTCCACTTCCTTGTTATAAAGATTACTAGGCAGTTGGGGGAAAATAAGGGAATTACCATAAATTCTATTCACTAAATACCGACACTTTCAGGCAAATTATCTCAATTGTAAAATACTTTGGCATACCGAGTAATTATATGCAATTAAAACCCCACTGTTCATTTACCTTCCCTTGTTGATTTATAATGGAATACCTGTACCAGGAAAACGAAAAGATTAGCAAGCACTAGACATCAAAGACATCGCTCAACACCGGCAAAATAGAGCCAAACCGTGATCCTACTCGTTGGGCACTTCAGATTTCAGATGAAATTATTTAATACTCTCCCAGTCTTTAATGAACTCGGAGGAATCTGAAGAGTGTTTCCTGGAAGACAGAATGTTTTCAGGCTCTTTGTAAATACACCGAGGCGACTTCTCCGGGGCTGCTCAGCCCTCTGTTGGATGACTCAGATCCATGGGGCTGAGGTGAAAGAGGTTCACTGTGGGCCGCACCGCATGCTTCCCCCCACCCCCGGCCCCCGGCCCGCTCACCGTCCCCCCCCCAGGGGCTGCTGCTGGATCTGCGTTTAAACCTTCGATTGGAGAGGCCACCTTGCAGCGTCCCCGATGCCAGGCGAAGAGCCAGGAAGCTATTTGCCAGGGCTCCGCCCACGAAGACCCCCCTCCCTGCCTCCCACCGCACCCCGTCTGACAGGTACGGCACTGAGACCTCCCCTGGGGAGACCCGCCGTCCCCAGTCCCGAAGCCAGAGTTCTGGGCGGGTGACATCAGCTTATGGGAAGCGAGAGGCTAATTATCTCCGGAGCACTCATTTGCAACCGGCCGACCAGACAGGCAAACGAAGAAGCCACACTTGCTCAGGAAGATTTTAAGAACTTGTCCACACTTGGCAGGAGGCCAGGGATGACCAACAGTCTAGCTTTCCCCGGCGTGGAGGGAGCTCGCGAGACCCAAGACTCCCAGTGGGAAAGCATAGAGAGTCCTGAGCAAGCCAGACAAGCTGACACCGTCGCGTGTGTCGTGCCCAGCTGTCCACGACCCGGTACGACAGGGACCCACGGGGCCCAGGCATCTCAACCGTGACTCGCGCTCCCGTCGGCGATTCTCCCAAAACCCAGCGCACACCGCCCGTCCCACCCTCCTCTAAGAAGGCGGTGCGCTAGAGAAGGTCCTGTGTCCCGTGCCTGCGCCACATAGCTCTCCGTACGTGAATTAATAGGATTTTCCTTGTTAGTCACCTCATCGCCAACTCCAGGATCAAATTTCGCCGAGCAGGCATTAGACCGGTCTCCAACTGGCAGAGGGACAGAAACCGATCCGTTGGCTGGGCCCACGCTTCCGAGGAGCAACTCGGTTCCCGTAAATAGCTTTTTCTGCAGCGTCCGGGATGCTGATGCGGCCAGAGGAGAGGCCGGCGTGGGTGACCCCCGCGTCAAGGTGGTTCTGCGGTGTCACAAGGGAGGGCGGGACACACAGGGACACTGCCCCACCTGCACTCCTGTCCCTCCGTCTCGTCGGCCCCGGATGTCAATGACGGCTCTCCATGCCCTTTCCTCTGGGACCCAAGGCCACCCATCTCTGAGGGGCACCTGCCTCCCTGCTCCTCCCAGGACCAACGCGGGGACATTTGCTGCCCCTTCCCATCCCACGGACCCGGCTTCAGGACAAGCGCGAGCCCTCACGGGGGGCCGAGCACGTGCGCCATGGACTTGGAGGGGAGATTAGCCGTCCCTACTGACATCTGTGGAGTGACGAGTTGGAATAGGAAATCGTCAGGCCTCCAAACGCTGAAATGAAACCCCTTTTTGCATCTTCTCATTGGAGGCCAAATTCGATGGTTACTTTTTGAAAGATCCTTTACCTTAGGGTTTATCAAATTTCCGATGAAAAACTAAAAAGTAGAACCACCTGGGGTTGGGTCTTCGCTCGACCATTTGCCTGTGACGTCACGGCTCAGGAAGAGACACTTTCCTCACCCGCTCGGCTGGCAACACTGTGTCCCGCCCACCTGATCCACGTGAATTAAACAGGGTAGAACATCTCAAAAAGCATAAAACACGAATAATAATTGACTCATAAGAGCATACAGTAACTTTTCCCAGTAAGTTATTATCCCAGTCTCTCAGAGCCGGGAGGAAACCGTCATCAAAACTGTCGTCGGTGATACTAAGTAGCAGGTTCCTTGAAAAATGGTACCTGCTGTTGGATATGTCAGGTTAGCGCGGGCAGTGTTTTCATTTCCAACAGAGCTCCGGATATTTCTGGACCGCATCGAGATGCAGGAGGGACAGTCCTCTAAGGCAGGTGGAAGCCACGCCCGCTGGGGGACGTCTGCTCCTTTAGGCCGTAGGTGCCGACACTTCTGACCCTGAAGAAGTGGAGCTCTTGAGATCCCCCCGCCAAGGACGGGAACGCCGCAGGTGCATCCTTGGGGTCACTGACAAGCCACTTAGAGAAGCGCACGGCCAGTTGCTGCCCGGCGTCCGGAAAGACCCAGAGCCTCCGTCTGTCTGATCCAGATGATCCCCCCCAGCCCGCCTCCTGGGTGTGAGTACAGAGCAGCCCTGTCCACTGGAACGTTCCGTGATGACAGATTATTTCTCTTTCTATACTTTTCTATATTTGCTTAAATATGCCTACATTATTCTTATCAAAAGGAAAAAAAAATCAATGGCAGTAATTCATTTTGTCCACCAATGTGTCGTTCAGAAAATGGGCTTTTGGAACAGTGAATGGTGCCGGGGGAGTCACGCAGACAACTCTGGGCACTTCCTCTTTCACGACATTAGGCTCTCACTTAGATGCATTCTCGGCCGAGGAAATTAGTTGGCTATTGGCTTCCTGTGGGACTCCCTTCTGTGCGCACTGGGCACAAGTCTACGCTGCATCCCCTGGAAAGTCTGGTTCCAAGAGAGAAGTGACTTCGACCCTGACACTCATCTATCAGGCATGATCATGACTTCAACAAATCAAGTACAGGGACCCAATGGCAGGACGCGATGGACGCTGAGAAGATCTCCCTCTCAGCCTGCAGCGAGGCACACGTTTGGAAGCTCTGGGAGGTGGAGCGAGACAGTCCCTCTGGGTGGCTCCTGTCCTGCCCGCCAGGGCCGCCCGATGGCCCCGCAGCTGGGACCGCGCCCCGTGGCGTCCCGGAGCACGGCGAGTTCCTTCCCCGTGGGCAGGCTGGGCAATGGCTTCAAAATTGAACCCTATGCACACTTGTGATGACTAACTTAGTGAATCATGTCAAGTTTTAAATTTTATTTTATTTTATTTTCTATCGGCTGCTGGGTAATTGAAGGGGAGAAGATGCCCAGTGGACATCCTGCCCGAGGCACCAGCCTGTCTTGCCGCAGCCTCGCCTCCCAGACAGGTGTCAAGAAGGAGTGTGGCTTCATGCAGCACTGGTGCCCTCTACCCTGTCAAAGTCCCCAGCATTGTCCTGCCGCACCCCGCGCATGCCACTCGGCCCCAGCAGCCGCTCCTTCCCGTGGAAAGCAAACATCGCCCCGAATCCATCACTGATGAAAACGAACTTTGAGAAGAAGTAATGACCCTCAGATCTCACTTAGAGATTCTCATTTTGACACAACCATTGCCTGATATTTTTAGAAAGCCACCGAAATCTAAATCACTAGCAAAATAAGACTTAAATCACCAATTGTATGCTTTCCCTATTTAAGTACTTGTGGAGGAAGATGCCAACTTTCAAAACAAATAAGTGAATGATGAATCATCTGGTATATCCCACCGATGGATGAGTCCCGTGTTGGTCGGAAGGGGATCCTTGGACCCCCTGAGCCGGGAGGTGTCCCTACTGTCACATAGCCACACCTGTTTAGCGAGCCCAGCTCTGCTTGTCCATATTTGGAAACAGAATTCATGTCAAAAATCATAAAACTGCATTACTGCCAAGTTCAGCTTGAAGAGGCAAACATCCAGAAAGTCTGTTGTATCCCCCAAGTTAAGATTCCACAAGAAAGGAAATTGGGCTTGAGTGCACAGCCAGCACCTTCTGCTTGAAAAAAAAAAAAAGAAAATAGAATAGGAAATACCAGCTATTGAAGGGGGTGAAGTTGTCCTGAAGCTTGGGAATTTCGAGTCTGGGACGGTAGTGAGTGGGTGGGTCACCCGCACTTGCAGGCTCAGAGTGACCCCGCAGAGGAAAGGTTTCTTTCTCGTTCACAGCACGTGTCCCTCATGGAGAACACAGGGCCTCTGCTCACCCCCCTAACCCAGGTGTCCAGCCTGGAGGAAGCTTCCTCTCTGCGCGCTGAATCGTACGCTGGCCCTTGAAGGTGCTCTGGTGACTGACGCGTGTTCCTCTGCTCATGTTTCTCTGCTCCAGAAGTCACACAGCCCCATCCAGCTTTAAGTAAGAGCCACCATCCTATTCCCAGAGGTAGAGGCTGGAAATGTGAGAGAAGATGTAAGGGCCACTGTGGGAAGGAATATGCCCAGCCCCACGGCCAAGGCTGCAACACCAAGCTGCTCAGGATGACTCATTCCTGGCTTGATGCACCAACTTCCTTTGCGTCTGGCATGACCGTTGACCCATGTGGAAAGCTCTGCCAGGGGACTCCTGAACGTGATCATTCTTCAGATATAAGTAAATCCCTCTTCAGATATAAGTAAATCCCTCTTCTTTCGTCTGTGTTTCTCCCTGTTTGAATGTGTTTGGATAAGAATGTGATGCTTGGAGCTGTGGCAGCTATATTGAAGCCATGAGGCAACACCAAGCAGCTGTAGATGATGGGCACTAGTAAGAGCCTGGGCATTGATGACAGCACGGAGCCACCTCACCAGTGCCCAAACCGCACCCCTCCAGGCTTCTTTTGTGGGACATGAGTGACATTTCGGCTTAAGCCTGAACGAGTCAGGTATTTTGTTGCTTGTAAGTGAATGAATCTAAAGGATACAATCACACTTCTGGGGATCACTAGAGAGTAGATTACTATTGACATCGCAACAGAGATCTAGTGTTCAGTGAAGGGGCCGAGAAGGAGAATTGAGTCCACTGGGATTGGAGTCACTGTCTGGACAGTAAAGACACGGACAGCCTGGTAGGGGTCTGGCACGGAGAGACACCGGCAGCATCCCGGGGCAGGGAAGAACGCTCTGTCATTTCACCTTTCACTCGAGAACAGCCCTGACTCAGCCCCAGTATCTGTGCCAGGTCCCGGCTGGGGGAGAGGGGGCTCGCTGGGGTGGGTCTGGTTGCTGATATCGTGGGAGAATGTTCTCCCTTCTCCATGGGGAAAGTGGTCGGTGAAGGTGGAGAGGGACTGGGGGTGGGGGGGTGAGGGGGGTCTTCGGGCCACGGGGACAGAGCCTTCCCGACAACAGGAGCATGTGGGCGAAGGCAGAGCCGGGGATGGGAGGGGAGGTCCCCAGCCTGTCACTGGGTCCGATGCAGCGAGCGCCACCCGTGCACCCAGCATGTGCCCAGCTCAGCACTGTGTCGACGTCCATCGCCCTATGCGCTCTGGTTCCAATTCGAGTCTAGTGCATCCCGCGGCGGCACCAGATTTGGACAGAGGCTGTGAACAGCCCGGACGCGCTTCCAAGTTCCCGCGTGACAGCAGCCCGGGAGCTCACGGCATCATTACCTACGGAAACGTGAAGAAGAGGTCCATCCCTGGTGACAAGAAATGAAGTGACTTTAAAAGCTCCACTTCCCTCTTGTATCTCAATAGCTTGAGTGAGACGACATGAAAATCTGGTGGTTTCACCCTCTTTAATGCGACCACTTGTGAGTCACACACGTGGGTGTCGAGTCTCAGAGTGTGCCGTCCCTGTTCACTGGTCGGAGTGCTCCTGCCGGGACTGGGGCCACGGCTCTTTTCTGCAGCCTCTCCTAGACCGTGCTCCTGCCATCGTCTCCTGCCCCCAGGACGACCCCAGGCTGCAGCCCCCGGGGGTCTCCACGAGCCAGAGCTCCCTGTCCACGTGGGCCCATTCACGGTGGGTTTGTGCCAGACTCCCTCCGCCGGGTCCTGAAGCACCGGGTGTCAGGCCTGTCACGGGTTGAATGGTGGTTCCCAAAGGTGTGTCCACATCTTAGTCCTCAGAGGCCGTGAACGTGTCCTCATTTGGGACGAAGGTCTTTGCAGATGGATCTTGGTATGAAGAGATCAGTCTGCGTTCTCTGGACAGCCCCTAAATCCAATGACAAGTGTCCTTATGGAAAATGGAGGCAAAGAGACACCAACACAGAGGAGAAGGCCAGGGGATCATGAGGAATGGTTAGCCTGATGGGGCCACGAGCCCTAGGAAAACCTGGGGCCACCGGAAGCTGGGAGGGGCAGGAAGGGCGCTCCCCTGAGTCTCTGGAGGGAGCACGACCCTGGGGCACCTTGACGGGAGGCTCCGGAGCTGGGAGAAAAGAGACTTCTGTCGTTTCAGGCTGCCCAGCGTGTGGGGTTGCGAGAGGGCGGCCCGAGGATAGCCTGGGAGTCCCTGCCTGGTCAGGCGCCACGGTCTCCGATGGGGAGGACAGATGTGAGGAGGACAGGACCCTCCAGTTCCTCTGGCTCCGGACTCCCCACCTTCCTGGGCCTCCGGCAGGGGCAGAGCTGGGGCCAAGCGCTGGCTGTCACCCCAGGGCTGCCCGGGGCCCTCGGAGCTCACAGAACTAGTCCTTTCCCCGAGAACCGTCCTGGGTAACCCCGGGCGGCCACTCCTTGCGAGGCACCAGATGTGCCGAATCTTATCTCGGGGCGCTCGGAGGTCCTCGGTGTCCGCAGAGAGGTTGTTCCAACCTCACGTTCCTGCGCACGCATCTCCTGGACGCTGGATCCCTGGCCCGGTCCCCCGTCTGGCTCGTGGCTGCCACTTAATAAATATTTGTGAGCAGGAGTCTTTCAGTCTGTTATGCAACCCTACTTCAGAGAGAAACTGCCCGCCCTTGGCATCTCGTGGGTGAAGCTGGGGCCAAGAATCCACAGCGGCAAGTCCCTCTGAGGTTTTAGGTTTTTAGCACACATAAAGGTGATTTAAAAAAAAAAAAATCATTCTTTACATATTTTCAGTGTTCTACGAAGCCCCTGGTTCGGTTTTGAAATGACCAGCTGAGTGCAGGTGCCCCCTGGATTTCCCACGAGGTCAGGACGTGCCCCACGTGGGTCCCGCCTCCTAAGCCACAGAGCCCGTGGCTGAGAGTACGCCTCCCCGTCCCGTGACCTTGTTCCGGACGCCTTCACGGCACACGGGGGACTCTCAACAGGCTCAACAGAAGCCACGCCATCTTCTTGCGTGGTTACTTGTCGACGATGGCCCATGAACAAAACTGTTAGGTAACTACCGAATCTCAGAGAATTCCGGAATATTCCATTAATCCCCAAGCAAGATGCAGGAGAACGATATGTCAACCGGGAAGAAACTTGGATTAAAGCAACAACTATTTCACCTTCCTCGGGGTTTTGGCATTAAGGCGTATGTTCCAGGATGTACCTGAATCATCCTGTGGTTTAACTTCTGAGGCCATGGTGAGCTCCGACGACCCATCTCACACCAGCGCTGAGGCCAGGGCCGCCACGGGGTCAGCCTGGACAGAGGGAGAATCTGGGAAGGAGGATGGTGAGTGTGTGGGTCTAGCCGTCTCCACCGGTTGGCTCGGCCGGGGGCTCCCGGAGGCCATCCCGTCCCTTCCTGACTCACCCGTTTATTTGCTCTGTCCCCGCACCCTCGCTGGTCTCCCTAAAGGAGGAGCTGCAATTAGACGGTGGTTTAAAGTCATAAGACAAGCACGCGGACCAGGCCATGCTACATTTTCTAAAGTCAAGTGCATGGGTGTAATTGCTTTTGCTTCAAAACTGAACTTCCAAAGCCGTGGCCATGGGTGACGACTCTTAATTCCGCCCCCTGCCTGCTGGTCACTCAGCGGGTGTAGACGGACCTGCAACAGAGGACACCTGCCCTGAAAACAAAGAGAGAATTCCCGTGGACTGGCTTTTGTGAATTTACCATCAGAATGCGCTCCCCACCCACAGACCCCCGAGTCCGTTTAGGGGGAAAAGCCCATCCGCTCATCTGAGAATAAACAGAAGGGCAGAAGGAATTATGAGAACTCTGAAACACTGAAGCAAAGACACCGTGGGGTAGAAGTTCAAGGCAAATTCAGCCATTTATATTTTAGACAGTGACTCCAGCAAACATCTGTGAAGAATTTCAAAGTCGGAATTAGACCTTAAGATCCACTGCCCACTTTCGAAACGAGTAACAATAAAAAAGTAGGTTTGCTGAAACGACGTGCCGGTCACTGACACGCTCATAAGCGTTACTTACGTGGTGTCTCCGTCCCCAAGGGCCCCCCGTGCGGCGGACACAGAGAGGGCTGCAGGCACGGGGACGCTGGGCCCCGAGATCTGCCCACCACCGTCTGCTCTCAGGGTCCTGGTGCTGCCCCCGCCGTGCGTCCACGCAGCCGAGCAGCCCGGGGAGGCACCGGGCGCCAGGGGGCCGGCCCCTGCTGCACAAAGTCCCTCCCAGCCTCAGGTCGGCCCGCACATTCGGCCCTTCCTCGCTTGATATGTTGGCTCCTGGGCCCCTCAGTGCTCCCCCGACACCCCAGTGGGGCTGGCCCTGGGGACCGATGCTGCAGCAGGCATCCCGTGGGGCTCAGACTCACCCCTGCCTACAAGCGCCCTCTGCCCGCCGCCCCCCTTCCCGTGCAAAGGGCAGCTACCCTGCGGTGCCTTCATGCTTCTGCCTGTCCCGGCCCGTGACGGGGACAGACCCCAGCGGAGGCAGAGAAGCCCAGCAGAGGGTGCAGCAGAGGCCCCCCTCCCAGCGGGCCTGCGGCTTCCACAGGGGGAGCCCCGCCTCCCACCCCCGGATAGCTCCCCGCCAGCTCTTGGGCGGGCTCCCTGTCACAGTCACCGAGGAGACGTGGACACCGCCCCCAGGATGTGCACGTGCCCCTACCCTGGACAACCCCTCACGCGGGGGAGAGAGGCACAGCCAAGCCCGCTCCCGCAACACCACGCAGACTCACGACTAATTAGAGACCATTGAAATGCCCTTTAATTAAAAGATAATGAAATAAAATAGAGCACATTCATGCTCTGGGATTCTAAGCAACAGTTTTTAAAACACAGCAAGGATCTCTGTGTGCTGACGTGAAAGCAGAGGCCAAGGGGCATTACGGAAAACTGAGTTGCAGGCAATCTGCCTGGGGAGGGGGGGGTCACTTGTGCAAACATCCACAAAGCTACGCACACTCATGTACGCGTGTGTGTACCCGTTTCTATCGTGAGTGCACACGGCTACACATGTTAGCTCACGGAAGAGGATCAGAAAAACAAACCACATGAATGGCATCAGGGTTACCCTTGGGAATGGAATAAGGATTCAACAGACTCACGGATGAAGCGGTTTGGACCAGGGATGCTTTAGTTTTACCTGAAATTTTTAATGACAAAATTATACATGTTACTGCTACCCATAAAATTAAAAATCCATTAAAATGCATCATAGTAAGAAAGCATAGCGAAAGAGGAAGGCACAGCCCTGGGTGGCGTGTGGGTCGGAATCTTCCGGAAGGACAGGGCAGGGCGTCTGTAGAATCACGGCTTCCTGACAGAGGCTGAGGCTGGGTCGGAAAGGGGAACGGGAGCCACACAACTTGCCACCTTGCACACACGTGGGACCTCCGGGTCACCAGCAGCCGATGACAATCCCTGAGTCAGGGTGTGACGGTGGAAGGTCACGGGCAGCAGAACGGGAGACGCATCAAAATGCAACCAGACTGAAGGCAGGAGATCTTTTAGGAAGCCGTGACCACAATCCAGCCAGCCGATGATGCCGACGTAGAAGAGTGCCGATGGGTGAGGTCCCATATAATTTCTTGTCCAACCTGTGTCTTGGAGAAAATGGAACTGGGAGCCAGAGAGGTCCTGAGCGTGCCCACAGACATGGGGGTGTATGGAGCCCTCACTAGCGGGGCCGGGGGAGGAGGAGAGGTGCGGAGGGACCTCAGCAAAGACACATGTCGCTGACACGTCCCTGAGCACAGGAGCCCGTCCACCGTTCCCTTCCTCATCTACCGTAGCGTCCCGGAGCTGGCCCGGCGCCAGGAGCATCACGCGTGTTCCACGCACCATCCCTGGGCCAGTGGATGGTGAACTGGACACAAGCTGACGGAGGCAGAGGCCGGCTGGCCGGGGTCCGGCTGCTTCGCGGGGTCCCAGGGGCACGAAGAGCCACACGGCGTATCCACAGCTTGTCCGGTGGAGAAGGGTCACATGTAGACGGATATTTGGGTCTGTAGCTCATGGCTGAGGTTTGGATTAGATACAGATGTGGGGCCCCCCCGGAGAAAGCCGGGGTGTGAAGGAGCTTTTCCAGAGGATGCCTACACTGGGGTGAGCCCACGAGCGCAGGGAGGTCAGCGGGTGTGCAAAGAAGCCGGGGACGGAGGGAACCGAGAAGCAGGAGGCCCTTACACAGGGCGGTCTCAGTGCAGGGGCGTCGGAGCGAGTCAGATTTGGGGTCTGCAGAAGAACGCAGTGACGTTTGTTGGGGTTGAAGGGTCAAACTGGGTGTAGATCTAAGACTCCTTTTTAGGAAATGTGTTTTTTCGACCAACTAAGTCCCAGTTACCTCCGTGCTTACTTCAAATTCATAAATTGGACCGAGGCCCATACCTAATGAATCAAAAGATTTCCAGGCAAGGTCCACACATTGTAAGACGCCTTCCAGGGGATTCCAAAGTTTTCGAATTCTAGGTTAATATATGGGTTTTCCAGCTGGGTTTGGGAGACCAGGAATGAAAGATGGGCTTGGGAATGAAGAGACAGTTCTGGGCTCAGACCGTGGGTTGAAATGTAGAAGCAATGGGAGTAGTGAACGATGAACCCAGACCAAGGCCAAATCCGATATTTCACGCAGTGCATTCTCGCTCTTCTAAGGGAACAGCAGACTGCATTCACACAGACTTTTCTAGGAGACGAGGGCAAGAGACCAGAGCTGCTCAACCCTCTCCAGCTCGAGCAGGAGCACTTCAACCACGAAGGCTCACAATGCTGTGCTACGGAGATCGAACTCCTCACTCCGCAGTCAAGGGCGAGCAGAGGACGTCTTGCAGGGAGAAAATGGATTCAAGTAGGCCGGAACAACTCCACGCATCCTGGGATAAAAGAATGAGGGACACAATGACACAGAGCCTTGTAACCATCCAGGCCGGCTATCGAAGAAGGCCTTTCACTTGAGAGCGATGGGGCTGGGTCTGAGAGGCTTTCCCGAAACACAGGTGACAGGTCGCGGTCCGTGGGTGTGGGCGGCCATGAAAAGGAGGAACTCAAGCCATTCTTCTGCCCAGGAGAATGGAGGAGGAGGAGGAGGAGGAGGAGGAGGAGGAGGAGGAACCACACTCAGAGGTGGACAGACTGATGGTGGCGGGTGGGGAGGGGGGCGCAGGAGGGCAGGAGACCCACGTGTTTTCTCATAAAGCTTGGGGACACTTTCACGGATTTGCATTTCTGGTGGGAGGCAGCAAGGTTTGAAGAGGAGTTTTCTCCTCCAATGGTTGGCTTGGTGATAAAGGAGAACAGGTAACTCAAGGCGCAGGGACGAATTTAGAGAAAGCCAACCACAACCGAACCATTGCAATAAGTAGATGTCACGGCCACACAATAGTTCGGTGCAGGGTAGCGTGAGAGGTGACGAGCAGAGGCTTTCCTCTGTGCGTGGCACCGAGCTCCCCAGGCAGGGGCAGGTGGATTTACACAGACACACCGCGCGGCAAAATCACGTCTCTTCTGGGAAGACTAAACCTTCCTGAGGGAACGAGCCTCCAGCCAGGATTTTCAGGGAACTTCTGTTATAACCTGGTTTACACAGGGATACGATGCGGTCAGGCGGGAGCTGCCCTGGCCGGCCGCTGAGGGGGCTGGGGTCCAACCTGGCTGCCCCCCCCCATCCCCGCTCGGAACGCATAAAACCAAGTTAACAGGGGAGGGAGGGAGCACCGTAAAGTTTACTCCTGAGTGACGGTGCCGTGGGGCACGGACAGAGCGTCCCAGCTTACCCTGAAAGCGTGCCATGTGGCCGGTGACAGTCGCCGACATGGTTACGGAGTTAGCAAGAAAGCCACCCGCACAGAAGCGCCATTTTCCCCCCGTGATGGCGGGGATACGTCAGTCAGGAGGTTCCTGACAGGATCCAGGATTGTTTTTCTGCTTTACCACCACGGCCTTTGTCTCTCCCTCAAGACGAAACCACTAACTCAGCCTTTGTGCTACGGCCTGCGTGAGTCGAGGCCGGAGGAAGGCTTGCAAGTAACTCGTTTTCGTCCGTATTAATAATAATAACGGCAAGTACTTTTATCCGAAAGCATTCCTTTCCCTACATTCCTCTCATTCTGGATTTCTATTTAATTGAACACTTACTACATCACCAAGAATCAAGCAAATGCTCACACGTTCTGTCGTAAGAGCTACGACTATATTCCGGACGTGGCTCGAAAACCCACTGCATGTGAGCAGAGAACGGCGGGTCTGTGGGCCACGTTTCGCAGCTGGAGGTTTGTGCCTCATCACCCCCCACCCCGAGGGGAGCAGAATCCGAACCCTCATGGGCACGCGCTTCCGTGAGTCTTCAGGGTCAGAGTGAAGGAAAACCTCTCGGTCAAACAAAATCTTGTCTGTAAGCACAGATGTCGGCGAGGGAAGCAGAGCTTTCTGCCTAGTGGACCAGGAGACGGGGCCCCGCGTCCCCCCCATGGGGCCCCTCTTACCTGTCCCAGGGGCTCCTGAGCAGGGTCCCCAGGGACAGCAGGGCGGCGGGAGGCTGGCCTCTTCCTCGTGCTCACACAGCGGGGCTCCGCTGGTTCCCCGGGGGGCCGGAGAGGTCGGGCACAGGCTGATGGCCCGCGGCCCCTGTCCCTCCCTCCCGCCGGAAGCTCAGCGGGCACGCACAGTCCCCCCCACCTCCGTGGTGTCGTCCTGCAGCTCTGACCCGGACCCCGCTCTCGACATGCCGTGGACACACCCAATCTGCCCCTGCTCGGAGACCTGCAGTGCCTCCTGCCTGCCCGGAGAGCGAGGCCCCAGTCCCGGCTCTGGGCTGCAATCCGCTCAGATCTTCCGTGCCCTCCGGCCTCCCCGGAGGTCCTCCCCGAGGACCACCCACCTCCCCGGCGTGCTTCCAGAACCCCGTCCTGCCAGCACAGGGACGGCCTTTGCTCACCCTCCCGACCTCTCCCGATCCACGTCACCTTTCAAAGTCCGGTTCCAGGGACAGGCCGCTGGGCCCTTTCTGCAGCCGATCCCTGAAATCCGGGCCCCTCGCCTCAGTCCCGGCCCAGTGCGTGGGCGGGACCTACACGGCTCTTTGGACAGAAAGGTCGAGATAAAGAATTTTTAACCAAGCACCATTATGGGTTGAACTGTGTGCGCCCCAAGATCCACACACTGAGGTCCTACCCGGCTGCCTGAGAACGTGAGCCGAGGTGGAGACAGGGTTGTCGCAGATGCAGCTGCTGAGATGAGTCTCACCGGAGGAGGCGGGCCTCGACCCGCTGGGTCGGCGTCCGAGCGGAGAAGAGGGCATGTGGACACACAGGAGCTCCCGGGAGAAGTCTGTGTGAAGACGGAGGCAGAGCCCGCGGCGATGCGTCCACAACCAAAGGAAGGGCGGGATTGCCGGAACGTTCTGGAAGGTAGGAGAGAGGCCCGGGGCAGGTCCTTCCCCCACCTCCGCGGGAACCAGCCCTGCCAACACCCCCACCTTGGGCTTCGAACCCCCAGGACGGGTGACAATACGGTTCTGCGGTTTACGCCCGCTAGTCTGGGTAGAGGTGCTTGCAAACGAGGACAGGGGACAGAGTGGCCAATCGGCTGGTTGAAGAGGCACAAAGAGAACAGGAGGGCTCCTCAGAGGCAGACACAGGCGGCAGCTGCCCGCACAGAAGAATGGACACTGCAAAACTTCAGGAGCCCCGGGAGCCGAACTCGGGCTCAGAGGCTGAGAGGCTGCTGCTGGGGGGGGGCCGTCCAGGGCGCGCGGTGGCCTGGCTCTGGGAGAGCCCGCAGCCCTCGCCCCGGGCCCCTGGGCCAAGCTGAGGTCACAGAAAGGGAGGGGGAGGGAGGGGGAGGGAGGGGGCAGGCGGCTATGGGCTGAACTGCGTCCCCCCAAAATACATACGCTCAAGACCTTACCCTCAATGCATCTAAATGGGACTGTATTTGGACGTAGGGCCCTTAAGGATGTGATTAAGTCAAAATGAAGCCAGCTGGGGGACCTCAAGTCCAGTCGGACTGGCGTCCTTGGAAGGACAGGTTTGGACCCGGAGAGACACCGGGAGCATGGGCCCCGAGGAAAGGCCCCGGGGGGACAGAGGCAGACGGTGGCCTCCACGTGCCAAAGAGAGAGCCCTCGGAGAACCCAACCCTGCAGACACCTGGCCCTCGGACTCCCAGCCTCCGGAACCGTGAGGACATAAACGTCCCTTGATGAAACTACCCCGTTGGTGGCATTCCACGGGGACAGTGGTGCCAGAGATCAAGTTCACCCACCTGTCACCGTCATTACCACCCGCCCTAAGTGGAGTTAGGAGCCAATCACTCCGCTTTCTCCCAGGAGCCTGGAGGCCAGGCCCGGCTGTGTGCGTCTCCACCGGGGGGTGGGGGGAGCCACGCAACACGGGTGAGTGGCATGGACCGTGTGTCTCGGCAGCGTTCCTCAGCATGAGGTCATCTGGAGGGGCTCTGGAACTGGGGGGCTAGGCGAGGGCACCTACAGGAACTCAGAGGTCGGGGAAAAGACACTTCCTGAGCTTGGTCCTAAGTGTCACAGTCTTTGGGCCACAGTATCGTCTGGCAGTGTGCCTGGGAGAGGAGCCCCCACGCCCTCCCCGCTTCCAGCACACATACCAATATTCGCACACACCCAAAGATGGTGCAAAATTGGGGGGCCAGAAGGCCCGAGGCCACTCCATCTAGTCTTCCTTGCACAGGAAAGGAGGGCTGGAGCTGGTCTAACCCCAGGCGAGAACCCCGAATCTGGAGCAGCTCTGGAGACAGTCTTGGGGACAGTAGTGTCCCCAAGGACACTCCCCAAGGAAGGGGAGGTCTGAGCAAAAGCAGAACAGGGACCCTCAGTCTAGCAACATTTCAAGTTTCCTCCCCCTTAGACCCATTTCATACCCTGGATTTTGTTTTTCCACAAGAATGGCCCTGGAAAATGCTGCTAGACCCCCAGTATCTTCCAAACCTTCAGTCCCCTGAACTCCCAAAGCATCGTCTGTTGGGCACATTCGTTGCACTGATGTCCTTCCAGCGAGATTTTAAGCTCTGCTCCAATGAGTCCTGGGGTACACATTTTGTGAAACCCGGAACGCACAACCCTGTCTGCCCAGGACGCTGTGTGGGTGGGTATTTGAACTGCTATTTCTAAAAGGTATTTCTAGCAGCTAGATTGAATCTTTTATAATATAAGTGATTGAGGGCTGATAGGAAGTCATGGGAGGTAAAATCCTATCTGCAATTTCAAACAGTTCTCTAAGAGTCAAACATAAATATGCCATTTAGTGTTTTCACCTTTTTCCATCCCACACATATCATTCCCTTTGAGGGTTTTACTAGCAAATCATCTTTGGATTTGTTCAGATCTGAGAAATGTATTCTCATTCCTGACTTATTATCTCATGTCCTTTCTGGTTGTTACTGTCACTTGTTATTTGGAAGAATATGTGAAGTAAATTCATAAATAGTTTAAAATATGCATTGATCTGGTTCTTTGGAAGAAAGGTGCTCTGGTAGCCATAATTGAATGTGATTACACAATAACTTAACTACCGTTGGGCATGAGAACACCAATTGCAAAACGCACAACTATGATAAACATCTGCGATTCTGAAAAGAAACAAAGAGCTAATCATTCTTATCGAAGCGTTGTACTTTTCTTAGAAGCTTATTCCTACTTAGTTGGACACTATACTCACAATATTTAATATTTATGTGGCCATAGTGCCCAAACGCGCATTAAAGTAACTTATTTGATTAATGAGATATTAATGAAAATGACAGTGGAACTCAATCCAGTGGATTTAAGGTGTTCCTACTTTCTATTTTCTCTCCACTGAAAGGGCGAAAGGCTTCCTGGCACCTCTCCACTCAATAGGGGCATTTTTTTTTTTTGCTGAAATTCCATCATGCCGGGATAGAAGGCTCTGTCCATCATGCAGGTTAGAGGAGGAAAAGAAACTGTCTGCTTCTGCAGCAACCTAACCACAGAAGACACAGAAATCGTGGCAGCCTTCCAGCAGGTCACCCTCTTCCTGTGGCCCCGGTCATGAACTCCGCATTAGCTGCGTCAATCGTCAGCATCACCTAGAGACAAGTCAACTTCAGAGCCTCCCAGAAAGGATGGCATGGCTTGGAGTCATCTGCTCTTGCTTTTGGAAAACAAGAGGAAATGAAATTCTTCCACAGTTTAGGAATGAAGGGTTAAGGTCAAAGAATGGACCTTGGTAGCTTCCAACCTGGGGAAGATGGAAAAGCCCAGAAAGTCTTCCTGCCGCTAGTGTGCATGCCTCAGGGACCCAGAGGAGCAAGGCAGGAATTTTCCTGCAGGCTGTGCCACTTCATGGCAAATACTAATAAAATGAGTCTTCTAATAGACAGCTGTCATCTTGCACTAGAAAAAAGGAAACTGCCTACCAAAACCGAAATGCAGTAAGTTTAAAAATAGACTTACATGACAAAAGGTAGAGGATTCTAATTTCCAAAGGGACATGCACGCAGAACAAAACCAGACCTCTGTGCACACTCTGTGCACCCACCAATATCAGAGATTTCGCTGGGGTAGTACATCAACGGTTAAGTTCCACACTCAAGGAGTTAAAATATAAACCTTAACACATGACTGCTTTTAAGCTGTAATGTCCTTATAACAGAAGTTCTTATCAGAGGTCTGCACCGTACTTGGCAAACAAGACGTTCTACCTTTTAAACAAATAATTCATTAAGTAATTAAATTCAAGTGAGATTACTCTAATTAAATACACACTGCTGTTGAATCATAATTTCTATGTGGTCTAGTTAAAGATGAACAATCTCTTATTCCTGACAAAAAAGAAAGCTTTAAAAGTATTCCCGCGTGGCTGGAGGGATAGATTTACAAGCACTCCACAGAGGTCATTTCAAGAAGGCAGAGACAGCCAACACAACGGGGCGGGGGGTGGGGGAGCGGGTCTCCTGCCTGGAGATTCCAGAAATCCGCGCGGTGCGCTCCGGGTCCGGTGACAGGACTCTTCGGAACCGGCAGGGAGTCACAGCGACGGCGCTCGGATTTCCGCGCGCGCGCCCAGCCGCGCGCACCAGGCCCGGAGCGGGACGCGCGCCAGAGGACCTCAGGATTTGGACAAAATGAAAACTCGCTTGGTCCCCCAAGCCGTGCTCGCCCGTCTCCCTCTAATGGCGCGAGGACCCGCAGCCACGACGGCGCTCACGGGGGCGCAGAAGTCCCCGCTGGCTTTGATCAGCGCCTCTTGGCTGCGGAGAGCTGACAGTCGGCTGCGTGGCGCCCCGCATCCGTGTGTCAGACACGCGTTTCCTAGTGTTCCGGAGCCGCAGCTACACCTGTACTGCGAGAATTTACATCGCCTTGCTCCGGGATGGCATTGATTTGGGACGGGTGAAATACAAACACAAACTAATTAAAAACTGCATAATGGAGCCCTACAGGAACACGGTAGAAAAGCAAATAAATACGAGTGCAGCTGGCGCGGCGATGGTACCTCTGCCCCCGAGCAACCGTCTGGTGACATCAAATTATAAGCCCCGAAAACCCTCGCGCCGTTGCTGTTGATCACATTGGAGGCATAATGGAAATGATTTGGTTAATTAAGGGGAGGTTTATAAAATATTTACGTGTGTGCACACGCATGTAATTCACTTCCTGCTACACTCGGGGACGGCGACATCGCGGCACTCCCGGCCGGCGCGGGGGAGGGGGGTGGGGAACTGAGGTCCATTTTTCTACCCTGCCATGGTGGGAAACTCCTGCCGGTTCCGGAGGCTCGGCGCGCCGGAGCCGCTCTTCTCCCGCCAGCCGAAGTCCGGGGAACCAAGCCCTCACTCCATCCAGGCACCTCCTCCGCTTTGCGGGCTGGCGGGCCCCGCCGGGAGCTTCCGACCATCCCGCGTCCCCGTCCCTCGCTTCTGGGCCTTTTCCTCCAGGGGTTTTCCTGGGGTCTCTTGGCGTCGTCTCCCGCCGGCCTCACTCTGGTCCCTCCACGGCGCGCCCGGCTCGCAGCGGGGTCCGCAGGCCCGCGTTTTCAGGGCGCTCACTGGGTGCTGCTCGGCACCCACCCCCGCCCCCGGTGGGCGGGCCCGGACTTCGCGCAGCCGGAGGACGCAGACCCGGCACCCAGGGGTGGGGGCGGATCACCGCAGCCAGCCAGGCTCCCTTCCTGGCCTGGAGCCCAAGGGCACCCGGTTCCAGTTCCGCGCTCCTGCGCGCTTCTCTGCCGGCCACCCGCCGGGACCGTTTGACACTTGCCTCGCTGTCTGCAGGGTGGCTTCCTGGGTCCTGCTGGAGAAAGGTGCAAAGTCTAATGGGTATTTAACAAGACTCGTAAATCAGGAGGGCGCATCCGGGCGGAGGGCAGGGCCAGGGTCGGGGGCGCGGGCCAGGTCTGGCCACCAAGCCCCAGCACTGAGCTGCTTCCCCGCGTGCCTGCCCCGCTCTCTGCATAGGAATATGCAGATAGGCCGTTTTGAAAGGCAGAGGAAGAGGCTGTGGGGCCGGCCGCCCGCTGCATCCCTGACACTGGTCTCCATCACCGCCCAGTCCTTGGCGCCAAAGGCAGGTCCCCATGATGGCTCTCGGTAGGGGGGTGGGGCAGTTTCTCATGAGCAGCTTCCCCTTCTTCAGGGACCCAGGTCAGCGGATCCTCAAAATCAGTGGAGAATTCTTTCGGAAGAAATAAAATTGTAAAGGGGGATGGTGTTTGGTTTGTTTAATCTTATTCTTTCGTACATATAGAGGGGATGGGTAGGGAGCTTGGTGGAGGCTAACCATGACTATGGGCAGGGGAGAAAAAAAGGGATGTGATCTTTTTTGGAGCTGGGGTAACAACTGCCTCCTATTTAGAAAACTACCCCCCCACCCGACCTAAGGACAACCAGCAAGTAAACTGTCCACCAAGCCTTGAAACCTGCTTAAAAGTCAAGTCGGTCCAAAATCGTATTTCTGCCAACTCTTTCTCCTCCCTCCCCTCCTCCCTCCTCCAGCACACACCAAGGTCCCGGGCCTTTCTCTCCTCCCCACCAGAGTCCCCTCCCTCCCTCCAGAATCCATCCATGGTGCACCCGGAGGCTCAGGGTCCGGGCTTTCCAGTCACAAGGCCCTGGCCGACTGCCACTGCCCAGTTCTGCTTGGTTGCACCCATGACCCGCCCCAACTGCTGGGGGTCCCCGCGTGGGCCTCCTTGCACTCCCTCCCCAACCTGAGCAGGGATGCAGACCAGTTGGAGTTAGAGATTCGGCCGGCCTCGCAGCGACCCCTAGGTCTGGCTTTGTACCGCTGGCTCCACTGTCCTACCTGCGGCCCACTGACATTGGTTGGCCTGCCACAAGGAAGGGAGAGGGGCTCCCCCAGCCCCCACCCCAGCTCCTGGCCTCCAGACCAGTGATGGGGCCTGCCTGAACCACCCTTGCCAGATGGGGACAGTGGCTGAGGGTCTGTGAAGGTCGTTTCTCTTGGCTTGTGGATACAGAGTGGTGTGGCCGGGGGCCTGTGGAACCCCACAGCTTGTCCCCAGCTAGTGCCACTGACACCAAAAAGGACCCTGCCTGGCCCTCCTATTCCCCCCTTGCTGCTCTGCCATCAGAAGGATAGCCAGGACCCCGGGTAGGCTGAGCAAGTGAGCCATCTTCTTTGGGGAAAGTTCTGGAATCCCCTTAAGCTAATGTTCAAGTGAGGCCCAAGGTCCAGGGCAGGCACACCTGAGGGGCCTTCCTTCCTCAGCCCCACCAACTATTTGATGCTAACAAGGATTAGAGGGAAGGTGGGATGGTACTTTCCATGGGGATGCTGAGCCAGGAAGTTCTGGATCCTTCTCTTTCCCTCCTCCTCTCCAATGGGATGGTTTGGAGGCAGTTTCCTCCCCCAGCGCCCCCTCCCCCCTCCTTTTTTTTTTTTTTTTTTTGGTCAGGTTGCTTCCTAGTTTTCCTCATGCAAGTTTTTGGGTAAAGCTCAAGGAGAATGAAGGGAGGAGGTGAGCCAGGGATATACCCAGGCTCGGCTGGGATCCAGCTCTGGCCTTGGGCAGAGAAGGAGCACTAAGGCACCCTTCGAGGGCCTCCCAGAGGAAGGCCACAGGCCTTTCTAGAGTCACTTCTCCCACTACTGGGGAATCCTCAGACATGGTTTCCAGGAGGGCCCTTCCCACTCACCTCTCTGATGTCTTCTAGAAGCTTCTATCTTTTCATAACCCAGATGGAGGTGAGACAGGCAGTGTGTGACGGCGGGGGGGGGGGTGCTCAGGACAAACTCTGGCGCCCCCATCCACCACCCCAGGTTCTGGTAGCTACAGTCCCACCGGAGTGGGCTGCTGCGGGCTGCGGGGGGGAGAGTGAGGGGGCGGATGCATCTGTGCGGCTGAACCCCGAGGCCGACAAGTTTCTCCGGGCTTACTTTCGACCTGCTCTCCAGGTCACGGAAGGGGGCTTATCTCACCTGCATTTACCTGCCACCCGGAAATGTGACGCTGAAGTTTGCTAAACAGGCCAGTGCTGCGGCTGGCCCATTGCTTTGTTCGGGATGTAGCAGGAGAGGGGTTGTGCAGCCAGGGAGGTGGCGGGCCGGGGAGCAGGAGGAAGCTTCGGTTTACTGACTTCCGGGATTGGGAGTGGTTCGTGCGGACCTCCAGCACCCCAGAATCTGCCTGGAAGCAGGAAAGGTGCCCAGATGTTGCAGGAGGTTTCTAGAGTGAGCCAGGGCTAGTTAGTAGAGGTTGGGTGGCGCGTGGTAGGGGAAGGAGTGAAGGGGCAGCAAGAACAGGAAGAAAACCGACTGATCAGAGAAATAAAAGCCTGGTGATGAGGCTGGTCATTAGTGGTTACTACTATGGGCGTTATTGTTGCTAACTATCCACAGCCGCTCCCTGTCTGTCCTCAGGCCCCCAAATGGGGAAATCAGAGCCTTCTTGATGGTGCAAGAGTCACTGGGCCTCCATGAGCCAGGGGACTGGAGGGGGGACTAGGGGACGGGGGCCAGGTCAGGGTCCAGTTTGCAGGTGGCCCAGGTCACCAGCAGCACAGCCTGCTGGGCTCTGAGGCCAGCCTCAACTCGCTCACTGCAACCGAAAACCAAGGCTGACACCCCAGTGCGCGGGTGAAATTCCTGCGGGGTCCAGTGTGCCAGCCCCTCACAGCAGGGAGTGCGCGGCAGGAGGGGGCGTGGGAGCTGGCCGCGCTTCGGAGGTAGGAGGAAAAGAGGCCCCAGGAACCGGGGCGGGTACCCTGGGCATGCTCCCTACCCAGTCCGCGGGGACCTAGCCAGGGAGTGCATGGCGGAAGCGGCCCCACAGATGTCCCGTGCACAGGGAGGCGAGGAGGGCCGTGCGCCAGTCCTCTGAGCCCTAGCGCGGACCCGGACCTCCCCGTAGAGCGTGGGGTTCAGGGCCTTGTCCGCTTGCTCTTCCCGCCGGCTGAGGATGGAGAAGAGAGAGGGAAGGAGAAGAGGGACGCCGTGTCCCGGGGCTGGTGGCGGCGTCGCCTGGGGCGGGCGCTCTCCACGCAAGTTTACTTCCTGCGTGTGCACACCTAGCGCACAGACGAGGGGCCCCCAAGCCACACTCAGGTTCTCCCGTCGCCGAGGTGGGGGCGGAGCGTTTCCCTCGCGCTGCATTGGTGATTTTCCAGCAAAGAAAAGGTCCCCTCCCTCACCTCCAAGAAACTGTCACTGTGGACTGCCCTTGAAGTGACTGCTCAGCTGCCCTTTCTCGAAGTTTTTTCACAATTGGAAAAGCGCGCCGAGCTGGGCGGCTTCCCGCTTCTCCTAGCGCAGCGAGGCCAGTCACTGCAGGTGACCCGTGAATGCCTAGTGGGGGCCACGCGGACGCCACGCCCGCGTCCGGGTGTCACGCCGCGCCGGCTTCCGCGGCGCACCGAGGGCGCCGGGGGCCGCTTCTGCCGGAGATGTCCGGGGGAGGCCCTTCCCCGCCGGCTGTCACCGCCCCAGCGCGGCACCGCTGCCCCAACGGCGGAAGAACAGGCGCCGCGATGTTTTCCTGAAAGAGCAGACACACTTCGGCTTCGAAACAGCAAACCCCAGGGTCCGACAGCTGTAAACCGGTGTCGACAGGTTGTCAGACAGCCGCGGGAGCCGGTGGGGCAGGAGCCCGCGGCCGCCAGGCCCGCACCGCCGCCGGGCCCGGCTCGCGCGCACCGCGGGCGGAGGTGGCCGGGCCGGCGCGGAGCACCACGTGCTAGCCGGGAGGGGCGGGAGCGGCCGGCGAGGGCGGGCGGGAGGCAGGGAGGGGGCGGGAGGGGAGCCGGGGGGCGGGGCCAGCGCTCAAGGGGATGCCAATCAAAGCATCAACTTCAAATTGTGTCTGAAAGCCCCGCCGCCGAGCGGAGGGCGGCCGCCGCAGTCGGCGCGGGATCGCGGAGCCGGGCGCAGCCGGGAGCCGGGCGCCAGCGAGCACCGGGCCGAGCAGCAGCCACCGGCCCCCGCCTCCGGGCCGGCCCGAGCTCGCCCGGCCGGCCGCCCGCGTCCCCCGCCGCCCCGACCCCCGCCCCCGCCGCTTGAATACTTGCCCGCCGCCGCCGCCGCCGCTCCGCGGACATGTCCTTCCCGCAGCTGGGCTACCCGCAGTACCTGAGCGCCGCGGGGCCCGGCGCCTACGGCGGAGAGCGCCCGGGGGTGCTGGCCGCGGCCGCCGCCGCCGCCGCCGCCGCCTCGTCGGGCCGGCCGGGGACGGCGGAGCTGGGCGCGGGAGCGGGCGCGGCCGCCGTCACCTCGGTGCTGGGCATGTACGCGGCGGCCGGCCCGTACGCGGGCGCGCCCAACTACAGCGCCTTCCTGCCCTACGCCGCCGACCTCAGCCTCTTCTCGCAGATGGTGAGTGCGCCGGGCCCGCCGGCCTCCCCGCCCCGGCCGCCTCCCCCGCCGGCCCCGGGCGCCCCGGGCGCGGGTGGCCCGGCGGCGCGGCGCGCGGGAGGGAGAGCGGGGGGGGGCCGGGCCGGCGGGGCGCGGGGGGAGGGGGGCGCCGGGCGCGCGGGGCCGGGGCGGCGGGGGGCGGCGGGGAGGGGGGTCCGGCCGGCCGCGGCCTCTGCGGCTCGGCCGGGGGAGGCGGGAGGCCTGGGCCGCGAACGGGGTCTCGGCGGGAGTCGGGAGGCCGAAGGAGCAGGCCCGGGGCGCGCGGCTCGAGCCGGAGGTCGGGAGCAGAGTCGCTCGCGCCCCAGGCTCGGCGGTGGTGGGGGGCGGGCGGGGTCCCGGCAGCTCGGCCAGGTTCGGCAGGACGCCCCCGACTCGCCGACCGACCCCGCTCGCGCGACCTCTGCGGCTGTGGGGCCGGGCCGGGGAGACTCCGCTTTCTCCCGTTTTGGTGGACCTCCTCTAGTTGTGCCCGACTTTGCCAGCGGGAACCCTGGAAAGCCTAGTAGAGTTGATCAAAATAACCCTAACAATGGGGAGATCAGACCGGCCGGATGGGGTCTCTTAATGGAGTGTGCGCAAATTTGAGATTTAAGGGGGAAAAAAACTGGAAATAATTTTGGCGTCTGAAACGGTGTTTGCTTTGACTTTCGTAAGTTGCCAAAGTTTTCATTTCTTTTGCACCGAATGAAAAGCACTTTTCTTTCCGCGTTACATAATGGAGGATTAAAGAAAACAGAGTCCCTGGGCTTAAAATAAATGCTGTCCTCTTAGTCTCCCGCCCCAGTGGGTGTCAGATGGGGGAGGGAGCTGCAAATTTAATTCTCCGCGGGGCATTCGCCATTCTGTCGGTCCAAAGGATCCATTTTCCTTGGTCTGACTGCAAGGTCGCGCTTAAACTTCGGGAGACTGCTGAATTGCGCGCGGGGCGCTGGGGGCCAGGGAGGCAGCCCCCTCTTGCGCTGGGGCGGGCGGCAGAACGCAATTTGCAGGCACCCCCCACGTCTCCCCACTCCCCGCAGAAGAGACAGGAAATAAATACGGCCAACTGTAAGCGAGAAAAGCGGCTGGTGTGTTTTTCTGTAACTTTTTCTTGTAGTTTTGGAAAGAAAGGCTATTTCTCTGAAAGCGGCCCCAGCTGCCTTTGAGATCGCTTGCTATCGAAAAAGATCAGCTCCCATTTTGTTCTGGCGGCTGGGGATGCCAGGGCAGCGATGAGAGATTTACAAGGTATCCTTTCAAAAAGAATTCCCTGCAGAGAAGAGGCCGACATGTCGTCCTTACGGTTACAACCAAAATAATTAGAAAAGTGCAAAGTACATTTTGCAAAGATTGGGCAAAAACGAAATCTGGCCAGGTTAACGTTTTCTCAGTGGCATCCACCATTAAACTAATTAGTCAAAGAAATATTCTGCTCTTTACAACTTTCTCAGTCTGGAAACCCCTCTGCTAACATAGCAACTGGACCTTATTTATTTAGAGAATTATAATTTTTTAACAGAAATTTTGAATACAGATGTGTGCTATTTGGGACCCCCCCCCCCCAAATGAGTGTGTGGGAGAAAGGGAGCCGTGTGCTGGGAATCTGCTCCCATTGTATGCCGTGGGGAAGGGAGATACTTGATTTTTTTTTTTTTTTAACTAAGGGGAAACCGTATAGAAATCGCCCCCAAAAGGTGTGCCTATCTGCTACTGCTCTCCCTCTGGTTCTCAGAAAGTAAGCTTAAATGCAAACTCTTGATTCTAGGCCTAGGTTTCCAAGCCGTTATGATTGGGGAATTGGAAGTCAAAAGATAAAATTGTGAGTGAATGTCTGTCTGGGCAATTTATGGTAATAATGAGGCCTAATGAGGTTGTTAGAAAGATAAAATGTTATTTACCAAAAAACCTGATGGGATAATTTGACTTGCTGTGTTTTACTACGGATGATAAAAAGAATATTGATCGCAAATAAATCACGGCCTCTAAATGCCTGCAAACAGTTTGAGCTTCCTCTTGCCACATCACAAACTTAAGAGATAAAGTAAGTGAGAACAGGCCTAGGAGAGCGGTTCCCCCTCTCGCCTCCAGGACTCCCCGGCCCTCGCGTTAATATTTTACTGGTTAAGCTTTCCTTTTGTATTTAAAAAAAAAAACAAATGGTGTTTTTGTTATTGTTGTTGATGATGGCCAGGATTAAAATTTTAAATTACCTGTCACCGCTGTCGACCTTTAAGTGGGGAACCATTAAATGCAGATTAATTTGGGAGCTAAAAAGAGTGCTTTCATTTTAAATTGCTGGTGGATTTAGACCCAAAGAAAACCTGAGATGGTTTATTTTGCTTGACCCCCTCAGGGTCTAAGGGAGGGGCTTTAGGCTTTAGGTTCTCTACATTTAGAGAAACTGTTTTATCAGTGCAGTTAAAAGGTTTTCCCTTCTAGTTAGTGTGAGATAAACTTGGAAATTAGGGCTGTTGAAGTTGTGGTGGGTGGTGGGGGTGAGGGGAATGAGGGACGCCTGGGGAAATTCTGTGGGGCCATGGCTCCCGCTGTGGTCTTCTGGAAATGCATGGATTCTGGAACTTCTCTTGAGTGATGAAATAAAATAAAATAAAGGTAAAAATAAAAGCAAAACCAAAACCAAACCAAAACAAAAACAACCTCTTCATGGTGGTTGGAAGCTCAGTTTCTAGAGGCAGCTGATGATTCTGACCGCTCACTTCCTCCCGGGTGGTGCGCTGGGGGCCTTCCTGTTCTCCAGCAGACGAGAGCGGCGCCCCGACTTTCCCAGTTTCGGGGACTCATGGCGCGCTCTCTCTCTCTCTCTCTTTCTCTCCTCCCCCCCACACCCCTACTCTCTCTCCCTCCTCCCTCGGTGGGCTCTGCGGTTGCAGGGCTCACAGTATGAACTCAAAGACAACCCCGGTGCGCACCCCGCCACCTTCGCAGCCCACACGGCGCCGGCCTACTACCCCTACGGCCAGTTCCAGTACGGGGATCCCGGGCGGCCCAAGAACGCCACGCGCGAGAGCACCAGCACGCTCAAGGCCTGGCTCAACGAGCACCGCAAGAACCCCTACCCCACCAAGGGCGAGAAGATCATGCTGGCCATCATCACCAAGATGACCCTCACGCAGGTCTCCACCTGGTTCGCCAACGCGCGCCGGCGCCTCAAGAAGGAGAACAAGGTGACGTGGGGTGCGCGCAGCAAGGACCAGGAGGACGGAGCCCTCTTCGGAAGCGATACGGAGGGCGACCCCGAGAAGGCGGAGGACGATGAGGAGATCGACCTGGAGAGCATTGACATCGACAAAATCGACGAACATGACGGCGACCAGAGCAACGAGGACGACGAGGACAAGGCCGAGGCGCCGCGCGCGCCGGCGGTACCTACGGCCCTTGCTCGGGACCAGGGCTCGCCGCTGGCAGCTGCCGACGCGCTCAAGTCCCAGGACTCGCCCCTGGGCCTGGTCAAAGAGGTCCCCGAGCCCGGCAGCACGCGCCTGCTGAGCCCTGGCGCCGCGTCGGGTGGCCTGCAGGGCGCGCCGCACAGCAAGCCCAAGATCTGGTCCTTGGCCGAAACGGCCACGAGCCCCGACGGCGCGCCCAAGGCCTCGCCGCCGCCTCCCGCCGGCCATCCCGGCGCGCATGGGCCCCCCGCGGGCACGCCTCTGCAACACCCCGCCTTCCTGCCCAGCCACGGACTGTACACCTGCCACATCGGCAAGTTCTCCAACTGGACCAACAGCGCGTTCCTCGCGCAGGGCTCCCTGCTCAACATGCGCTCCTTCCTGGGCGTGGGCGCTCCCCACGCGGCGCCCCACGGCCCGCACCTGCCCGCGCCGCCGCCGCCGCCGCCGCAGCCGCCCGTCCCCGTCGCTACGGGGGTGCTCCACGGTGACAAGGCCTCTGCTCGCAGCAGCCCGGCGCTCCCAGGTATGGCGCCCGGGGGAGTCCGCCCCGCCCCGGGCCAGGAATCCGGAACCCGGGCGTAGCGTGGGGTGGGGGTTGGGGTGGGGGTGGGGGTGGAGGTAGAGGAGCGCCGGCTCGGGAGGGGAGAGGCGGTGGCAGCCAAACCCCGGGAGGAGCAGTGATCCCTGCCTGGATTAGGGCGCCGAGGCCGAGGCCCAGGGCTCTGTCGGGGGAGCGCAGTTCTACCTGCAGGCCTGCGTAGGGAGGGGTGAAGGATTTTCTTGGAGACCCTATCCTTGCTGTGAGAGGGAGGGGGAGTGGGTGCGGAAGGGGCTCGCGCACCTCGGCAGCAACCCCCCCCCCCCCCGCCCCCAACACACACACCTGTCTCTTAACGCTCTGCTTCTCCCTCTCCCCCGCAGAGAGAGACCTGGTCCCCAGGCCGGACTCGCCGGCACAGCAGTTAAAATCGCCCTTCCAGCCCGTGCGCGACAAGTGAGTGCAGTTTGCTGGTACCCTCCCTTCGGCCGGGGCTGGTGCGGAGCGGGGGGATGCGGGGAGGGCGGAGGGGGCTGGAGGGCTGAGCAGGGCCGGGCGGTAGGGTCGGACCGTCCTTGTGGAAGGAGCCCTCCGGCTGCACCGGGTTTCTCCCGACGCGGGAGCCGCGCGGGGCAGGCGACCACGCCCCCAGGCGCTCGGCCGGCAGAACCGGTGACCGGGGCTCCGTCCACCCGCTGACTTCTCGTGCTTCTTGTCTCGCTGTGTTTCCCCTGCAGCTCGCTGGCCCCGCAGGAGGGAACGCCGCGGATCCTCGCAGCCCTCCCGTCCGCCTGATTCAGGGTCTTCTTTTACTTTTGCGGGGGGAGGAGTTCGGGAGGGAGGGGATGAGGGAGGAATTAGGACAAATATTTCAGACTGGTGTAAAGACAAATATGGCCACGACGTCAACGACTCCCATCCATCGCTTCTGCAGAAAGGGGCTCGTCCGCCCGAGCTCCGGTCCAGGCAGCCTGGCCTCTGCCCGCGCCTCTGGTGGCTGTCACCAGGCTCTGGTTGATTATCGGCTCGGTAAATGCCCCACGTGCTTGTGTCTTTTTTTTCCCCTTCCTTCTTTCTGTATATAGAGTGATTTCAGATTGTAAATAGCGCGTCAGCGAACTTGTCTAAATCATATATTTTTGTCTAATAAACTAAATGAAATGATGCCCACGGCTCCCGCTGCTGTGTGTGGCTGGGTGTGTGCAGGAGTGTGCGGAACCCTGCAATGCTGGCAGGGCCCAGGTGCCCCCGGCTTTGGGAAGAGAGGCTCCTTGGGGAATTTCCATCAGAGGCCCCTGTTTCTCACAGTCTTTTGGTGGTTGTTGAATTTGTTAATATCGCTGGGCAGTTTCTTGCAGGCAGTTTAATTCTTTCCAACCCTTAGACTTGTATCTGCGGGGCACGCCTTTCTCCCGAGGTAAACGAGTTCGAGTTTCAGCAGTTTATAAAACGATTTCTTGAAGTGGGCAACAATGGGGAAAAAAATGAAAAGAATTTCCAATTCTGTCCCCAAAGGAGAACTTCAGATTCGAAATCAATTTATAACTAGTTGTCTCAGCAGTGCATCCTGGCGTCGGGTCGCTTTGTGGGTGGAGTGGGGACATAATGGAGTATGAAATTTTGGCTTTGGATGTATTTTTTAGTTACTTGGTTAAATCAAACGTGGAGAGAGATTAGAAGGCTCTTTTAAACTGTCCTGATGGGCAAGCAGAGATGCGGGGCGGGAGTTCTCTGGGCTGGTGAGCCAGGGAACTGCCCTAGCCTTGCAGGATGAGAGAGAGGGGTGAGGGCTTTGGCCTCCCAGGGACCCCCCCCCCCTCTTTAAACTCATGAGCCCTGGACTGGGCACACGGAGAGAGCAGAGGAAAAATAAACCTCTGATGGCAGGGTCTGGGAGGTAGCTGGGAACGATGGTAGGACAATGCGGGACGCGAGCTGGCCTCCAACGTGCGTGAGTGGGAAATGGCCCAGGACCCTGGGGAATCGCCCGGGGTCAGGGTTTCCGGCCTCTGAGCGCTCAGAGCGGACTCGCCAGGGCAGCCTGCGTTTCAAACAGGGCACAGATGACTTTATGCCGAATTCGTGAAAACTGAGAATACAAGCATTAACAAAACTGTCAGTGAGGATGTGAGCTACAGGGGTCCTGCCCTGTGGGAAAGAAGCCTAGTCCCTGATGCAGGACAGGACCTCCCCAACCCCCCCCCCCCCCCCCCCGCACCCAGGCCGGCCACTCTGCGTCAGCTGTCTGGGGGCTGCCGGTGGCGGCGAGGGGCGCCTCAGCCGAAGGGGAAAGTCTGGGCGCCACTGTCTTTGCCCCTGGTTCCTCTGTGGCGGGGAAAGGGGCAGCTCGCGCTGAGGACCCGGGGATGCCACCCCATGGGGGGCTGGCTGCCCTTTTACGGATGCCTGCGTCATTCTCCAGCCCCCCCCCCCCCCGCCGTCCCCCTCCTTTTAGAGGAGGGGGTCCCCTCCCGCCCCCGAGGCTAGAGGAAGCCTAGCGAGAGGAGGCGCGAAGGCCGCGGGAGAGTGTGCGCAGGCGGCACGTGGGGGTGCGGGGCGCGCCGAAGCGCGGGAGGAGCCCGGCCGCGGAGCCCCGTGCAGGGCCGGCCGGCCGCGGGCACGCTGGGGCTGCGGCCGCCGCGGAGCCGCTTCCAGTCCGAATGGACGTGCTCGGCGCGCCCTCTATGGGCTGGAAGCGGAATGGGGTCCTGACCGCGCGTGGAGGTGGCTCCTTGGGGGCGTGGCGCAAGATCCGGGGTGCTGGGCCTGGGCGTCGCCGGCGGCAGGAGCCTCGATTTGATGTGGTCGGGCTTTCTCTGCGATCTTGGATGTCACCAGTTGTTTGTGATTTGGGGGTGTGGTGGCGGGCCTGCTGGTTGGAAGGCGGGCATTTGTGGGGAGGGGGGAGTGGGTGCCAGGTCCCGGGCAGAGTGCTTTCGTTGTCAGCTGGAAGTTGGAAGTTTGGAGAGGCGTACCTGTTCTTCTCTGGACACTAGGCTTCGGGGGCCAGCGCTCCCTTCGCTCCCCACTCCGGAGGTCCTGGGTTGGACCCCCACTCCCCACCCTGACCCCTGGGGATGGATGGATCCTGTGTACTTGGCGAGAGTGCAGTCTAGAGAGTTTGGACCGGGAGTGTCTTGCTCCTGTGATGAGGGCCGGCGTTCTTGGAGCACAGACATGGCGCTCCGGCGGGCTCAGTGCACTGGTGAATCCCTCCTGGGTGACCGCTGGAAGCATCGGGTGGGATTCAGGTGGGTAGGGAGTCCTCTGCCCCTGGCAGCCTCCAGGCTTTCATTTCCCGGAATCGAACAGGCAGGCCCATGCACGCATCGGCTGCTTGCACACCGCACCTCTCTGTTCTTTCCTTTCCTCCTGTCCAATACATGGGGGACCCCCGGACACTGCTGCCCAGGGGGCTGGACCAGCATGGGCTCACCAGCGGTGTCCCACGCCTGAGAACCCAGTGGTCTAGAAGTCCTGGGGGTCTGTGCTCCCCCTTGCCGACTGAAGTTTCCCAGGCAAAGAGATCAGATCGCCATCCTCAGAATTATTTTTCTCGAGTGAAGAGGTAGAGATGAATTTTTAATCAAGCATTGAAAAATCGTATTTGTTCTTTGTGCATGGTTTCCCTCCCCCCATCACAGCCACCTGAGTGTGTATGCGAGGGGGTGGGGCTCCCCAGGGGGTGCACCTGCTGTGCACACCATTTCAGCTCCGGAAATATCTGGGAGTAGACATAGAAACCTCTTTTTCTTCTAAAGCCGAAGCAGAAGTTCTTCTGGAGCTTTCTGCCTGTGCAAAGGTGCTCTCATACTCTACACCTGCTTAAGGATAGTTCCAGATGGTGACGGTAGTGCAGTGACTGGCAAGGAGGAGATGGAAGCCGAAAAGGGGTAGGAGTGAGGGATGTCCATGGGATTAATATTTGTGACTTGTGCCCCCTCCTCTGGTGGGGAACTAGAAAGGACAGCCCGTGTCTGGGGCGGAGGATTTCTGTCTCCTGAGTCTTCTGGTAGGGAAGGGTAGGAAATCCTGTGTGGAGACCCTCCCCTTCCTGCTCCAGGGCAGGCCTGTTACAGGAGATGGTCAGAAGCTCATACCTTCCAGATTCCTCCCCTCCTTCTGGCATGTTCCTAGCTTGAAGACTTGGGGGGTGGGCACAGGTCCTACCCCGTCATTGACCCGTTGGATGCTGGAGTCTGAAATCGCTCTGTTCCCACCATCCATCCCTCCCTCCTTCGATCAGTTATATTCACCAGCACATTTATCTCGCCTGCAATATGGAGAATTCATATTCATATCTCGGTTTTAGTGGTCTGACACTGATTAATGTAAGACGCGCCATGGCTCCGAGGGGCGCGCCACCCGATGAATCATGGCCTATAAAGTTTCAGTCGTCCTTGTAGATGGGGCTCTGCGAGAGAGCCAAGAAGCCGGAGAGGGGAAGAGGGAGGAGAAAGGAGAGAGAAAGGACAGGGTGGCCACAGCGCCTGGGTGCCATGGGACAGATACTGGCCTTCAGCCCCCAAACATGGAGGCTTTGGCTGGCCCTGATCCCTCTGCCAGATCCCTTCTCCTGAGCTGGGGAGTCAGGTTCTGGTCCTACCTAGCTGCCATCTTTCCTTTCCTTCTGGATGGTGCAAGCAGGCTAGAGGTTGCCTGGCTGCTCCCAGCCAGGGTCCAGGTAGGACTGGGGCTGCCGGCTGGAGACCAAGGATTTATGGACACCGATTCAGAGACATTGGAGCCAGGAATGCTCTCTCGAAAGTGCCAGGGCCCAGTTTGCCGTGGGGAATGGGATTTTACTCTTGCATTCCCCCAAGTTGGAGGTTGGAAAGGAGGGGAGGAAGCCAAGCCCATGGTTGCGGGGTGGGGACTGCTCTATTAGGGTTAGAGTCTGTGGGCAGTAGGGGCATGGAAGGCCCTTGGAACCTCTGGAGGTCTCCTCCCACCAGAGCTGCGTTGCATGGGCCACGCTGCAGGACTGAGCGCTGTGACACCAGTCAGCTGGGCTCTCAGGTTTCCAGGGACCCGAGAGGGGAAAGTCTGGGGTACCTGACGCGGAGCACACGCCTTGTGGCCCCATGACTTACCGAGCCCCAGGGAAGCATTCTGGGGTTGGGTCCTGGTGCGTCCTGCAGAATGTGGCTCCAGGTGGGGAGGCCCAGCAGGGAGCGGGCCCTGGGTCTGGGATCCAGAGTGCTGGCCAGAAGAAAGAGCTAGGAGATAAAGCGATCGTGTCTTGGGGGAGGTGGCAGCACCCGGCCCCTAGAGGGTTCCTCCAAAGTCCTCGTGGATGGAGCAATGCCCCTGGACACGTTTCCTTGCCCGCGAGTACCCTTGCCCACGAGTACCCATTGGGCAAATGGTCTCCAGTTAGAACCCCTGTAGCAATCCCACGGCCTGCTCAGCCGGGCGGGGGGGCACGGGGGACACGGGGGGCTTTGCAGGCCACCTCCCAGCTGCGCACTAGCCAGCGGCTCTAATTGTAACTCCCAAGGTCATCCCCGGGGGGACTGCTGGCATCCTTTTGTGCCCCAGCTAAGGAAGCTGGATACATAGCCCCTGCCCCCCTCAATAAGGACTCAGAAAATGGGCAACGGTGTGTGTTAGAGTGAGCCCAGAGCCCGGCAGAGGAGGTGGGCTGACCCATCAGGACAGTGACCACAAGGCCTGCTGCCCACAATGCTTTGAGAGACCCACGAAAATGTTTGTTCTAATTTATTCTCCAATGAAAAGAAATTTAAAAAAGTAACTTTTGGGTCAAAGGAAATGTGTTTATGTATAGTACCAATATATTCATCTTTATGCCAACAGCAGTTGTAACATGTACATTTTAACATTTGTTTTCAATGGAGGAAGAGGCCCACCGCCCACAAGTCAGAGAGCAGCCCTCGGCAGAGGAGGCCCCTGGCGCAGCCTAAAATTTTGGAATTATCTCCAATGGGAAGTCAGAGGAGTGAGGTGGCCGGAAACCCAGAAGGGGACACAGGGAGCTGCGCGCCTGGACGGCCTCTCCAAGGCAGGGCCTCGCAGGCCGCACTGGGGCGCCCAGGCTGGGGGCCTGAACCGCGCGGGGCGGCGAGAGCGCAGCGGCTGCGCGGGGGCGGGGGGCGCGGGCGGAGGCCGAGCAGTCGCCTGACCCCCAGGGGCGGGGCGCAGGGGGCAGCCCTTTCCGTGGGCAGTCTGGCTTCTGAAGACGCCGCGGGTGTCTCTGATCCCCTAATCCATTTATGCGGCGACCTGAGCCCAAGGCTTGAATGCGGGGGCACAATGGCCGGACTGCGCCAGGGGGCCTGGTGGGGGGAACCGGCGCACCCCGCCGGCCTCCGGTCGCCCACGCCATCGCCCCACCGTCCCCAAGGTCCCCAGCGGACGCGAGCCCTGGCCCCTCGGCGCAATAACGCCGCGGCAGTTTAAGTCTTTTAAACGAAAGAGCTTTTTTTACTCCTAATTCCTTCGACTTGAAACTGCCCTTCCGAGCAGGGCGAGGCTCCCGGAGCTGGGGCCGCGCGGCGCCCCGGTGGTGTGCGCCCGGAGCTGCGGGCAGGGGACCCGGGGGGCGGCGGGCTCGCGCCTTTCCGCCCTGCCTTGTCCTGTTTGCTTGTTTGTCGCCGCTGTAGCTTCGCTTGTTGTTTGCATTTTAAACGTATGTTTAATTGCCAGGTTCTCAGATAGCTGCGGCGGTGTCTGAAAATATTAAATACATCTGCGAGACGGTGGGCAAGAGAAATTAAAAAGGTGCTCCCGCACTGAATGTTAAAAAGATCTCACAATGAAGTGATTAACATTTTTATGAATAAAATTAATCACGCCTTGACTCTGCCGCCCAGTACATCTGAAAGCCAAATGTGGCCCCGCTGCCCTCTTTCTTATACCCAAGAACTTTGGGGGCCTCCTCGGCCCCCAGCAAACATCCAGCCTCTAGGGATTTGAGAATATTTTTGAGGAGATGAGTCAATAAGAGATAACTTTGAGACAAGGAAAATAAAACCTCCCCAAATACCACCATCGACAGCACATATGGGGAAAAATTAAAAAGCAATCTTTTTTTTTTTCCCTATAGCAAACTCTCGGTCAAAATGGGCTATAATTTTCCTTCTCAGATATGCACATGGGACTGTGTGGACCTGGGATCAGGAGGGCAGCAGACGGTGACAGAGGTAGAGGGAGGCTGGTCCTGTGGCTGGAGGAGGATGCTTTCCCCTTCCTCGCCCTCATCCTGAGTCCACTCTTGTGGCCAAGATGGTCAGATTGGAGGGCGGACCTTCCCCATTATTAAAATTTCCAGCCTTCCAGATAATAACGTGCGGTTTCTCTGCCGGCCTCGTCTCCCTCCTCTCTAATCTCTTGCCACTGTGGTTTGGGGACAATTCCAGCAGGCTGTACAAAGGGAAGCGAAGGCATCTGAAGTGTCCCTGCAGCTGCGGCAAAGGAACAGCGTTGCCATTTTGTTGCTGTCCCCAGCTCATGTGTGCAGCAGAAGGTGGCATCAAAGCCGCCCGGCCTCCTCACTTCCACACATGAGTTCCTACCGCCGTGGCGAATCTCTCGGAGCTCCGTGAACCAATAAAACAACGGGCCCTGTTTGAGTTGATATATTAATATTTACCGAGGATTTGCAAGGTCGGGGCTAAATGTCAGCAGATTGCTGGGGCAGTCCTGTGGGGAATAATTAAACAAATCTCACAGCAGTTCAGGCTCATAACATCTTTATTAATCTTTTCGTTCCCCTACCCTCCTGAAAGAGCGCGCTGAAATCTTGCTTCTGCGTCCGGACCCGGAGAAGATCCGGGGTTCTGAGTAAGTGTGACAGTGGGACGGCGAGTGTGAGCATCGCCTCGGCCGGTCTCCCGCGCCCTTCCCGGCAGAGGCCCCCCAGGAGGGAAGGCTCGATGTGTGAATGCTCAGCAGGCTCAGCAGCCCGTTGGGACTCTCACCTGCCCCTCCATCAGATTCGTCCGACCCATTTGCCGAACGCAATCCTACTGTTGCTGGGATTTGATCCACACCCTGGCTGTGCCGCCCAGGTCCCCTCTGCCGAGCCAGGTGACGAGCCAGGTGACCACGGGCCGCGCGTGCGGGGGCCCGCCTTCTCCGGCGTGATTACAGCCTGCACTTTAGGACAAGTTGTCCAATTCTCTTTAATAAGCTTCATAATTAGTGTTGGGAGCCTCATTACAAGTCATAGCCTGTAGCAGTCCTAGGCCAAACAGCCCTCCGCCATCTGATTTATTTTTTATCAGGCAGCAGGAGCTGTCTGGAGTTTTTTGTTTGTATAATGGGGACCTGCATCAGGCCCCCAGTGTAAAAATACCACCAGGAAATTAATTGCTTCTGTGTGCCTTCACCGCAGATGTGTCCTGTTGATCAGAATGGTATATTTTTGACTTCGCTATCCTGCGGTGAGTTGTAAAAAAATAAAACGAAAGCCAGCAATGCAAACATATTAGCATCAGTATAGATTCAGTGTGGCGTAATTGAAAACACGGGCTTTCAGAGGAAGATGTGCAGGGGACGTCCGGGTTTCTGCTAAGGCTCTTCCCTCTTGCGTACAGTTCTTATTTATTGGTTTATAAATGGCGTGTATTTATTTACCGCCCCTAAGTGGAACCACCTTGCGGGAGACACGTGGCCAGGATTTCAGCTGCTTTCTGGCTGAGAGATCTGCCCCTTAAAATAGCACAGGCCCGGTGAGGCGGCTGACCCTTCCGCCCCGAGCGGACACCGGGGCCCCCCGCCGAAGCCGGTCCCACGCTCTCAACCCTGCAAGGCCACTGCGAGAAGGGTGGATCTCGGCTGTAGTGGGGGCCACGTTCCAGAGGGACCTCCATGGCCCGGGGGGGGGTAGGCGTGCTGTGCACCCCGTGTGTGTGTCATGTGTCATGTGTCACTGAGCTGACTGGGCAGATCTACATCACGTTCTCTCCGCGTCCCTCTCGGGGCTCCGATATAAACCCATGTAGAAGCTACCCTCTCATCAGACCTCTTGGTTCCTAACTTCTGATTAGGTTGGGAACGACTCCTCCAACTTAGAAGCTTTTAGGGGTACTTTTAGACTAACTAGTCCCGGATGGAGAGTTTCTGTTCTGGGCACTGGACGGCCCACTGCCCGTGATTCTGTATGGACCACCGTCCCCATGGTTGACATTTTCCTTCCACGTCCCTTTGTTTATTTGCTTTTCCTGCAGGAGTTTCCCGAGTTCTGCTCTCTCGATCCTTCTTTGTGAGGCTGTTTGAGGTCAGCAGTCTGGTTTCCTTGCTCAGCACTGTGTAGGGTTGCAGATTGTAAATTTAACCTCAGATTACTAAGCAGACAACACCTTATTTGTGGGGGAAAAAAAGAGAACACTAAATGTAATGTAATGATGATGAGAGTGAGACGCTTCCAAGCGTGCTGGAAATGACGTCTCTTTTCTGTACAAAGGAGCCCAGGGCGGGACTTTTCGGGGCCCCCAGAAGCATCAGGTGTTTTTCCAGCAGCAGTGACAATAATTAGACACTGGGATCTGTCAACTCGGATTTGCAGAGCCCTGTCGATGGGAGGGTTTTACTGGCCACGAAGGTCTCCCGGCTGGTAAACCGAGCGCCTGAGCCGACAGCTAGGAAGGGGGCGTCTTCCCCAGCAGCCCCCCCGCACGCTCTCTGTTCTAGCAGGCATGGGGTGGGGCCCGGTCGTCTGCATTTCAGATCAGGGTGCTTCTGCCCTCGATGGGGGATCCGCACTCAGAGGAACGCTGGGGGGGACCCTAAGCTGCCCTGACTTACTTCCTGTTAAGGAATCAGCCAGCCAGAGTCTCTGGGGTCACCGTTCTTGGTTCATTAACACTTGAATGCCCGAGACCCAGAAGGCTCTCACGCAGAGCCGAACACATCCGTCTTTAATAAGACTGGGTACGCTCGCCGGAGAGAGGATGTCCTCCGGAGCGGCTGGGCAGCACTAGGTGTCCCGTGGTCCTTCTGCCACACCGGTCACTGCAGATTGGGCCGTGGCTGTGCGGGGCTGTGTGAGGACAGCGGTCACCACGGGCACTGACCCTGTGCCTGGCCAGCAGGGACATCTGTCCTCTCACAGCAGTGAGAAAGGAAAAATAAAACCGCCCCCTGCACCCCACTCATGGTGACAGGCTACCTGCCCAGCACCTTCTACCCCTGTGTTTGCGAATCTCGAGGCCGCGCATCGTGAGGGGCTCCCCTTCGTCTGAGAGTTGCTGATTCTTCGTGCATCTAGTTAACCTTTTCCTGTGCATCACATTTCCCCTTTTTACTATTCATGCGGTGAGAATTCAAAAAGTAGAGGCTCGTTGCCCGAGACCTACCTAAACAGAGGCGCGAGAGAGAGTTCCCGGGAGCAGCAAGCGGAGGGTGCTGGGCGGGAAGCGGTGGTAGCGGGCACGTGCGGTTGTGGCAGTGGTCACCTGGCTTCTGAAGAGTCCCCCGAGAGCAGCAGCACGAGGGAGGGCCGAGTGCTGCCCACAGCTGGGCTCCGCCGGGAGGGCACGGGGAGCAAGGCGCCGGACACCTCGCAGGGAAAAGCAAGGATCCGAGAGAGCCCGGGATCCCCTGCGCCCACCTTGCTCCCCACTGCCCCTCCCTTCGTCACCTGCGTTTACAAATCAAGGCAGAAAGGAATTTCTTAGCCCAGTTTAAAACCAGCCTAATCTTTAGGGACTGGAGTTCGTTTTCTCTTGGGAGATACTTCTTCCCCTTTCTAAGAAAGAATTCTGTTTGTTTTGTTTTGTTTTTGTTTTTTAACCAAAAAAGACCCCAGACCTTCTCAGACTATACACATCTGTTATAAAGCAACGACATTTGGGTAACCTAGGTATAAATGCGTCAGAAACACGGCCTTGACGTTCCTTCATCGGCTCACTTTGAACCCCGCGCATTTCTAGAAAGCATGAGGTGTACGGATGCGGCACCGTTGGGCACCGTCAGCCGTAGTTTTAGCACGACGAGTTCAGTTCACGCGTCTCTGATGTGATCTCAGTTGCCAGAGTCAGCTGCTCGTTTGGAGAGCCTTGGGTGCGCGAGAGTCTCTGGGAGGCTGTGCCCGCCATCCCGCCACGTCCTCCCTGCGCTGCGGGAGATCGGTCCTACCAGAGCCTCACGACGCCCCTGCCCCCGACTCTGCACGCGGCCCCAAGTCTTTAACTCTGACTTTCAGGGCGTTTGGACTTGTATAAAACTTGTACTGCCACGAGCCTGGGGGGCCGACCACCGAGGAGAACGCGGGGGACCTGAGATTAGAACCTGCGGATAGAAACGCTGTTGTCTCGGAGCCGAACTGTGAGCATTGTGGTTCCTGACGCTGACCCGGCAGTGGCCGGATGCCGGGGTCTGCTGGTAGTTCACAGGTGGTCACGGCGTGAGCCCGCCAATGGGGCGGAGGTCGGGGTTCTTCTTTGCTTAGTTCTAAGGGTGGGGGTGCTGGGGTAAAGAATCTGCTGGAGGCTTAGGGTTCTAGCTGCCCCTCTGCTGCCTGAACACCCCCTCCCCCGGAATGGGAGAAGGTGTGGGGAGACTTCTCCACCAACAGTGAGACCGCATTTAGGGCCTGTCCCACTGTCCCACGTGTGTGCCGCCATCTGACGGGACTCCCCGTTCCGTGATGGACCTCTGTCACCCTGAGGCCCTCCACCACCCCTGGGGACACAGCTGCTCTATCCTGGGGTCGATGTCTTTTTCAAATCTGGTTGCGATTTTTCTGTCATCAGTAGGCAATGCTATTTTTTTTTTTCCCTTAGCGATGTCTTTTTATGCCCAAATAGGACAAGCTAGCATGTCATTTCCCACATTTTGTCTGTGGGAAGAAGCTGCTTCTTTCCCACGGACACTGCCACTCGAGTCCCACTCGAGTAAGGAGACCCTGCGCCCGTGCGGTCGCTGACGTCTTCCTGGCCGCCCAGGCCTGCCTTCCCCGGGAGCCGCAGGCCCGCTCCCCTCCGGGGCGCCCACCGCGCACCTGTCTGCCTCTTTCTGTCCCACGCCCGCACTTCCCGTGGCTCCACGCGCAGCAATTACAGGGTGTCCGGGGCCGGGTGAGGGACGCACGGGCTGGGGCGCGCCCTCGCCCTGCCCACGGCTCGTGGCGGTCAGTGATGTGAGGGATCTCGTGGACTTCCCGGACGGGGCCTGCATTTAGGTATCACTAGCCCGGTCAGCGGAGTGTGTGAGGGGCGACGGGGGAAGGCTCGGGTCAGGGGAGGAGGGTCGGCATTGCTCGTCTGGTTGGTGGAGCTGCCAAAGCAATAATTTAAGCCCCTTAAACAGGAGACCCCCGTTTCCCTGCTGGTCAGGGCGAAGCCGGGCTTCCCTAGAGAGCGGCTCCTGTCCCAGACTGGCTTTGTCCCACAGGCATAGACTCACGCACTGCGAGGCACAGAGAGCCTCCCTTTGCAGGCCGAGGAAGGCTCCCCCGAGGCAGGTGCACTTAGAGGACCCTGCCGTCGGTCCGTGGACGGACGGGGGAAGAAGATCCCAGCCCCCGGAGCGGTGTGGCCAGTGTGAGCGCATGGGGAGCCTTGCACGAAGATGCCTGAGCCCCGCGTTAGCACTAACACGGCCCAGAGGGCGTGGACCTGGCCTCAGTGCAGGGAGCAGAGAGCAGTGCAGACGCGGCGTGACCTGGACGGGCCCCGGGGGGCTGCGGCACATTCAGGCCAGGTTCAAGTCCGGCCCCAACGAAGCCGCCAGCTCCTCCTTGGCCGGGATTGGCCTTTATCCCCGGTGACCCGACAGGGGTCTTCACTGCGGCTGGACCTGGCCCGGGGCGGGTGGTGGGGGGCGGGGAGCTGCCGCCGGTCATCCCCTGGCTCCCGGGCTCCCCGTGCCTCCTGGCCTGGCCGTGGCCAGCGGCTTCCCCATGGCCTCCACCTCTGCCGCGCTCCCGGTCCAGGCGACACCACCTCTGTGCCCTTCACAGGTGAACGGCCCCACGTTCCTGAAATACTGAGGCTCTGGGACCTTCTCCCGCTGACGTTCCCCGATAGCCCTTGCCCTGTTCCTGGATCGGGCCCGGGCTCCCCGTCTAACTATGCATCACGCGCCTCCTTCCACAAGAGAGTCCTGTGTCCCGGCCTTCAGCTGCTATGCTCTCCTTCTGAGACGGAGACCTTCTTGACGGCGGGTACCTTCCTGCAAGTGGCCCGCCAGCGTCGTGGAAGGAGGGCACTGGGTGGGAACGGGGCTGAGAAAGCTTCCGTTTCCTGGTCACGTCTAGTTGTGCACCACACTCCAAGGTTAAGTGGTTTTGCACACTCCTGTGTACAGGAGCTGCGCTCACTTCGGCCATTTTACTTGAATTAACTTTTACTTTTGGTGCTTGGGCAGGTGGTAACGAGGGGAAATGGACTGTGGAGGCAGCAGATTCCACGTCCCCGGAGCTGCAGCGGGCAGAGGCGAGAAGCTCCCGTGGGAGCCCGCGTGGCCGGGAGGCTGAGCGCAGTGAGAGCCGTGCGCAGCGATGGCGGTGACGCACTCCCGCCCGGGACGTTTCCCGCCTACGGTGCTTGTCTGCCGTGCAGTGCTCACGCCGCGCGCCTGTGCAGGGCTCCCTCCTCACCTGCTCCCTTCCCAGGGTACTTCACCTCCTGGGCCCACTGCGAACGCATTCCGAGGGATTCCCCAGAATTCGAAACACCAACACATGACTCTGGAGACAACGCTGGCTGCTTTCATGCCGGGGGGCGTGAGTTCTTCCGTCTTCAGCAGATGTGGTACATTCTACGGTAACTTCCAAGAGCCCACGGTGGTGGGTCCTCTTCCTACTGGTGGGGAAACCCATTAAGTACAATTTGGTCTTTGCTTTTTGCCGCTCAGACCATCCTGAGAGCATTCGTTGGTTGGGTGCTGCTGTCCCCCAGGGAGGGAGTCTTGGGGGGATTCGTGGTGATACGGGATTCCTCTGGGTTGAGAGGATGGTTCCCTCCCCCACCGGGTGAAATACTTACATAAGAACAACTGGGCACTCTGTTCTTCCAAGTTTGGTTTCCAGTCCTGCCGGCTAATGCCATCGGTGAAGACAATTAACTTCTGTGTATTTCGGGATACAAGCAGGACCTTGTAGGAATCTTATTTAATTATGTGCTATATTAATGTTATATTGATTATGTTATTGCCTGTAAATCCAGTTGCTTAATAAAGCTGCAGTCATTTTGCAATAAAGTTGTGTTTGCAGTCAATTAATGGGTGTCTGGGGGCAGACAGCTATGCGCAGGGGGCGTGGGCGCTCAGAAAAATCGTCCTGGGGCCGAAAACCATAGAAACCAAAGGAGAAAATCAGGTATTTATGTATATATAGGAATGCATAAATGTACAGGTATATAGTTGGATTAAGGAAAAGGGAAAAGTATATACCCCACTGCATTTATTTTTAGCACATGAGTCTGGGTACTCATGGACAGCCGTCTGCATGGCGGGGCTCTAAACGGCACCAGGGCCGCGTTGCGGGCATGCGGCGGAATAATGTGCGATTTAAAAAATACAAGTAGAGGATAAGTGCCAATATTGAGACCACGTGAAGGCCAGGGAACAAAGCATACTTTCATTGCTAATCATGTTAACATCCCCGTCAGAGGGGTATATCCACCCATTCAGAGGAAATGCCATCACCCCTCTGAAGATCACATCTGCCACTAATATCATCCGGCATGTGCTCTGACTTTTATCTCTCTACCCAAGTTTCATGTCATGATTTTCACATCTGATGCTAAATTCAGGTCACTGCAAAATAAGTACAGCTATTTCTTTCTTTCTCAACTTTCCTGATGTGTCCAAGATGTGTGTCCTCATGACAGAACATGAAATAAATATTAAGTTTTATGAGTGTATTTTTAATAACGCATCATAACAAATGGAAAATAACCCACTCCCAATGCAGATTGGTACTTGATCCTTCCCCTAAATGAAAGTGATACGCCAGTCACGTCGTGATGCTTAAGTACTTTGATTTGTGGGCAAGCCAATGGTTCTATCACAGCAATGTCTCTTTGGCCTTAAGAATGACATCTAAGAATGTACGATCTTGCGGTTAAACATATGACTTAGGATAATGGGGTGGAGGTCAGTGACCAACCTTAGGTCACACGAGGATTCCCCCAAAAACCCAAGCCATGGGTGGCTCAGGCTCCCCGACTCAGCTCTCGTCAGTGGCAAACAGCATCAGACCCAAAAGGAAAGCCCTCTTTCCTGCCGCATTCCAGTTGGACCTTCCGAGAGCGCCCCCTGCAGAGTTACGTTCGAGCCCTGGGAGCTAGTTTTTCCTACGCTCCCAAACTCCGCGAGCTGGGCCCATGCCCTCCGTTAACTGCACCTAGACAGTCGTCCCCAGGGACTGCATGGGGGCGCCCAGCTTTGACTTAAATCCACAGATTTGGATCCACAGACTTGCGTCACCGCTGTCTGTGTGCCGGAGAGCCACTCAGTACGGAGTGGCCCGCTGCCCCTGCTGGAGAACGAATGCGTGTTCCGTCTTACGCCAGATCCGTCTCCCAGGCTGCTGTACGTTGGGCCCTACACACGAACCCACTCGGTGATGGCGTGCAGGCGGTTCCAAGTAAGGCGAAGACGGAGGAACGGACCCTGGGTCCTAGCCTGTGCGCATCCAGGGGCAGCGCGGAGCGGCAAGAGCTCCCGGCACTGCGACCCTACCCTCGGAATCACCTCCGGCAAGCGTGCTCTGCTCCCAAGGAATCAAATGCCTCTCAGTGCCACTCGATCCCCAGTTACTCGGTCCTGTTGGTATTTTTGTGGCAGTTATTCGTTGTAAAGAGGGGCTCGTCCAGATTTCCTCAGCCCTGGGATGTGAATCAGCCAGAAATGTTGGCAGCGCAGAACACTTGGATCCTGACGTGTTTTCTGGGCAGGGACTGAGAAGGACCTTGGGTGAAGGGGGGAGTCCAGGCTGAAGGGGACGGTGGGAGGCAGCTTCCGGAACCCCCTTGGGCCTGCGGGGGGACCTGGATCTCGGGGAGCCACTCCCGCCTCCGGAGTTCCACGCGATGAAGTTAGGTCATGTCCGGCCGTCTCCGAGCAGGAGAGGAGAGGAGAGAACACAGACACACACCGATCACGTGCGCACATCTGATCACCGACAAGGACAGAGGGCTGATTCCACCCACTGTTGGCTTCCAGAACGCCTGAGGGCTGTCTGCAGGTGGGAACGTGGGAACCTGAACCGTGGAGACGCTCGCCCGCAGTCCGGGGCCCCGCAGTCAGCCCCACCAGGGAAGAGAAAGAAAGCCACCAGGAGGCGGGGTGACGGTCCCCCAGAGACGCCGGCAGGTCTGGCACGCCAATGGCGAGGCCACTGGCTGACCCCATGTCAACCCACCGGTGTCCCTGAAAGCCAGATGACTCTCCAGCCACCATAGGACACAGAAGCAACGGATCTGTTGGTTTTGCTAAAAAAAAAAAAAAAAAGAAGAAGAAAGAAAGAAAACTGCCTCTCGCGGTTGCATTGCTTCCCATCAGGGCTCCCTTGGCGTCATTCTCTCCTTCATGCTTTCTTCTCAGCCCAAGTTTTGCCTGATTTGTCACAGAGGTGCTGACATCTTTAGAATCCTTTGCTGCAAGAGGCCCCCAGGTGACGGCTGTGAATCCAGCCGGCCCGATACACAGGTCACCCCGGGGGCCCCGCCGGCTGGAGAGGAGGACGGGGCCTCAAGGAAAGGCAGGGGCGCCGTCCGCGGGGTCGGGAAGGCCGTTCATGCTGTGTCTGAATTACCCCGCTGCTGTCCTAGGGGCACTTCTCCACAAAGACTAGTGTGACCCTGAGCTGGACCTCTCACTGATACCGAACGTGGATGTCTCTGTAGGGATGTTGGTGATGAATCGCTTCCCCCTGGGCCCCGGGGGCTCTCGGTGGGGGCGTGGGTGGCCATCGCCCACCCCCCCCCGGATGGTTTTGATGTCTGGAGACACTGGGGTGCTGTCTGGGGGCTCCTGAACACCCGGGGGAGAAGGGCCAGAGACACCGCTCGGCGTCCACGAGGCCCAGGACGGACCCCTCCCCCACAGCCCACAGAGAGTCATCCGGCCCCAAACGTCCACAGAGCTGGGCAGGTAGTCCCAGATGCGCCTGCCCCCCCCACAGCCCTGCACCCACAGAGACCCCTAAGGCGTGCTATCTGAGCGTTCGGTGACGCCCAGATGTCAGCCACCCGAAAGACATAGAAATCTCACTGTCGGAGTTCAGAGCTGGAATCTTTCGGCGAACAGCGCACACCTGGGGACTTGGGCGTCGGCGCTGCAGGGTTCCTGGAGCCCTTCTGGGCTCTAGGGACCCCGCCCTCCGCCGGCGGGACGTTGGCCCCACGTTCATTCCGACGCGCATTAGAACCCGCTCTGCCATGGCTAAAGATGGAGCTGGGTTTTCCTATGTCTCAAAGAGAAATTTAGGAAGACGGAAATCAGGGAGTGGGAGTGCGTGCCGCCGGGAAGAGAGGTGAAACCGTCTCCGGGGAAAGAGGTGGGTGTGCGAGGAGACACCCAGCACCCGTGCCATCCGCGCCGTGCCGACAGCGTGCCGGGGCCAGGGGACGGCTGTGCACTTTGGTCCATCGTCCCCAGAGTCAGACACAAAATCATCTGCGTTTGTGGGAAGGCCGAGCCAGACCGATTGCCTTTTCTGCCTGTTGGAAGGGCCCGCTGGTCCCCGACCTGTATGGCATATGGGGGGAGCATCTGATTTCACAGCTGGGCTTCTGGCCTAGGACCTGACCCCGGCTTCAGGAAACGCAAACCGCTACAATCTCAGGAGGGTAAGTAAAAAAATGCCTGCAAGAAACAGCCGATCACAAAGGGCGCAAAGACCAACCCGTGAAATCTAGAACATTCAGAAGGGAAGCAAGCTCATCTTTCAGGCGAGGAGTGTGAGGTCGGTGTGATTACCTGGAACGGCCGGGAGGGCGTCTCGGGTCATTGACCGTCAGCAGAACCACGTGGGGCGCTCACCGGGACCCCATTTCTTCCCATTCGGGAGCTGGACACGTGGAGTCCTGTGGAGGGAGCGTGGACCTCCAGGGAGCCTAGAACGTTGATGACCCCATTCAGGACAGCGACGAGAGCCCACCCTGCAGGGACATGAGCCCGGGGGAAGACGGTGTCAAGGGACAAGCCAGCAGTGCAGACACGGGACGGGTTCCTTAGGGTTTTCTGCCTACACAGGTGCGGCGGGCTTGGCAGGGGCTCCTGTGAAGGGTGCAATCTTCACGACCCATCTGTGCACGGCCCACAGGTCAACGGGTTGGACGTGCTCTGCTTACTAGCCTCACAGGCTGGACAGGCAGAACATACGTTACTTTTGGGGGCTTTGTCCCTAATAGCGCAGATGGCATGCTCCTGGGGAAATACGTTCCAGTGTTTTTTGTTTGTTCGTTTGTTTTGCATCTCAGTAAAAGAATGCTAGACTTGAGGGGTTGTTTCGAAACAAAATGATGAACTTATAGATGCCTACTACAATAGCCTGGTGGTCCTACTCATGGAGTTAATAGGATGGAGCGGAAATGCTCAGCCATGCTGGGAGAGAGGAAACCCAACCCCCGCCCGGCCCCCCATGTGCTGTCTGTGGTTCCGCGTGTCCCTGGACAGTCTGAGCAGCGAACCCCCGAGCTTCATCTCTGCTCAGACCTGGGGGAGCAGGTGCGGGCTGGAGAGCCCCTCTGTCCTCGCAAAGAAACTGACCTTTCTACGTCCACGGGGAGCCCCCGGTCTCTCTCGAATGTCCTTCAAGGCGACTCTGACTTTAACTTCCCCTCCGACCTCAGGCTCTGCATTTTGGCTCTGTTCTTAATCCTGCCGAAATGGCCTTTCCCCCAAGGCAATGGCACTAATTTTGACTTTCAGCCCCAGAGCAATCCAGGGGCATTTTTCCTGTTTATATATATTTTTTTTTTAAATGAGAAAAGCATAAGAAGAATAAGAAAGAAGAGAGAATAAGGACCCTTAAGAGCTTCAGGGAAAGATGTGTTTGCCACATTATTCATGAGGGTAAAGTATGGATGAACGTAGGGTCTCAAAGGAAAACATTAATTCAATGGATCTTGATCCAACCATCCAATGGAAAAGATACTGGCATTAGAAAGCAAATTTCAGAAAATCACTTAAAACTATGAACCTGTTTGTGTGTTAATGATAAGTGGCAAAAGATGGGTACTGACTGTGGTTATGCTTTGATCCCACTTCTGCAAAAATAAATATGGAGCTGTATTTCTAGATTTACCCACATAGATACTGAAAAGAGCCTGGAGATAAATTCATAGAAATACTAATTGTGCCTCCCTATTAAGTGATAGGATGCTATTGATTTAGGTTTCTTCTTTATACTTACATGAGTTTCTGACATTTTTTTTTAAATGAGAAATAAAAATTTTGCAATCAGAAAAAAATGTCATCATGCAAACATTTTTGGAATAAAGTCCACTTCAAGTTACAAAATCAAGGAAGCCACCGCTTACTGAGATCCGGGCTTGCACGCAGAATGTCCTCTAAGATCAGACGTGATGCTCGTGCAAGTGCTGTGCGCGTGTGTTTCAGCCCATGGGGGCAGGTGTCGAATGGACTCGCCGGGCTGTGTAGGGACCCGCACCCCGGGGAGCTGTGCCCTGGGGATGGGGACCTCCCTCAAGGGGCTGTGGGAAGCTGAGAGTGGACGGCTCCATATTCCAAAGGCCACTTGGAGATAAAGTGTCACCTCATACGAACATGCTCAGGCCTGAAGACGGCCTGAGCGCCCCGCAGGGCCGGCGTACCTGGACGCCGCCGGATGCCTGTCTCATGGCCGAGGGACCCCACTGGGCACCTTAACCCGTTCATCCACCTTTAGCGGGGTCCCCGCACCAGTACCAGTGGGCAGGTCCCCATCGTCCCCAAACCTGTAATGCCAGTTGGCGGGCTTACCTCTCAGATAAAAGGCCCCCGTGGCATCCCTCAGTTTCTAAAAATCAATCTACACAACTTAATGTTTGGGCCATAGGGTGAATTTTAAGAAGAGCTCTAGCAAAAGAAAACAGAGGCACGGAACTTCCCGGCATCTTGGGGAGCGTCTTCCGGCCCTGCATGCATAGGCCCGGTCTCCGTGGCCTTCGTACCCCGGCAGCGGGAATCCAATGCACAGCGGTGAAGCCGTCGTGGAGGCGGTGGCGGAGACGAGGGGCAGTGGCGGAGAGGAGGGGCGGTGGCCGAAACAGGAGGTGGTGGCCAAGACAGGAGGCGGTGGCCGGCCCGACAGCACATCCACAGCACAAAACACACGTCGTCACTCGTCACTTTCGGAGATCACCGCTGATGCAAGCTAACCACAGTTTCCGTTTTCAGGTTGACCCGGTACACGTCCCCCTCGTGGAGTGCATTCTGGAGGTGCTCCCCCGTGAGGTCTCCTCGTTGTCCACCCTCGTGGTTCCATTACGCCGCGCGCCAGCAGGAGAGAGCGAGCCGTGCGGTACCCCAGCAGGTGCCTGGGTGTGGGGTGCAGGGCCCAGGCTCCACAGCTGGGCAGCCCCCAGCGCCCGCTCGGCCCCTCCGCCGGGTCTTAGATCGGACAAGACCGTGCGTATCAGTTACTATGATGGCTCAAACTTAAGTTTTCTTTCTTATGAGTACAAAACAGACAGTTCCATCGCCCCCAATAAAAATGCATGCATCGTACACACACACATACGTCCATACTCATTTGTGACTGAGAAAAGGCCTTATGGAAATACACGTACCATAGCCTCTACGACGCGGTCTGGAATCTTCCTTTCTACTCTGGATGCTGGTTGTGACCAACTAAATTTGTGCCATGATGTGCATCCCGGCGGACGCCTGTGTATCTGCCTTTTCCGTTGGACCCCTCCAACAGGTGACACGAAGACAGGTCAATGCCGCTGTGATCACGGCACTTCGCACCTTCCCCGGATGGTGAGGAGATGTTCAACCACACGTGGCCGGCGTGCCAAGGACACTCACTGTCCCGTGGCTCCGTGGCTTGGTGGGCAGCCCCGTGGTGCTGCCAGGGCCTCAGGGCCCTCCTTCCTCCTGCCCTGCCCCCTTGGCCAGAGGGAGGCCATGGGGTGTCCCCTTGAGGTCACCATAAGCCATGGCATTTCCAGGGCCCCATGCCTATGACCTCAACCTTCAAGAAGACAGACCTTCTTTCTCGAACGCTTTCTTTTTTAAGATTTTATTTATTTATTTGTTTATTTAGAGTGTGGATGGAGGAGGGGCAGAGGGAGAAAGAAAGAGAACCTTTGGTAAAGTCCACGTTGAGAGCAGAGGCGACACGGGGCTCGGTCCCACGACCCTGAGATCATGACCTGAGCCGAAAGGAACCAAGAGTTGGATGCTTAACCAACTGAGCCACCCAGGTGCCCCTCTCTTGAATTCTTGATTTTTTTTTTTTTTTAAAAGAGGGAGGTAGGGAGGGGCAGAGGGAGAGGGGGAGAGAGAATCTTTTTTTTTTTTTTTAATATTTATTTATTTATTTTAGAGAAAGAGAGAGAGAGAAAGTGAGTGTGAGCAAGGGCGGGGAGGACCCTGCACAGAGCCCGACTCGGGGCTCGATCTCATAACCCTGAGATCATGACCTGAGCCAAAATCACGACTCAGAGGCTTAACCGACTGTGCCACCAAGCACCCCAGCTCTTGATTTTTGATAAACAAGGGAAAGCTTTCCCAGAAGCCGGGCGGCAGGTCGTTCTTAGGGTCAGACTGGCCCAGACCGGCCCGGCCCGGAGCCCACGCCAGGGGAAGGTTGTCGGGCACCAGGAAGGCAAGCCTCTGGTTCTTTGAGATGGTGGGGTCGCCAGAGGGCTCTGTCTGCAAGGAAGGAGTGAGTGTCACAGGGGTGGGGGTTTGGGGACAGGTGGAGGGGCGAGGTAAGTGTTAGAGTGTGTGCCCACCGTTCCCTTCATCGGTGGGATTCCAGGAGGCTGGTTAGATTCGCCATCCTCAGGACTCTCAGCAAGAGTCCACATCTCCTCGGAACCCACCTGTGCCTGGGAGTCTAGCCGTCGTACCTGCACACGTGCAGGGCAAGCCCGGACACAGCGGGGCCGCTCGGGCACGGAGCCCCTCGACGCCCCTCGTCAGCCGTGGGGAGCCCGCTGTCTGCGCCTGCGGGTGTGCCCTCTCACTACCGCACCCCTGCACACGTGTCCGTCCTGCAGCCCCAGCACCCCCGCTCCCACGGATGGCCCGAGTCCAACAAGAGCCCACTCAGCCTCCTAACGCCATGCCTGGAGCCCCCCTGCTCTGCCCCCTCCTGTGATGGGGGGAATGGTCGCCAGAGGAGGCCAGATGCTGCCTTCGTGCTTGCACACTTCCTTGTACTGAAAGCGTCCGCTTGGCCGTGTACGGCCTTCCCCTTCTGCATTATTGGGTGCACCGTTCACTGGCTCCTGGATTATTTTCATTTGCGTTCGCACCTACTCTAACACTTCCCTTCTCAAACTCAGCAGCAAAGCCTGCCGTCTTGGTGTTATGTCCCCGTTGAGTCTAGCGGTCTCTTCGTTCCAAAGGCCCTGGGACGGTCTCCCCTTCCTACTCTCCCCTAATGAGTTGCCTTGGAGCAGCTGTGTGCCTCCCGTCTCTGCCCCCTCGGCTCCCTCCAAGCCCAGCAGACCTCCCCCTCCCGCGGGCGCCGGGCATGTTTGCTCCACCGTCCGCCGTGGGCACTGGGGGCTGCTGGCTGGAGAGCTCCCTTCCGGTGTGGCTGCTGGCATCGCGGACCCCCTCGTTGTCCTCGCTGCTTGCTGGCCATCTCTTTCCTGTCATTTCTACTGGCCCTTCCTGGCCACGGGTTCTGGGGTGAGTCAGGGGTACCTTCTCCTCTCCACTAGCACCCCGCCAGGCCACCGCGTCCGCCTGACAACTCTGAATAGCATCAGCGTGCAGATGACGGCAGATGGTCTCTCGCTCAGTGGCCTGGGGCCCAGGGACCACCCCCGCAGGGCTGCCTGTGCGGAGTCCCACAGGCACTGCCAACCCCATGTCCGGAGGGGTCCTTGGTCTTGCACCTCAGACGGGCTCCATATTCTCTCTACACCTTGGAAGTGACCTGCACCACCATTCTCCCGGGTGCTCAGGTGGGAAACAAGGGGCTGTCTCTTTCTGCCACCTCACTGTCTCTGCCAGTGCTGGCACTGCCCCCGGCACCTCTCCCTAATCCCACCCCTCCCGGGCCTTCCCTCAACCTCCACCTGCTCCTGCCTGGATTACTGGAAAAGCCTTCTAGTCTCTCCTCTTGTCTTGCTCCTGGTGGTAAAGCGCCACCAGGGAGGGCTTCGAAATGCAACTTTTATCACATGTTATCTAATTCTGGTCACTATGTGCTCCCAACCGCTGTCCCTCGCCAAAAACAACACACACACACACACACACACACACTTTCCAGTGTGGTTCTCAAGAAAGAACGTGAAGTGTGTATTTGATAAATGGGGAAAAAAGCCCCGTCCTTTCCGGCTATAACCCTCTCAAGCCATCATACAATCTCGTGTGCAATAATAAATGAAGTCCTAATAGTTCAGTCCCTGTGGGGCAGGAAGAGGTCCAAGGTAGGTGCCATTATTATCCCCACTCTCCAGATGAGGACACTGAGATTGAGCGGCCCTGCGAGCTGCCGGGGGGCGGGGGACAAAGTCAGAGGTGCTGGGACTCCACGTGGTAGCTGTGTAGCCCGGGTCCAGGGAGCAGACCCTAGACGGAGATGGGAGGGCCCTGGGCGGAGATGGGCGGGCCCTGGGCGGAGATGGGCGGGCCCTGGACAGAGATGGGCGGGCCCCGGACGGAGATGGGCGGACCCTGGACGGAGATGGGCGGGCCCTGGACAGAGATGGGCGGGCCCCGGACGGAGATGGGCGGGCCCCGGACGGAGGTGGGCGGACCCTGGACAGAGATGGGCGGGCCCTGGACAGAGATGGGCGGGCCCCGGACGGAGATGGGCGGGCCCCGGACGGAGGTGGGCGGGCCCCGGACGGAGATGGGCGGACCCCGGACAGAGATGGGCGGGCCCTGGACAGAGATGGGCGGGCCCCGGACGGAGATGGGCGGACCCTGGACGGAGATGAGCGGATCCTGGACAGAGATGGGCGGGCCCCGGACGGAGATGAGCGGATCCTGGACAGAGATGGGCAGGCCCTGGACGGAGATGGGCGGGCCCTGGACGGAGATGAGCGGATCCTGGACAGAGATGGGCGGGCCCTGGACGGAGGTGGGCGGGCCCCGGACGGAGGTGGGCGGGCCCCGGACGGAGGTGGGCGGGCCCTGGACAGAGATAGGCGGGCCCCGGACGGAGATGGGCAGGCTGGAAGAGCCGCACAGTCGAACGTCTATGGGGGGAGGGGGCAGCCCGCCCCTCGGGAGCTCATAGTGATGAGCTGAGGGCCCCGGCTTGTCCTCTCCTGCAACTGGGGACGGGACCCCAAGGAGGGAGCGTGACCTTGGAGGCAGCCAGCCTACTCCCATGGACAAGATCCCGTGGCTGGGGAGAGGTCCTCTGGTCCTCACCGGGCCCCTGAGCAGCACATCTTTGCGTCCACTGGGGATCCCAGGCTTTGGAGCCTTCACGCCGCCCCCACGCTGAGCACACAGGCTCCACGTAGGTCTGTATCGGGAGAAGGACATGCTTTCTGCCCGCCCAGCGCCTGTGGCTGCTACGGGCTCACTGCCCCCCACCTGCCACCCTGTGCCCACGAGTTTGTGCCCAGGCAGGGCCGGGCACCTGTGCGACAAAGCCGTAACCCTCTCCTCCAGAACCACCCAAGTGGCCCTTGTGCCTGCTTGCATTATGCACAGAAACAACTTGCACCCTTTCCCCGGGGAATTTTGAGGATTCACAAGTGGAGTTGAAAGGGAGGATTTGGTCACTGGCATAAAGCGGGCTTTGCTGGAGGAAACGTTCCTCCTGCTGATGAGATGGCTTTGAGTTTCCTGTGGTCATGCCCAAGGCCGTTTCTGTCCGGCTTTCATGGTGACTTATGTTATCTGAGTCCAGGGAAGGCAAGGAGAGGGCTCCAGAGGTTAACAGGAGGGAAGGGAAAAAATTGATTTTTCCATCCAAAATGTCATTGTTGCATTGATAGCGGAGTGCTTTAAGATCACAAAGCTTCATTGCTGTGTCCGCTGCAGCCAACTGGGGTTGGCTCGGCATAGCTCCCCACCCCCCGAATGAGAAGATCAGGATTAATTAGCTAGCTAAACCGATTTTTATGAAACTCTCTTCTCTATAGCTACAAATGGATAATGGTTGCAGTTTATCCTTACGGTCTTGGCATAAACAAACCATAAATACAATGAAAAGCCATAGCTGAAAAGAGCTCTGAATGTAAAGTAGACCACTGTTGAGTCCGTGGGTTAGCCAGAGCCCACGTGCCTTCCTGATGCTGCTGCGGATCGCAGAGCGCGGCCGGAGTCGTGGCCGAATTTTCCTGGGCTACCAGACCACTCGCTCTTTGAGAGGCAGGGCATCAGTCTCTGATTGTTCTGGGGTTTTCCTGCTGGAGTCCAGGGTTGGCATTATGGGTCGAAAAGGACTGGGGTTTCTCTGGAAACTGTTTCCATGGCAAGAGTTTTTATTTAGTTAGTTTTATTTGGGACTTTTTTGGGGAGCCAATGGAGGTTCAAGGGACTGAGGCTTCCCTCCCTCTGCTCCCTGTGGCCGCCCTAGAGATGGACATCTCCGAGTTCTAGAAGCTTCCTCGAACATGCAGGCACGTTGTCCTACAGATAGAAGCCACACGTGGACACCCTCTCCCCTCCCCCAACTGTCCTCAACATGCTGACCTGACACCTGATTGCAGCGGCTCGGAAGCCCACCGGCCTCCTTCAGACTCCCACGGCTCCGCCACCAAGACCCTTCCTCTCTATTCTCAGACCCTTGCACTAGAGTTGTGCTTTGTAGCCACGTCTAGCTTTACCTTTATTGCAAGGATGGTTTCTTCACTTGGATGGTTTCTCAAATATGTTTAAAAAAACCTTTATCCAGAAGAAATTATTTCTTTCTCAACTTGCTAAACGACTCATTTTCTCCCCCACTGAAATGTGTGTTAACAAGGCTAAAGAGTAGCCTTGAGTTTCCAATGAAGTTCATTTTCTGGAAATATTTTCATCTTGATTCTCCTAACACATTTACACAGAGTCCCAGCCACCAGCTCCCCAGGACTCTGACCTGGCTCCCCTTTTCCCGGGGAGATCGAGGCCATGTCCTCCCGGCTGACATCACGGCTGTCCGGGGCAAGGTTTCATCCTCCTGCACGAGGGCAGGAAAATCTGGGGAAGGACATGATTCGTTCAGAACCTTTCAGATCCCCAAACGGGTGGTATTTTCTGAGAAGCTCAGTAAAGTGCATCACCTTGAAACAATCAAAGAGCATAATCAGTCACAGGAAAAACTAAAGCTATGAGCTTGACTTCTGCTTACAAGCACCACATGAAGCCTGATGTCGATGTCCAAAGCCTGCATTTGCTCGAGTGAGTTTATTTCCTTACTCCCATTGATTCAAAAAATGGTCTTGAGGCTGGCAGGAAAGGCATAGCCACCACAAGGTTAGTCAACGATGCCTGGAACATCGGGAACGTGGGGAGGAGAAGCAAACACACCCACACTAGGGTTTAATAAGGAGACAATGACCAAAAACAAAATCAGGAGAAAAGAAGGTGACACATGCCACAGGACCCACTTATTTACCAAACATGTGTTCCAACTCGGATATGTGCCAGGCTCTGAGCCACGTGATGCGGGCGAAAGACAGAGGGCTCACTGGTCAGGATTCATCCTCGGCTCTCCCCATGTCCCCAAAAGACGACTGACTTTGCTAAACCGCACTGGTAAGTCACCGTGGAGACTCTAGGCATCTACCCCGTCCATCGGGGAAGGTGTTTTCCCCTCGAAAGCTTGAGAGTGGATATTCTCATCCACCTTAGCCGTGGGATCCCCTCTGCAGCTCTCCCCCATGAACGTGCCCGTGTGACCGATGGGTCCCCTGGGAGGACTCGTGTTTGCCCCGAGCATGCAAGCAGACGGACACATACACCACGATTTGTAGGACTGAGATCGTCTTCAAAGACGTGATGTAAGGTATGGACGTCGGGTGACAGTGCCTGGTCCCCGAGAGTGATAGCCGCGTGTCCCTCCGGTGCGGGGTGTGGATGGCGGGCCGGCGGGGTACGTGGGAGCTCTCTGTGCTCCTACTCCATCTTGCTGGGAGCCGGAATCTGCTCTGCAAGCTGAAGTCCATTCAAACAGTGACGCCGACAGCACTGAGAACAGTATTTCTGAATCCAGCGTCTCTCCCACCTCGTGCTCTGGCCTCCTGCCGGCCCCCGGGCCACGGCGGTGCTGCACCACCCAGCTCTGGTCTCGGCTATGGGACTTCAGATCTTTCCATCACGCGTCACAATAAATAGAGTCTCTCAGTCATAGGATGCCTTCATCCTCCCTCGTCGCCCACAGACTTCACAAGAGACCGTACCTTTCGTCTCCAGAAGAAGAAAGAAGGCTGTGATCTCCATATTGCAACACTTTTATTTACCTTATCTGTAATATAATTAATAGATGACTACACGGAGATCAAGGCCCTTTCAAAGGGAATGAGACAGCTTCATAGGAAACTTGCTCTTTTGAATCAGTCCAGGACTCTATCAAAGTCTGTGTGATAATTTCATGTAAATCCTGGTGTTCCGAATCTGTATCTTTTAACCTGTACCTACCATTTTTAACACAGTGCATTTCAAAGACATCGGAGCCTGGTCTAACTTGTATTACAGAATTACAGTATAATCGGCAAGCTGCACATCATACCGATTCCTTGAAATTAATATGGAAGCTCCTTATAAAGACATTCACAGAAGTCTCATATACAGTCATCTCATCAGGGCTGTGATGAGGAAAACCACATTCTCAGGTTAAAACCTTCTGGTTTCCGGCAGTCAAGATCCCGCCGTGCATGTTCAGCTTTTGAAACCGCCGTGCGGCAGGTCCCAGGTCCCGTAGTGTCTGGAGATGCCCCACCATGGGCCGGAGCAATTACAATTCATCACCATTTGAACCTCCGATGTATTTGTTTATAGAGTCTCCTTTGCTTAATTTGGGCAAATAAAATACCTTACAAATCAATATTGCTGTTCCTCCCACCGGTCCATCTCGCGGGCTTTCCTGATCCTTCATCACGTGTGTGACTTACAACCACAGACGTCTATGTACTCACAGCTCTGGGGGCCAGAAGTCCAAAGTTTAGGTGCCCCAGGGCCGTGCTTCCTGCCTCTTCCAGCTCACAGCGGTTCCAGGGGTTTCTTAACTTACGGCCACGTCACCTGTGTCCTCCCCTGGCCACCTCCCCTGTGTGTCTGGCCTCAAATCTCCCTCTGGCTCCCTCTTGTAAGGACACCTGTCCTTGGATATAGGGCCCAGGCTGAGTCCAGGATGATCTCATTCAGAGACCTTGAACTTTATCATATTTGCAAAGACCTTTTTCCCAAATGCAGTCACACTTCCAGGCTCTGGGGGGTCGGGACTTGTGCTTAACATTTTTGGGGACACTCTTCAACCCCCTGCGCTTGGAGAGTTCTGGTATTTCAGTCCCCAGGCCCTCTTTGAAGTGTGAGGATGCCCCCTTCGTCTGGTCTGCAACCCTGGGGCTCGAGCCGAAGTTTTGAGACGAGACCAGTCCCACTCGGCACCCCGGTGCGTGGTGACATCGTATGCCATCTCCCGGTAACTCCAGAACGCTCTTGTAGATGGGATCACGGCACCTGTGAGACAGCAGGTGCACGGCGGGCTGTCCCCTGAGCCCAGCAGCAGGGCTTGGCAAAGACGGAGTGCGCTTTAGGCAGGAGCCACTTGCTAAGTCATTTTCTCATAAGACCTCAGGACTTGCCCTCTTGTTCAGGCCACCTTCCGGTGCCAGCTGCATTTCCCCTCCAGACTCAGGACCTCCTCTCCCTGCCTCCCTGCCCTCTCTGCTTCGGGCTGCCCAGGGGCCCCCGGGAGAGTCTGCCTCTGCAGGTGAGTGTAATGACGTCCCCTCTGCCAGAGCTACGGGCACTCAAACTGAGGGGGAGGGGGAGGGGACTCTTGCCGAGGTGTTGGCGCCCACAGAGAAAGGCAGGAAGCTCTAAGTGTGGGGTTTCAGGTCTGCGATCCCTTCTGTCTCTCTGCAGAGATCCCCGCTCTCCGAGCTGAGAGCCCCTCTGAAAGACGGACGGCTGCTCTCAGACTTGGGGCAGCCGCAGGACGACCTGGGAGCCTCGTTTAACGCAGACACTCGCCTGCACTTAGTCTGAAGCCTAGTCTAGCCGCGGCCCGGGAACCTGCACGTTACAAGCCTCCCAGCCAGCCCCGCCCACAGGTTCCCCGCCCCGGCAGGAGCGTGGGGGGCTGTGTCCCCCACTGTGCTGAGGGGAACAAGCCTCGAGACCGACCCTGAATGGCCGGCATCCAGAGCAGCGCCGGAGAAACCCGGGGGACGATGCTGTCCCTCCCACCATTCAGGCAGGACTCATTTGACAGGTGTCCCCGGGTGCCACCCGCCCCTGGGTGTGGTGGAGACCCCAGGGGGAGGCACTTTCCCTGCTGCTGGTAAAGGGGCTTCTTTGGAGTCGCAATCTCCTAAACTCGGCCCCACTTTCGACCCCCAAGGGAGGAAGAAGCAGGAAAAAGAAGAGGCAGAGGTTTGGTGGCTCCCCAGACGCTCAGAGGGCCGCTCCTGTGGGGGGCTCTGGGGGGTGTTTTGTGGGGTTTGTGGGGGGTCCTGGGGGGCAGTGGGGAGAGAGGAATTCTTGGGGGGTCTGTGGAAGGGGAGGGTCCCCCTGTGGGGGCTCTGGAGTGAGGGAAATTCTGGGAGGGCTTTGGGGGGCACCCCTGTGGGGGCTGTTGGGTGAAGGGGTTGAAGCTGAGCCTGTGCGGCGTAGACTTCTTGAGTTCTGTCAAGTGTAGACCCTGGAAGTGTCTTCTTGGCCGAGGCACCAAGAGCACATGTCTGTCTTTCAGGAGGGGGATTAAAAACAACGATGAAGGGATTTAGCTAAATTGCTCTTCAAAGTATTGCTTTTAAGTGGTAACATCTTGTAGCAGATATCTGGGCTGCCTGCGATCTGGGAGCAGTGTCTCTCCCCACGAGGCCCAGACTGAAGTGGGGGGGGGCCCTTCTAGCCCCAGAAGCACCCAGGTGGGGACCCGCGTCGGGATCGGCCGGCTCTCCCCTTCCACACGCCCGGGCCTGCTTCCACGCTTGGGGACGGAGCGGTCGGAGGAGCGTCTGGGACAGGCCGTGGCCCCCCGGGGCCCAGGAGTCCGGCTCGGCACCACGTGGTGACGGGGGTCAGGGTCCCCCGAGCACACTCAGCGTGGACCGGCTGCCGGGGCTGCCTCATGTCCCCGGACAAGAAAAGCAGCCACAGAGAGAGGCCGAGACCGGAAACCCCCCAGGCCCCCTACCCCATTCTGGACCGTGACGGCCTCGGCTGCTGAGCACGGGGCTTCCTCCTGACCCCACGTGTAGGGACAGGCTGAGCCAGCGCGGCCGTCCCCCGCCCTCCCGACGGGGCCACCAGTGCCAGCTGTCTCTCTCTATCCCCCCCTCAGTCAGCAGCAGTTAATTAAGATGGAAAGATGACGGAGGCACTCGAGTCCAGAAATGAGGAGAAAGCATACAATTTGCCTAGAATATTTGGAAATCTCCACCCTGCCCCGGAGTCCTCCTTTTGGAGACAGTTTCTCTGGGGGGCTGTGGCCTCAAGCCCCCGAGCATCTGTGTGTCCGTGTGTCCATGCGTCCGTGTGCACTCCTGCTCCCTAACGCGGGAGGAAGGGCCCAGCCCAGGGCCCCAGAGGATCGCTGGGCAGGGGAGCCCGGGGTGGGCCGGGGCGAGACCTCACTGCCCCATTCCTCTCCCTCGGAGGCGAGAGCCGCCAGGGCTGTCCCCCGAGGCCCTTTCCGGCTGCAGCGGCCCCGTGAGGGTTCGTGCAGGAGGGGTGTCCAGGTGGATGCTGCTTTCAGAGAGATGGAAACTCTCTCTGCAGCGTTTGCTTCCTAAGTGGGAGTTCACAGCCTGCTGTATCATGATAAAAGACACTTTGTGCAAAAGAAAAATGTAAGTGGAGATTATTTCTCTTAGCAAAGGCTCTTTGATCGTCGGCGTCAGCAACTTGCTGTGGACAAAGATGCTGATCCTGAAGGTCGAGGAGGCTCGGCGTCCCAGCTCCGTGAGGGGGATCGCTGGATGGGCAGTTTCTTTCTTTCTTTTTCTTTTTTTCCAAATACTTTTATTTTATTTTTTCAGTGTTACAAGATTCATTGTTTATGTACCACACCCAGTGCTCCATGCAATACGTGCCCGCCTCAATACCCACCACCAGGCTCGCCCAACCCCCCACCCCTCCCCTCCAAAACCCTCAGTTCATTGCTCTGAGTCCACAGTCTTTCATGGTTCTTCGCCCCTCCGATTTCCTCCAATTCATCCCTCCCTTCCCTCTCACAATGTCCCCCATGTTTTTCCTTATGTTCCACACGTAAGTGAGACCATATGATAACTGACTCTCTCCGCTTGACTTATTTCACTCAACATAATCTCTTCCAGTCCAGTCCATGTTAAAATAAAAGTTGGGTATTCATCCTTTCTGATGGAGGCATAATATTCCATTGTATACATGGACCATATCTTCTTGATCCATTCGTCTGTTGAAGGGCATCTTGGCTCTTTCCACAGTTTGGCGATTGTGGCCATTGCTGCTATGAACATTGGGGTACATGTGGCCCTTCTTTGCACTACATCAGTATCTTTGGGGTAAATACCCAGTAGTATAATGGCAGGGTCATAGGGTAGCTCTATTTTTAATTTCTTGAG
>CM052895.1:131581963-131665239 GCA_028534135.1 Potos flavus | reverse complement strand
AATAAGTCAAGTGGAGAGAGTCAATTATCATATGGTCTCACTTACATGTGGAGCATAAGAAAAAACATGGAGGACATTGTGAGAGGGAAGGGAGGGATGAATTGGAGGAAATCGGAGGGGTGAAGAACCATGAGAGACTGTGAACCCAGAGCAACGAACTGAGGGTTTTGGAGGGGAGGGGGGTGGGGGGATGGGCGAGCCTGGTGGTGGGTATTGCAGAGGGCACGGATTGCATGGAGCACTGGGTGTGGTACATAAACAATGAATCTTGTAACACTGAAAAAATAAAATAAAAGTATTTGGGAAAAAAAATAAAAAAATAAAACACATTTCTCTTAAGGAGTTAATATCTAAAGTATATAAAGAACGTATGCAACTCAACACCAAAAAAATAAAAAACCCAATTAAAATGGGCAGAGGACATGAACAGACGTTCCTCCAACAAAGACACGCAGATGGCCAACAGACACATGAAAAGATGCTCAACCTCACTCATCGTCAGATTAATACGAATTAGAACTACAAGGAGAAAATCAGAAACACAAGAAACAACAACTGTTGGTGAGGATGCGGAGAAAGGGGAACCCTTGTGCACTGTTGGTGGGAATGCAAACCGGTGCAGCCGCTCTGGAAAACAGTGTGGAAGATCCTCAAAGAGTTAAAAATAGAACAAACCTATGATGCAGTCATCGCACTACTGGATATTTACATGAAAAAAATGAAAACACTAACTCTAAAAGATACATGCACCCCTATGTTTATTGCACCGTTATTTACCATAGCCAAGACACAGAAGCAACCCCAGTGTCCATTGACAGACGAGCGGATAAAGAAGCTGGGAGATATATATATATATCGGAATATTACTCAGGCATAAAACAGAAGCGAATCTTGCCATTCGTGATGACATGGATGGATCTATGATGCTAAATGAAATGAGTCAGTCAGAGGAAGACAGATACCAAAGGAGTTCAGTCATATGTGGTGTTTAAGAAACAGAACAAAGAAAAAAAGAGACAAACCAAAAACAGACTCTTAACTACAGAGAACACGCTGATGGTCACCAGGGGGGAGGTGGATGGGGGACGGGGAAATTAGGGGACAGGGATTAGGAGTTCACCTGTCCTCATGAGCGCTGAGGAATGCGCAGAATTGTCGAATCCCTGTATTATACACCTGAAGCTAATATAGCACTGTAGTCAATTATACTTGAATAAAAATTCTCTAAAAATTAAAAATACAGTTCTCCTTATCACAATCCCTGCGAAAAAAACCTTGAAGCGTTCCCAACATGTTCGGAGTGATTTCAGGGTCCTTGGGATGAGTCTATGTCAGCGCTAGAGACCTTACTCATGTGACTCCGCATCCAGGGGTGTTCATCGCGAGAAACGTCTGGAACTCACCTCGGCCCCAGTTCAGTGACGGGGAATCACCGGGGGGACTGGGGACAGTTCCGGTCGCCTGCCATTTGGGCACTTGGGGCTCGTGGGGTGGATGGTACCGGAAAGAGGCCCCAGGCTGCGTTGGGGATGGGGCAGTGGCTCTGCCGTCCCTTCAGCATGGGGACACAACTGGAGAGTGCGCGGGAAGTCACGTCTCTGGGGCTCACCTCCTGGGCGATGGACGCCCCAGGACCACAAGGAGGTGGCAGTGAATGTCAGCGGACTGTGCGTGTCCCGTAGGGCTCTCCTCAGATGTGGAGAAGCTCTACCGGTTCCTTCCGCTGCACTGCGGACAACACTAGCTTCCTCTCTCTGAGAATAAATTGGTTAATTTTGCAGAGTGCTTTGAAAATGCAGAGTGCCGTAAATGCTGGTGATGTAAGTGGGCCCACATGTGCACTAGAAGGGGAAGGTGCAGAAGGGGCTAGGGCTTGTAGTTTGCATAGTAAATTTCATGATTGCTTCTGGAAATTATGCTTTCTTATTTATAAGTCTTGTCAAAGAAATAAATTGAATGGAATCACCAGATGGCCCTAAATATTGTCTTTATTGCTTAGACCCGTCTTTAGAGAGCTTTCGTTCCAGGGACTGGAAGCCTTGTGATGGGGACCGCGGGAGGCACGGGGACGCGGCGCCTAATTCCAATGATTGTCACGGGCGTCTATTTATTTGCTCAGGGAGGTGAGGGGGAGACCATCTCATCTAGACTTATTAAAGGGTCCAAAAGTGTAACACTCTTCAAAAGGGTCACTATAAATATGCCACATACTATATTTCATGGAGTTTATGGGAAAGGAAATTGAAATCTCCTAAAAATAGAATTGAATCTTGTCCAAACAATATTGGATACACCAAACGAGTGTTTTTGTTATTACATATAACACGCTGATATTCTGAGCACATTTTCATAAACCTTTAGTTTGTTTTCATAAATGTTGGACTTTCCTACAATTCTTAGGTTTCTTACAATTACCAGCCAGCGTGACAGCGTTTTAAAAATGAAAATGAAAGGGTCGTTTGTGGCCGAGCCGCCCCTCCCCGCGCCCTCCCTGCTCAGGCAGCTGGCTCTGCTCCCGCGGTCTCCGGGCGGCCCGGGGCGCCAGCGGGCCAGGGAAGCGATCGGACTCTTCCGGAAACGTCCTTGGTCTGGCCACAGAAACGAAGTCTCCACCAGTGAAACCCCACGTGCTGCTCCACAGACGTGAGCCCTGGGAACCCACTGCCGCTGGAGAGAGCAGAGACACCAGTGGGACCGTCCGGGCTCCGAGCCATCCCCTCCAGGAGGAAGGGAAAGAGCCCCACTTGTTGGAGCCACTCTTCGTAGGGGGCCGCGCGCTAGCCTCCCGTTACCCATCCACGCAGACCCTTTAGGGAAGGAATGAAACGGTCACAATCGTTGTGCAGGGGCACCAACGAACATGCCCCGTGCTTTAGATCGGACGCGATCTCGCGTGTCCACGAGCCCATCTGGACGCCTGGGCCTGGATGTGGCGGCGGACGGAGGAGGGAGAGAGGCCTCACACCTGCGTCTTCGAGGGAAGGCCTCAGCACCAGGGGCCCTGGCTTTGCTCTGTCTTGTGCCTGGGGAGGCCCGAGGCCCTCACCGTGGAGCTCTGGATCGCCTCGTCCGCAGCCGCCTCCTGCAGCGGGGTTTCTGGAGCGGGACGAGGGCGTGGGCTCGCTGTACTGGGGCTTCCTCTGCCCCACGATCCCTAGTGCCAACGGAGCTTATCTTAATTTCTGTTACTTAAAGACGTCCGCAAGTAGAGCTCGTACGGACACTTTGTGCTTGCCACGATGCACGTGGCACGGAGAATCAGATGCAAGTGAAACTCAGGATGGGTGACGTTTACCCGAATAGCTCGTGTTGTTGGGTTGGAGAGCTCAGTTGCTGCTCCCGCTGGGGTGCGTTCTGACCTCGGACCCCTGTTTCTCTGTGTTACCAGGTGACTCTCTTCTCCACTAAAACTACAGAGAAAGACCCTGCAGCCACCGCGGCGGCAAATGGGCTTTGCTTGGGACGGCAGAACTACGTGTTAACTCGGGCCAATCCTGCCTTTTCCTTATTAGCAGAGGCCACAGTCAAGGGCAGTTCATTCATCAACCAAAACTAACCGAACTGAAGCAAAAACACGAAGTCAAAAACATCCTGTAAAGGAAAAGACCCAGGGATTTCTGAGAGTGTCGACGGGCCCCTCCCGGTCCGAAGGGCGCGCTCGTCATTCCGGAGCCTTGAGGTCGTAGCACCTGGAGACCAGCTTCCCTGCGGAGTTACGCAGACGGGAACCCGGGAACTTGACCTGATAGAGACAAGCTCTGCCGCGTGTTCGGGGAAGGGGCTCGGGGACGCCTCGCTGGGCCTGGTCAGCAGCAGCAGCGCTCCTGGCCCCCCGTCACCTCCGAGCTCGTGCAGGGGGGGCACCGTCGGGGTCGGGAAGCCACCTGCATACGACGCCCCAAGAGTTCCGGTCTGCGGTGGAGGAAAGGGTCATTCCAAACCGAGCTTCTCCTCACAAACAAATACCACTGCCTTTAATCGCTCATAAAGGAAATGTCACTGTCCTCAGGACGCTATGTTAATTGTTCTGAATATGTAATACAATACGACAGGTCAAAATTATAAAGAAAAATAAATCAAAGGGCATATGGAGGAAGAGGTCTCCCTGCTGCTCCCCTGATCTAAGTGCTGTGTCCTTTCCAATCATCCATGTTGCTAAGTTTGGGGCATTTTCCAGAGAATTTTTTTTTCAATGTACAACCATGTACAAATGCTCTTACACAAGCGGTGATGAGCCACACGTTGTCCTGCACCTTTGTCTTCTTCAAATGCTTCGGTTACCAAGGTTAACTTCATCCCCCTCATGTCGGTACCGATGGCGTATTCTCGAAAAGTCTGTGCACCGCCTTCGAACTTCTACTGTCCACTGTGGGTGGGCTCCGCAGAGTCCCATGATGGGACTCCCTGCGAGTTTGGGATTTAGGAACGAACTCCACTTGGAGCTTGGGAGCTCGGGTCATCAGAGGCGCCTGAAACGTCTTGCACGCGTGCGCTGGCTCAGCGTGGTTCCGGCCTTCGTGAGGAGCTCACCGGGGGCCCGGCCCTGCTCCGGATCAGCTCCCTCGGATGCCCGCGTGAGAGCCTGCGGGTGGCTGAGCGCCCCGTCCCTGTGCCTCTGCCACCCGCCCCTCTGCACCCTTCCTCCCGGTACCGCACGCGCTGCGTGTCTCCCGTTCTTCTCCTCTGTGTCTCCCTCCCCGTCCCCTTTTACCGAGGTGTAATTGCCACGCAGCACTGTATGGGCCCACGGCGCACTGCGTCGGGATGGGACTTCCGCATTTCTGGAATGAGGACTCCAGGGAGTTTAGTTAACACCCAGCACCGCACGCAGAGACTGAAAGAAGAAGAAGAAAACATTCTTTCCTCATGAGGAGAACTTTTAGGATTTACTCGCTTAGCAAGGTTCAAATATGCCATCCAGCAGCGTGAGCTGTGGTCATCACGGTGTCTGTGACGTCCTGGGACTAATCACAGAATTTGTGCCTTCGGTCACCTTCCCCCAATCCCGCCCCTCCCGCCCCTGCCCCTGGTGACCGCGGCTCCCGTCTCCTTTCCTGCGAGTCTGCCCTTGTGTCTGTTCTTTCAGACCCCACATCGAGGAGAGCTTGTGCAGTTTCGTCCTTCCCTGTCTGACTTCACCTCGCTCCGCTTAGTGTCCTCAGCTCATCCATGTTGTCACAAGTGGCAGGGGTTTTCTCTTGTTAATGGCCGAACACTATTCCAGAGCCTTCCCGGGGTTTCCGGCATATGTAACTTAATCCCTGGTTTAACTTGATTCAGCCGTTGGGCAAAATCCAGCAAGGGTTCCCAGATCCTGCCCGCAGAGAAGGCTCCACTCGTCACCGAGGGCTGTGCTGGCCTGGTCTCGCCGTCCGTCTCACCTGCACCCGCCGAGCCCCCCGGCGCCTCCTCTTCCCCCCACTCCCCTTGCTTTCTCCAGCACAACCCACATCTCCAGGCTCAGGTCCCTCTTGAAAAGCCACCTTCTCCGCGAGGTCTCCCCAGACCACCATCCTCCTGCCCAGATTGCCCCTCTGACCCCCAATCCCTGCCTCATTGCACATACAGACCATCTGCCTATTTGTATGCTTATTTTCTAGGGCATGTCCTTTCCCCTCCCCTAGAATGTTACCCCCAGGATCGAGGAGGGATCAGGGATCTTTGGCCCTTCGATTCTCTGAGGGATCCCATGCGCCTGGAACGCACATTTTTGCCAAAGTCATGAGCCCAGGAGTGGGTTCCCGGCTGAGTGGACCACGTGCTCAGTGGCGCAGTGCCTGTGTACGCAGTGACAGAGGGATTACAACTACAAAGAGCCCAGGGGAGGTGGGTTCTTCCTCCTGCGTGCGAGCTCTGCCCTCCACCCGGCCAATGATCACGGGAGCCCCATGGGTGAGGAAGGCCCAGCTCCACCCAGTAAAGACTGTGCTGGGGTCAGATAAAATGTGGGGGCTCCAGACCTGAAATCCTGACCCCGTGGACCACAAGGGGCTCCTCCTTATCCTCCCAAGCAGACCGGGGGTCCATCAGATCTAAATAGGTATTTTTCCAGGAATTTCATTTAAGAAAGAACATTCAGCAGGCACAGTGAGATGTTTGTGCAAACAGAACTGTGGGTACAGAGTGATATTCTTTACAGGCTTGTGAGGGTTGCAGTCTGGCCAAAGCACCATCGCGGAGGACACATTCCATGGAGGACACGTTCACAAGCCTGGTGGCTTCCCCACTCTGTCCACCTGTGCCCTGGGCCACCTCTGAGCACTCGCACTGTGCCGAGCTCGGTCTGGGCACTCAAAACTACTCGCTGGATGAACGAATGAAGGCATGGTATGATAAATTCTCTCGTTTTTTTATGACATATTATGATAAACAAAATCAGAATCAAATCTCTTCTGACATATTTGTCGCAAGTGATCTGTGTCCAAGAAATGCTCTATGAGCAAAGTAAATTTGACATATGAGTTTTTTGGGTTGTGAGGTGTTAGCGATCGCATACATTTTGATGAAGGCGAATCACTCAAGCTAGAAAACAGGATACATCAAGTACTCATTTTCATCTTACTCTCCAATAATCCTCTTCTCTACTGGTGTTTATGATTATCCGCTAGACACCCTGCCCCGTCCCTCCTTCTCTGCTTCTTTCTTTTTTTTTTTAATTTTATTTATTTACTTAACAGAGAAAAAAAGATCACAAGTAGGCAGAAAGGCAGGCAGAGGGTGAGGGGGAAGCAGCTCCCCGCTGAGCAGAGAGCTCAGTTCGGGGCTCAATCCCAGGACCCTGAGATCATGACCTGAGCCAAAGGCAGAGGCTTTAACCCAATGAGCCACCCAGGCGCCCCTCTGCTTCTTTCTTTACCTACAGTCTTCTTTTCATTCATTTAGTCAATCAATTCAAATACTGATTTACCTTAGAGGTCCTAGTTGGCTTATTCCCAGAAATAACTCCAGGAAGTAGGACAGATCCCTGGCAATGACCAATTTTATCTATGTCACAGATATTTTCAATGGGACAAAAGTTAAGATACCCATGGAATTAGCATTCTCTCCTGGACGAGAGGGAAGATTGCTCACAGGGATTCCTTTGTTCTGTCCCTGCCTGCTTAATCATCTCTGTATTGGATGTATTTTCTTCTGATTCTGTGATCTAAGCCTATAAATGATCCAGATGCAATTGGAGAATATAATTCTAAACTGCTCATTACAGGAAAAAATGATGTGTGCTTTTTCATGGAGTTAGTTGATCGCTTTACATTTGAAGTTCTTTATTTTGTTCCTTCTGAAAAATAGTATTTTAAGAATATTTATTTTTTTGTTTTAAAGATTTTATTTATTTATTTGAGAGGAAGAATGAGAGAGATTGAGAGAGAGCTATGAGTAGGGGGAGAGAGAGAGGGAGAAACACCTGAGGTGGGGCTCGATCCCAGGACCCTGGGATCATGACCAGAGCCGAAGGAGATGCTTAACTGACTGAGCCACTCAGGCGCCCCTATTTTAAGAATATTTAAACACAACACGGGTAGAGTATGCTTCCCGAATATTGTGTGAGGGGAACCAGCTAATCCAGAGTTCAGGCCTTATCTGACCCCGCTGGCATGGTGATGTGAAGCATTTGGTTTCTCGTTTTTCTCAGAGCGGCATGTAGACACAATTTCCTCAGGGCCTGAGCTGCAGCGGACGAGTGCCCATTGCCTGTGGGTTCCAGCCCCGTCTGCCCGAGCCGCAGGGTGGTGGGGGCTCGGGGGACACGAGGACATGCTCCCCCCTCTCGGATGGGACTCTGTGGGCAGCCGCTGTGGAGTCTGTCCCAGACCAGGCGCTGCCCTCTCTCCTGGTCACTTTATTGGAGGGAGGCCCGAGCGACCCCAAACAGCTCGTACTTTCAAGTGTTTCCAGCTAGGAGAGCACTCCACTGCTTTGGTTCTTTGTGAGTCTGTCCTCTTCAGGAAGAGGAATGTGAAATGAGAACCAGCTGAGTTTAGGACAGGAAAGTCAAGCAATTTGTATTTAGAAAACTTTCAAAATATATTTAAACCAATTGCTATGGTTCGGCTTTTATCGGCGTTGGAACGGTTTGGGGGATGGGAAGGTGGAGCACGGGTCCCTCGGGGCTCGGGCCGTGTGTCCGGGCCGGCCTCGCCGCTCGGCAGCTGGAGCCTAGTCCCTAGCGGCTGCCGGCCTCCGTCCGCTAATCTGTAAGATGGGATAGCAAATAAAAGCGAATGTCGTAGGGATCGCGAGGACTGGTCAGAACACACGTAAATGGTTTTAACAAGTTGCTTTGCCCAGAGCGAGTGTCTGGAAAATCTGCTTTGAGATATGAGGGTGTGAAACGTATTTGGAATGTGTTTAGCGGAGTGAAGTCATTTCATCCACATTTGGGCAACGCCACGGTGTCTGTAGAAGGAGCTTTGGGGAGGGTCCCTGAAGGTCCCTGGGCAGATGGTGGTCCTAAAGACCCTGATTCCCAGCCAGAGGGTTTTTCTAGCCCCACTTCCGCCTGAGGATGGGAAGAGACCCCTTCCTGCACCTGGGCTGAGTGCTGTGAGTATCCGTGGCCGTTGGACGGAACCAAGCGCGGGGCTCGTTTGGAAGGAGCGCGTGCTCTCTTCGCATGGTCCCCTGTGGCTCCCCGAGGCCCCCTGTGGCTCCCCGAGGCCCTGGGTTCTCTGTGGGCCAAGACGGGGAGGGTCCTGCCCATGCTGGGGGAGCTCCGGTCGCTCCCTGGGCGGTTGGCTGATGGCTTTTTAATTGGACCCGAGTCTGTTGACATAAAGGAAGAGTCAACAACCATCCCATTCAGAGGGGGCGGAGGGCAAGAGAATTATTTTGCATTTTAATGCTTCCAGGGAGCTCGTGTTAGTTTTCCCTCTTAATTTTATTTTCCTTTCTTGTTTGGGCAACCTTGAGAAGCTTAGAAATGGTCTTAAGAGTCTTTATAACAGTGATTTTTTTCCAAGTTAATTTTGGCAGGACAAGAGTTGTTTTAGTCTCACTTTGGCTGATAAATGACACTTGCTTTAATTACATGTTGTGGAGAATTGATTCAAGATGACTTGCAACGTTTGTTACAACGACGCCGAGTACGAGTCTTATTTTGACTGGTCAGAAGTCTTTCTTGTATGAGGTAGTGAGACCTCCGAACGGAGATGTTGTTACAGGGGATGCGGTGCACGGCCCGGAGCCAGGAGGCCGGCGGGAGCGGGTCCGGAGCCCGCAGCTGGGGCTGCAGTCACCGCTGACCGCCGCCCCCCGGGGCTCAGTTTCCTCATCTGTGAAATGGGCTAATGGTACCCACCCTGGGCCGCTGTGAGGACCACAGGGGTGATGTGTGTCAAGTGTTCATCCGGGAGCAGGAGCCAGGCCCTTTCAAACGTTACAAACATCACTTCTGGGCAAGCCGGGATCCGCTGGTCACGGAGGCCGGCCGTCGGATTTCCAAGGGCAGAGCCCTTGCTGCGTGGGCTTCCCTGTGCATTCGCGTGACTGGCCTCCTTGCTGGCCCCGGGGGGATGGCTCAGCGGCACGAAATGCACAAGGAGGTGGTGCTTGACCCCCTTCGGCAGTAGGGAGGGTGCTGCCCTGCTCCCCCGTGTCCAGCCCGTGGGGGTGTGGACTCGGCCGGCGATGTGGACACACATGAGTGATGAGAGCCAGGGTCTGGCACGCTCACTCCCGCATCCCGGCGGCTAGTCCCGCACCCCTCTGAATGCCGTCTGTTGGGCCTATGCCGTGCCCCCGGTCCCCCCGAGATGCTCGGCAGGCTCATCGAGTCTGCTGGCTGCCAAGGCTGGAGTCTGGGCCGCTCAGCGGCAAAGGCAACGCTGGGTCAGACCCAGCTCATCGAAAATGGAGGCTATCCCTCCGGGTTTCAATTTTGACCAAGTGAAATGTCAACTTTTTTCTTTTTTTATCAGGAAGCCTTTTAATAGATTTCCACCAGTAGCCCTCAGGTCACAGGAGGAAGTACAGGGCAGGAAGATTACACCAATACTCTCATTTGGCTTTGCTGAAACCGGTTACATCCACCCTATAAATAGTCGCCCTGTGCAACCTCGAGCCTCCTGAAAACGCAGCCATCAGCCCCACTCCGGTGCGGGGGGGGGGGGGGGGGGTTCGCTGTGACAGAATGTCCGGGGGTTTACAAGCCTGGAAAAAGGTCTCCTTCCCTTCTCAAGCCTGACGCCGTCCTCCTTCGCTGCAGCTGGGGATGGCTCCCGGGCCGTGGCGAGCCCTGCCCGGCGGGCCGGGGGCCGGGACCGGAGAGCTGTCCCTCCGGGAGTCCCGGGGACCCGGCGCTGGGGCGGGGGCGGCCCGGCAGCGGCTTCTTCTTCACCTGAGCTGCTACCGCAAAGCTCAGCTTCCAGTGCTGGCAGCCGAAAAGTTTGCTCTTGGGACTCGATTACATCAGAAGGAGGGGAACCGCGTGCTGTCATCATTTTACTTCTTTTCCCTGTTCCTCTCAGGGCGTTGAGCATCACACCCACGACAAGGGAGGCCTTTTCATTTACCGAAATGTAGCATATGGTCAAAAGAGTGAATAATACAAAGGAAGGGGAATAAAACAAATACCCTCGAGCCTACGCTCCAATTTAGGAAACAGAAGCACGCCGCCTTTCGTGGTTCCTGGATCCCCCCTCCAACCCTGTCCGCCTGCCCGTTTCCCGCTTGCATTTTGTGCTTCCGATCCCCACTGTCTCTTGCAGGGCTACGACCTTAGCGACCTAGCCACACTCTGTGCGACCTTAGCCACACTCTGCGTGCCTGCGCCTCCGAGCCCGCTGGACTCAGTCTGCCCTGATGTGCTTCCTCCTTCAGTGACCCCCTGCAGGAGCTCGTCCCTGCCGGTGTGTGCGGTCCTTCGCTTCCCCTCCCTCACTCTGCCATAGTGCCACACGGGGATACCGCGCTGCTGCCACCGACACTTGGCTTGGCCCAGGTTTCCTTACAACAAACCTTCTTCTAGCAACCTTCCAGGACCTGCGCCCTGCAGAGATGGGAGGGATTCTCCGGAGTCCTCACTGGGATGGACATGCTGGAGGGCGGACACCAGCCCCATTCGCTGAAGCCTCTTGCGTCCAGATCGGCCACGTGGTTGTCACTGACACTGCCAACGCCGGCTCTTGGCGGATGTGGCAGTTACTCCAATCCGACAGTTACAGAAAATGTGCTCCTTGACGTGTAATTTGTACTTCCCTAGGGTGGAGTATTTTTTCATACGCTCATTTATTTTTGTTTTGTTTTGTTTTTCTTCCGTGAACTGTCTGCTCATACCTTTTGCTCATTTCTTTTTCTTTTAGATTTCTTTATTTACTTTGAGAATTTACATTCAGCACCTAGATTATAAAATCCAGATCCTGACCTGATGTTGTATGCAATGTAAACATGTTCTGCCAGTTTTTGGCATGTTCCCCCCACTTTCTGCATTGACCTTTTTGGAAGTCCTTAATTCTAATATAGCCTAGTCTATATTTTCTCCTTAAGTGTCAACGTTATATTTTTTTTCTTTCTTGAAAATCTTTTTCTGTACTAAGATCCTAAAGATAGTCTGCTTATTTGGGGCTATTCTTTTTTTTTTTTTAAGTTTCAACTTTATGGCCAGTTCTACCCACGTTCACGGCTATGCCCGAATCCTAGTATCTGATAGAAAGGAGTCCCAACACCACAACTTTCTCCCTCAGAACTATTCTTGTATGTTATGATCTTTAGAAATTTCTGAGACTTGCTTTACAGCCCAATACTTGGTCAGATTTTATTGATCATGCCTGTTAATTTTCTGTTCAAACTGTTTCCATACTGAAACTTTGGAATCAGTTTCAATATGATCTTCTAATTGCTGAGAGAGGTATATTACAATCTCTTACTGTGATGGTAGATATTTTAGTTGGACTTACTTAAATTTTTCTTCTTTCTTTTTCTTCTTTTTTTTTCTCTTTCTTATCTTGGAGCTGTAGTATTACATTTATAGGTTAAAATTTATACATATTCTTGAGAATTTAAATGGTTTCGACATCCAATAATGAATTATTCATTAATATTGTCTTTCTCCTTAACATCTATTTTGTTTTATGTTAACATGGTCATACCTGCTCTATTTATTTATTTAGTGTGATATTTTCATTCATTTATTTATTTTTATTTAAATTCAATTAGCACATATAGTACATCATTAGTGTTTGACGTAGTGTTCAATGATTTTATTAGTTGTGTATAGCACCCAGTGCTCATCACAATACATGCCCTCCTTAATATCACCCAGTAACCCCATCCCACCTCCCTTTCCACAAGCCTTAGTTTGTTTCCTGGAGTCAAGAGTCTCTATTTAGATCGGTCTCTGTCCATTTCCTTCTTTTTCTGTTTTATTTCCTAACTTTCTGCGTGCGTCTTTTTCTGGATGTCTATTTTTAAGAGCATATTGATGGTATTATAGCTAATCTGACAATATTTTTAAGCTAGAGGGTCATATTTTTTAAGAATCTTGGAACAGTGAAAAAAAATTTTTTAATTAATTAATTATTTATTTATTTAGAGTGTGCATTAGCGGGAGGAAGGGCAGAGGGAGAGGGAGAAAGAGAATCTTAAGCAGGCTCCACACTGAGTGTAGAGCTCAATGCAAGGCTGGATCTCATGACCTTGAGATCACGTCCTGAGCTGAAATCAAGAGTCAGAAGCTTAACTGACTGAGCCACCCAGATACTCCTAGATGATCATATTTTTTAATGTTTCGTATACATTTGGATTTATTTCTGCCATGTGCTTTCTATTCTTTATCTTTTTTCCCTATTTGTTTCTTTGTTCAAATTCATTTTCTCCTTCTATTTTTGTCCTTGACAAGTTTGGAAGTTGTGTACCTTATTTAAATTCTTTTAGTGGTTTCCATGGGATTTAAGAATTTTTTACTTGACTAACTCCAAATTAAACACATCTTTCTTGTCTTTCTAGATGACATAAGAGGCTTAGAATTCTTTAGGGTTAATTACCTCCCTCTTGAGTCATATGCTCTCTGGCATTGTATATGTTCTGATATTTTATTTCTATATTTTGTTCCTTAATGTAAGCTAGACCTTGTTATCCTCATTTCATAAAGGCACCATTTGCTTTGATTTATCATGTTTACCATTTTCTGTTTTCCATGTCTCCTTGCATCCGAGATACTCCATTCAAATTATTTTTCCCCAGCTGTAGTAAACTGTCTCTCATCTTAGGTTTGTCGGAAAAATACCTTCCTACTGCCCTCTTCTGTAAGAGAGGGATTCTGGGCGGTTGACCCTAGGTTGGCACAAACTTTTACTACTTTGAAGAGAATCCACTGTGCTCTGCTTTCCATTGGTATTTTTGAGAATCAGCGTTCAGTCCAGATGACTTTCCTTCATACTTTGTCTTCTGTCTTCACTAGGTAGTAAACTTCTTGGCATCTGATGGTAGGAAAATGTCTTTGCCCTCTTTCTTGAAAGATAGTATATTGGGGCATTTTAGGTGGAGAGTTCCTTTTGAGTTCTGGCTGTATTGAAGTTCTCCTCTTTGTCTTTGGTGTTCTGCAAAGTGGCCATGGGGTATCTAGTGTGGATTTTTATTTATCCTATGTGGTACATATAGAGCTTCCTTAATATAATGACTCTTGTCTTTTACTTTTGCTGGAAAATGGCCAGTCATTATCCTTTCAAATTTCGCTTCTTCCTCATTGTTATTTTGTTCTTCTAGTACCAGAGAGAAGTATATTGGGTCTTCCTACTCTATAGTTCATGTCACCAACCTTGGTTTTAATTTGGTATCTTGCTGTTTATCTTTACTGTATTCTGAATGCTATCTTTAGATACCTTGTCCAGGTGAGCTCTCCCTTTTGTTATCTCTAATATTTGCCTAATATATAATAATTAAATATACATTGGTTTTGTTCCTCTTAATAATTACATATTTACATACAATTACATATTTACTCCTACATGTTATTTTTACAATCTGCCCACTTATGTGGTTATTTTGAGTCTCTTGCACTTTTATCATACTTTTATACTCTTTTTTTTTCTTATTAAATAAGTTGTTATATATTTTGGTGATTTAATCATCAGAGGACTTTGTGAAATTTATTATTTTGGTTACTCCATTTTCTTTCTGTTACGCCTGGCTCATAATGCTTGGTTTCCCCATATGCTTCCTGATTTTTTTTTTCTTAGTTGTGAACTGATGATCATTAGAACTTTATCTGTAGAAATTATTGAGGTTTTTGTTCAAGATATATTTCTCTAGACAAACCTTGTGACTTCACCCAGGTTCCCAAGTGCACGATCAACTCAGGGACATTTTATTATGATGGCTTCTACATTTGCATTTTGAAATAATTTTAGACCCATATAAAAGTTGTGAAAATAGGAACAGAATTTCTATGCCCCTTTCACCCCACTTCCCTTAATTTTAACATCCACATGCTCATAGTGTAATTATCAAAACCAGGAAATGAACATGATTATAGCACCTCTAATTAAGCTACAGATCTTATTCATATTTCTCCAGCTTCCCACACATGCCCTATTTCTGTTCCGGTTCCGCAGCCAGGTTACCACATTGCACGCATTTGCTGGGGCCCATTAGCATCCCAGATCTGTGTCAGGGGCTCAGTGCTTGTCTTTCATGACCTGACACTTCTGGAGAATACTGGTTATCTTGTGAATGTCTCTCAATTCAGGTTTGTCTGATACTTTCCCGAGATTACGCCGAACTTATGCGCTTTATGCTAGAATAGCATAGAAACGATGCTGTGCCTTTCTGAGGCACACAGAACAGCATTTTAAACAAAATTCCAAGTTTGCAGTTCCTGGGACATATGGGAGCATGAGTTAGAGCCCCATACCCGTGGGAAGGCTGGTTTGTGGTGATGGGCTCTCAGGAAAGACTTGGGTTTGTTCATGCGGTGCCCGGCCTTAAAGAAGTATGGTTCACTGCCGCTTTTCTCTTTGGGGAGCTTCCCCCCAACCTCCTTTCACCTTCTAATTACAGGTGTAAACTTTTGTAGTTCTATTATGTGGCTACAGATCTCCTTTTACATCTGACAGAGACAAAGGCTTTATCTCTTTTCCCTGCACATGTTCTACTAAATTGAAAACTCTAAATCTGTAGGGATAAGCAGATGCACTCAGACTTGGTAATATCTCTGAACGCCCTTGTCTTATTGATTTTAGCTTCTGTGAATTATCCTATGTTTGTTGGCGTACATTAAAAATGTCATATGTATACATACTTTAGAAATTTAGAAATTCTGTGTCAGGAAGGTTCTGAGGTCACCTGATCCACCATATAATACATGTTAACTGAATAAATTAGTAAATAAGGAAATTACAAAATAAGTCTCTTACAGACATTTATCTCCAACAAATACTCAGAGATGTCACCAATATTTTGTGCGAAGATGTTCAATGTGGTATTATTTATAATAGGGAAACACTGGGGATAAACTAACTGAAAGAAATGGTTAAATAAATTAGGGCGTTGATTTGATAAAGTATTTGATTCGACCTTATGCAACCACTGAAATTGAGTTTGGAAGAATCTTTACAGGTGTGAGGCGGCACAGCTGGGCGAGCTTAAACACACTCCCGAAGAGGTGACTAGAGAAGCATCGGAAGGGAATATGTCAGAAGCTAACAGGGTTTCCTCATGATCCACATGCATTTCTGTGCTTTCAAAACTGTCTTCACTGGTATGTATTTGTAGCTTTCATAATCAGAGGAACTAAAAGGAGGGAGGAACTAAAATTGCAAGCTGCACTCATTTAGTAAGTGTTGATTGAAGCTGTATTTGTGTAGATATAGTGTGTGAGCCCAGGGATGTGTTCGGCCAGCGTCTCCAGTAAAGTCCAATCCGTGCGGGACTGAACGGTGTCCCCTCCCTTTGCCAGCCAGCTGGGACAGCCACAAAGCCTTTGCAAAGGTGACACAAAGTGACACTAGCCTTCACCTCTCTTCCCCGTGCCCCAGGAACTATAAAAGATAAGACACGTTCGTTTGGGTTTGCGGGTCAACTTGTCCACCACGAGAGCTTCACCGTAAGATGACATCCAGACGTCACTACTACTCACATAGATATTATTCACCTAAACTCTAGGAGTGATGGAGAGGAAGAGCAGATCCTTGGGGACCCTGCCATCTCTGAGTGCTGCCGGTCACATAAAGGAACATATCTCACTTACAGAGATTTCTAGTAATCTGTATGGCTCCATAAAATGAGTTTTCCAAGGCTTTATGTCTTTTAAAAAGATCTACTTTCTTTGTTTCAGGTAGAACTATTTCCGAGCAGGAATTTATCAGAAGCTGTATTTGCGGATTGCGCTGCTGTCACTTTCACTATAAAAGAAACCAAAAAAAAGCTAACAGGAGGTATGCCTACAATCTCTAACCACTTCTGCCATTGCCCTGGTCCTCTCTACTCTAGCAAATAGATGGAGAGATGGCATCTTTCCCCAGACTGTGCATCGCCACCTTCTGTCTGGGGCGGAGGATGGGGACACCGTATACCGTCAGGTAAAGTCCACAGTTAACGATCATGATATCATTTTGCTCTAGAAATGCAGAAAATATTATTTTCCTCAGAGAACATCGCCCTTATCAGGCACTTACTACTTGACTAATTGGTTCTATGTAAGTACAAAGCTGGTTTATTGGCTAATCTTGGTCCCAAAAAATGTGGTTGTCAGTTGTTCACATGTCTCCTTTGATTGGCATCACCCGTGTCCTAAATAATTGTGGTTTTACTCAAGTCGATATTGTCTGCATTTATCATGCACTGAGCGAAAACTTTGGTGGGACTGTTAGGATAATTGGGCATCGGGGATTATTAGAAGTCTTTATTATGTGGAAATGCCCAAATAGCATCTGCTCCCACATTCCTGTTATTCAGGGCTGCTTTGTAGTTGCGTCGTCTTCAGGGACCTTCAAGACAAGAAACAAAGAAATTCGATATAAACTGCACTTGGTGGAAAGCCCGTTAAACCCATCAAGTGAGTGTGGCCTGGGTCTGGGTTAGCCTAAGCCTCGGTGAAGAGGGAAGGACTCCCCCCAGGCACTCCCCCCAGTTCGAATGTAAACACGAATCCTGGCACCTCCGTTCTTTCCGCTTCCAGCAGCGAGCGTGATTTCAGAACACCGCTTCCTGAGGCCAGTGGCTCTTCAACTACACGGATCTCTGACTCTCAGCATAGCACTCACATTTTAGTCCCGGGGCTTAGCTGCTCCTCCCTCATGAACACTTTTTGTATGGCTTTGCTATGACTTTGTGCTCGGGTCGCTCTTGAAATGCGGCATTCGTTCCCAAGAAAAGGGCGACTTCTGGTGCAATGTGGCGAGGTCTGGCCTTGCCGGCAGATGGGTTGGGCGCTGCCACCTACCACTCTGCCACCAGGCTCCAGATGGCAGCGGAGCCCGAGTCAGCTCTGGGCGTTGTGCACGTCCCATAGAGGCTGCAGCCATGGCGTGGGCTGCGGGCAGTGGTGGGGCATGGGTTAGCCAGCATCTGGCCTGCCTCAGCTCTGAAGGAACTGGTGTGGGGCCATGGCCGTGGAAAGGGGGATCTGGGGTACAGGCTCTATAAGGAAGACAAGTGGCCCAGGTTGCAGGCCTCAGAGATTCCAGGTGGAGTTGGATGTGGGTTCAAGCTCCTTTCTCATGGGTTCCGGAACATTCAGTCCTTCCCACCCCGCTCGCTCTTTTCACAACCATCTTTCAATCCAACCACCTGGTGGGGGACTTTGCTCTCAGCACCGGACGCCAAAGAACGTTTTAGCAGCTCCCATAATGGCAGCAAATCAAATCTCCATACAAAACTCCCAATTCTACATTGTTTCCAGTAGTCTGACCTCTGATTTACGGAGTGTGTGTGTGTGTGTGTCTTGTATGGCTATAAAGGACTTTTCTGATTTCTTTCAGATTTTGTTTAGCCCACTCCACTTTTAAAATTTCATCTTAAAAAAAATAAAATAAAATTTCATCTTGATTTTTGTGGAGATTCTAAGAAAAGGCCTGAGAATCTGTCTTTCCCTACACTTCCAGATCCCAGGCCGATCTGTCCACCACCCCTAACCCAAAGAAATCACAGGGGACAGGCCAACAGTCAGAGCAAAGAATATGATACATCTATCCCCTGATTTCTCTTTTCAGGGACATGGGCCGGAACCAAAGAACAAAGCAAAAACAAAAAAGAACCAAATCAGGAAATCAGTTGAAGAAAAAGAATACACTGTTACACCAGAAATTCGTGGCCTGTAAAATGAAGAACCAAAACCAGAGACAGGACACAAAGGGGAGACTTGCTAAAGAAAGTTGCAGGCCAGATCTGAGAAATCCATTATAACATGACCGGCGTTCTAGAGGCAGAAAAGGGATGTATGGGAAAAATAATTAAACAAATAATAGATGAGCATTTCCGAGCTAAGGAGGTAACCCATCAGTAGATAGAAATGGCTAACCAACTAATACACTTAGACGTCCCTAAAGTGAAAGAAAAAATTGTTTTCAGGCACAAATACCCAGTTATTAACAAAACAAAGAGATAGGTTTACTATTAGTTTTCTCAGGTATCAACAGTGTAAGGAAAACATAGTGAAACACTGCAAATTGTAGTAAAATCAATTACAGAGAGCTCAGGACAAGGACTGCACACCAGAATTTCTATACCCAGCCAAGCTATTACTGACTCAACAAGGTGAAAGATATTACAAAGCAATATGTGTGTTAGAGAATACACAGACTGGGAATTGGCCTGGGCAGATATTGGCAAAGACTCTGCGTAGAACTCAGTGCACCTGGGTAGGATGTGGGAGGGGGCAGAAGTAGACAGGCCTGCTTCATGCTGAGGACAGGGGGCCTCTCTCTCTCTTTCTCTCTCTCGATGATTATATCCTACCTGGGAACATGTAATTGTACGCAAAATTATGTTTCTTGAAATAGAAGAGACATACATCCAGGGGAAATTCTTAGAGTAATCTAAAATAAAATCTAGTAAATCCTCTGAGCAAATCCAGAAGTAATTATGTTCCCAGAAGAACATCTTAGGGCAGAGGGAGGGTGGTGCTGAAGGAAAACCTTCTAAATGTGTCAACCTAACATTTCATCTGAGTTGGGCCTGGGATGGGGTAGGGGTGGGAATATAGAATCACTTGATGCGGCAAATGGTTTTCTCATTGTCACATCATAAAGAAACATGTGTTTCACTGAGTGGGAGGGAAGCACCGTTAAGCATAAGGGGAGGAAGAACAAACAGAACCCCCAGGTTGATAGGAGGGGAAGGTGTTAGACAGCAAGGAAATCAGGGTGGGGGCAGGAAGTGAAATTGAGTAAAATAAGCAATCAAGGAAAATTGAAGGGATAAAATCAAATATATGGACCCAACATCAACGGTGAGGAAACTGGGTTCTTCCATTGAAAAGCAGAGACTGTCAATGAGGTTAGGGATGAATTCCAGCTTTGTGTTGTGAACAAAATTGTGTCTTTTCCTGCCTTCAGTACCATCAGAACACCTCCCACATGGTAGACACTCAAATGGTCTTTAAACGGATAAGCCAACACATGGGACCATCTCAGACGTTACTGCTTAGAGAGGCAAAGAAATGGCACTGATATGTCTTAGAAAGGTTTCCCGTGCTAAGATTAATATGAAGATAGTTTCTGCTTAACCCTCAATTGACAGGTTAATCCAATAGTCCGAAGATCCCACTTTCCTTAGTGTTTTCTTAAAGGGAATTGACTCCATGTAAAGAGTACATTCTAACATTGACAATATCTCGCGAGGTTTCTGCTTCGTTTACTGGAAAGACAAGGGGTAGAGAAGGACCGGACACGGGACTCCTTCTACACAGACTACAGCCCCGTGTCCGGTTACTGCAGTCCCCCGTGCATTTCGCTCGTTCTTCGATCCCATGTCATTGGGTTCAGGTGCCCCGCCAGCTTGGGCCCCTCAGAGTGATAACCAACCTCTCATGGAGGACTACCCTGGAGGGATTCTCACGCTGGCCTGGACCCCTCGGAGCTTCTCTCTCCCGCTGTGGTGCCTGGAATGAGCTGTATGTGCCAGCTCCAAGCTGGTCCCGGGTGACTGCGTGCTCCTGGCCTCTCCTATTCCCGGGACGCCTGGTGTGCCCTCCCTGGGAAATCTTCCGTCACTGCAGATGCCCCGCAAGCAAAGGCATGGGAAGGGGAAAATGTGTCTCCGTGCCCCTGCTCCCCTCCCATGCCTGATACGGGCCCCTCTTCCTCCCGTGCAGGAGGGGAATGGATGGCTCCCCCATCCAAGCCCGTCACGAAGCTCCAAGAACAACTCTCACCCTTTCCAGGGGGCGAATGGCACTCCCTCTGGCCCACCTGGCCACATGCAGGCCACGAGATGTCCACACCAGCCCTGTGCCATGGGGAGGACATGGCAGCAGGACTTTGCCTTTTCCTGGCACCCGGCCACTTGCCCACTTGCCGTTGGCTCCAGAATGGCCTTATAAAGGGCAGCGATCTGTGATCGACATGCATCTGTGGAAGGAGAAGAGACAAACGGGCTGTTTTTGCCTCCTTACTATTTCATTTTGGAGATGTTTCCCCAGTGCACTGTTCTGGAAAAAATTTCCACATAAACAAATTATTAGTTTCGCCAGCCCTCCTCGTAAATGCTTTCCCGTCTCCTCCAGAAAACGGCTCTATATGAAGCAGGGGGTGGTTTAGGATTTGAGAAGAAAGTAGTGCTGCCAAATACCGTTATTCCATCGCTAATGTTGGTGGCGCTCGTTTGGGTTCTACCCTGCCCCTGGCTGCCCCCATGCTGTTGTCCCCGCGGCATGAGCATGGAGACCGCGGAACTTTTCAAACAAAATCCGACAATGATCACTTTCTGTATTTTTCTAGAGGCCTCTTGTCCTCTTTGGGGAGCACGGAAGTGACGCACTTTGCCACTCTCCCGGACTTGTTGCACAGTTGGAGGGCACAGGGAGCACAGTCCCTAGAGCTGGGAGTGTCCTCCCAGGAGCCGTGCGTGCCCTGGTGGCTCCACTGGGAAGGCGACGTCTCGCTGCAGGGGCTATTCTGTACTTGAGGAGCCTCACAGAGCTCTGTCCTGCCCCTGCCGAGTAAGCCGTGGGGAGCCAACCCTTCCCCTCCTGCTCAGAGGAAGGGGCACCGATGTCCACCGTGGGAGGGGAGCTCGCCTCCGTCCAGTGTCGCCAAGATGCTAACGAGGAAATGGAAAGTTATCCAGGCAGAGTCCTTTGTTAATGTGTTACCCTAAGCATTGTTTTTTGCCAGAGAGAGAGAGAGAGAGAGAGAGAGAGAGAGGCTTCCATTTTTTGAAACGAGAAGAGAGCCAGTTCTGGTCTGGGGGCTCTGGAAGGTGCAGAGGTTGGCATCCCCCAAACCCCTCAGTTCCAGAGTCATCACTTCGCTTCTCTGGGGAGGACTCTCCCTCTTTACTTACTGTGTATCCCCCCCCATCTCCGCTTTCCCTACCCGTCTCCCCTCACGCCACACCCATGCAGCAGGGGGGCCCTGCACCATTCTATTGCCCCGGGGCTTTGTAAAGGTCATTCTTGTAGTCTTGTGTGCATGGAGTTTTGGAAGTGCTGCACTGCATTGCTGGTGGAAATGTCGGCCGGTAGAGCTCCCGCGGAACACGGTGGAGCGATTCCAACAATTTATGGTAACCTAAATTCCCAGAGGATCTAGTGATCCCATTTTGGGGGTACATATACGCAAGAATTGAAAGAAGGACCCCAACAGATATTTGCAAACCTATGATCCTAACATAACAGCCAGCATTACTCACAATAGCCCGAAGGGGGAAGTCGCCCAAATGTCTGTGAACAGATGAGCGGATAAACAAAATGTGGTCTTTCACAATGGAAGGTTATTATTCAACCTTAGGAAGTAAGGGAACTCTGGAAGGCTACCACACAGATGACCTCGAAGACGTTGCACTCAGTGAAATAGGCCAATCACAAAACAATAAATGCCGTATGACTCCACTTGCGTGGGGTACCTGGACCAGTCAAATGCAGAAAGGAAGTAGCAAGGAGGTTTCTGGGTTCTGTAGGGGGAGCAGAACCGGCAGGTAGGGTTGAACGTGTGTAAAGCTCCTTTGGGAAGATGAGAAAGTTCTGGAGATGGATGGTGGTGATGCTCACACAACTTGGTCAACGTACTCAATGCCCCAGAACTACCCAGGGCTGGTTAAAATCATAAATTTTATTTTATTTATTTTAGTACAGTACATTTCTTAAACCAAGATACTAATGGTAAAATGCTATAATCTCATCTGTTCTTTGCTTTTTCCCTCCTTGTTCTACTTTAGAGATCTCTCCATATCACGGAATGTTCTTATAGTCCGTGGCTTCTGACTGCTCCCTGCTTCCCGTCCTGCGGTTTGCGGTACCAACGTTTTACTCATCTTTCCCCAAAGCATCAAGGCTCAGAATCCCTCTGACTCAGGTCACCACACAGGATGCTGTGGGGGACACTCTCGTGAGGTCTCGGGTTGTCTCTACTCTGTTTCCGGGAGCGGAATTGCTGGTCAGACGGGATATGAGTGCTGGATGTAACTCAGGGGTGCCAGTCTACTCTCCAAAACAGGGTGAGATCCCGGGGCCACCTCAGGGCAAGGCATTGTCTTTTTGCCGCGGACCTCCCGACACCTGTCAATCCAGCTTGCCGGTTCTTGCCAGTCTGCTGGATGCAGAGTGAGATCTCGCGGCTTTCACTTCCGGTTCTCCAATTATTGATGAACCTGGTCATCTTTTTATTTTCTCAGCCTTTGAGGGTTCCTCTCCCTGTGAAGGGCCTCTTCACGTTCTCTGCCTCCCTGTCCATTCCGTTTTTTCTTTTTGATTTATAGGCATTTCTTGCATATTCTAGATAGTATGGCCCCTCGTTAGTTTTAGATGTTGCAAATATATTGTCTCAATCTCTTATCTGTTTCTAACTTTGTCCATGTGCTTTTCATTAAAATCAATCCCAATTTAGTGTGATAAATTGAACCTATTTTCCCTTTGGTTAGATCATTTGTTTCCAATCTGTCCTGCCTCATGAAAATGTATTTTAACATATAAATTTTACTTCACATAATATTCTAGATATGTCCACACAGTTTAAAATATAATGTTTTCACAACATCCAGTCCTGCATATTTCACAATTTCCTTTATAATTCCCATTTTAGCAAAATATATAATGTGGAGATTCTAGAAGTGAAGGGAGTTTGAGGGGGTGTACTTTTTAATTTTGGATCTTAGTCACTGTAGTAGGAGAATGTAGTTTATGACAGGGGTTCCCCATGGGGGTCTAACACTCATTCGGGTCTGTGGCTCTTCCCTGCTCACTCAGAACCAGTGCTCTGCAAACATTCTATGGTGAAGGATCAGGGGCTTTTGTTTTGGTTTGGTTTGGTTTGGTTTGGTTTGTTTTTGTTAATTTCCAGCCTGTCAAAAACCATTATTTGGCAACATCTGATATAATGAGATACTAGAAAAATGATCATGTAATTAGGTATCTCAGCAATCCCAAATTATTGTAAAAGTTTTTGAACATTCTCAATTTTTATATTTATTTCATTGCAGATGGGAAAGTGACAGTGATGGTCAGGCTCTATAACCAGAAAGGGCATGCTTCCTCTCTTTGCTAGGCTCACAGCAACTGGCAAAATCACTAGAGCTTATTAATTGCATTATTCACATAGCCTCTGTCTCTGTTTATTTTTGTCACTTCCAGGTCAAAGGAGGGGGTAAAATCTCCAACTGCTACTATTTATCTATTTATTGACTCAATTTGCCAGTCATTTTGCATATTTTGAGTATAGATTGCTAAGGACATGTCAGTTCATGGTGGTTATATGCTATTTTTACTAGTAGAACATTCTTCATTTTCCCTTAAGATAATATTGCCTGGATATTTGTTTAGTCAAATATTAAAATCATCATTCCAGCTTTTTTATGGGTGACATGTACGTGGCATGTATTTTTCTACTCTTCTGTTTAAATTTTCTTGATTCTTTTGTAAAAAAAGGATTATTATTTTTCAAAATCTAATCTGGATTTCTTGGTTTCTATGTTGCTGAATTTCACACACTTTCATGGATTGTAATTACTGTTCTACTAGGATTTATTTCTACCCTCAACTCATGTTTCCAATTTACTATACTTGTTTATTTTTTATTCTTCTTTCATGTCCTTTATTGGGCAGACCAGGTTTAAATTACAAGTTGGAATTATAGATTTCATTTTTCACTCTTATAGTGGTTTCCTAAAATTAGAAACCCATAATTATGTTTATTAACTTTTATTGCTATGTCTGACTTGAGGTAAAACTAACTTACAAGTAAATGCACAAGCTTAAGTCTTGAGTTTGATGAGTCCTGGCAACTGCACACACCTCTGTAACTGCCACCTCAAGTAAGAACATCGCTTCACCCCAGGAACCTTCGAGATGCCCTCAAGCCAGTTTCTGCTCTCCCCTAGGGATGACGATGTTCTGACCCTGTGGATGCCTTTCCCTATGCTCCTGATTAAAGGCATTAGACAGGTCTTCGGTGTATGACTTCTACCGTCTACTGTGATTGTTTTGACGTCATTCATATTTGCAATTATCTGTGTTTTATTCCTTTTAATTGCTAAATAGCACTCCAGCCTATGAATATACGGATATACTGTGATTTTCAAAAATCCGTTCTTCTTTCGATGGGCATTTTAGTTACTTCCAGTTTGACCTATCATGAATAAAGCTCTAAACATTCCTATATGGTCTTTTTTTTTTTTATGGTTGTAAGTTTTCATCTCTTTTGAGTAATTACCTACCAGCGGAACTGTGGGTTGTGGGATATACGCATGTATAATTTTTTAAGAAATGGGCAAACAGTCCCCCAAAGTGTTGGCCCTTGGTGACTGATGCTATCACCATCTTTTTATGGGCTTATTGGTCATTCATATGCCTGTTTTTGTTACATGCTTGTTTTTCAAAAAACATTTTATTTATTTATTTTAGAGAGAAAGAGAGAAACAGAGAGCGCACAGCAGGGGGAGGAGGCGGGGGAGATGGAGAAAACTCCCCACTGAGCAAGGAGACTGACACAGAGCTCAGTCCCAGGACCCCAGGATCATGACCCGAGCCAAAAGGAGACAGTTAACTGGCTGAGCCACCCAGGCGCCCTGTTACATGCCTGTTTAAATCGTTTGCTCAATTTAAAAAAATTGGGCTTTTTATTGTTGAACTTGCAAAATTTTTATGTAAACTCGGATGCAAGTACGACCAATATTTTTTCCCCAATTTGTGATATATTGATTTACCGTTTTAATCATCTCTTTAGATCAGCCGAAATTTGTAAGTATGGTGAAGCGGAAGTAATTCTTTTTATTTTTGGCGGGTTCTACGTTCCTGTCCTATCCCGGAAATCTATGGCTACCTCCATACTGTGAAAATATTCTGTTATGGGTTTTCCCAGGAAGGTTATGGGCTTTAATTTCACATTTAAGTCTATGATTCATGTTTGTCTATGGAATAAGAAGGGACACAGGTTCCCTCATGTTTTTCTAGATGGCTACCTACTGTTCCTACAGTATGACTGCGGATGGGACCGTCTGCTTCGGTCCCCCTTGCCCATTGATCTGTTTGCCCATCCTCACACCAGTACTAAGCTGTCCTGTGGCTTTATCACAGGTCTTGAAAGCACACAGTGTTCATTCTCCACATTTTTTTTTTTCCTTCGAGATTGTTCTCATCACTCTGCATTCCTTACATTTCCCTTTACATTTTAGAATCAGCTTAGCTCTTTCTTTAAGGAGAGCCTTCTGGGATTTTGATAGTGTTTGCACCGGATCTATAGATCGGCTGGAGGAAGACTGATGTCTTACCAAATTTAAATGTCCCTGTCTTCCGTCAGGCATCCCAAGAAGCTTGAGGTATTCTGACATCCTTTGACAGCTGTTCCCTCTGCCTTTCTCGTCTCCACTTTAAAGAATTTTGTCACTCCAGTTCTGGGTGAGTATGGTTCACATCCCCCTTTGCTTTTGTTCTTACTTTTTATATAAAGACTGTATGAAGCTGTTTGGTGACTCTTATATTGCATATTTCCTGCAGAACTCTCTTGGAAGCTTTCTGTTTGTTTGTTTGTTTGTGTTTTGTTTTGTTTCCTAATCTGGTCTTCCTCCAAGTAAAGTTTCAAGGTAGATCTTTCTGTACCTAATCCGCTAAGCTTTTGCATGCCAGAGGATATTTTAAATTTGCTTTCTCATTTAAGTAAGGGTTTGATGGAACATATGATGACAAGTTCAAAGGGTTTTTTAGCCTCTTCACTCCTTCACTATCTTCGTGGGTCCTGCGTTGTTGTGACAGTTTGGTGACAGTTTGCTTGTTTCTTTGCAGATGATCTGCTCTTTTTTTCCTCTTGATGCTACTAGAATTTCTTCTTTCTTTGATATTCTCCTATTTCCCTGCAACGTGTCCTGGAGTGGGTTCTCCTCACCTACCCATTCGATCTCCTCTGAATCCTTGCGACATGGGATCTGTCGTCTCCATTTTGAACAACTTTTCCACAATTCTTTCCACTCTCTTTTTGGATTTCTCTTATGAGGATGTTGGACATGTTTAGTCCTGTCCTCCACCTCGTGATTGTCCCCCCCCGTTTCCACGTCTCTGCTCTGCTCTGCTCTCTGTGCAGTTTCTCGGGCTGATGTCCGGCTCTCCCCGTGTGAACTCCGCACGCTCTCCCACCTAGCGTGCTCTCTATTTCACTTGCTCTGTTTTTCATCACGTCAACATCGATAATTTCTAGTCTGGAGGCGGACTGCTCGAGTTCATATCTGGTTCTGCCTCTCTCCATCTCCAAGTTACTTAATCCCTGTGCCCCCGTTTCCTAATCTTTAAAATGACTGTTGTGGTAACAAGGAGCTCTGGTGGTCAGGGCAGGGACGAAGGAGCTCGTGTGCGGCAAGCAGACACGCCAGTGTCTTTGGAGATACACAGGGGCATGAGCTCGTTGGGATCACCTTTTAAAGGCTCTTGATGAGGTGCGTTTTCCATCCTCAGTCTGTGGCAACAGCTGCCCTTCAAGTCCTGTGTGGCGCTCAGCGCGCCTGGCGCTCCTCCCGGAAGTTCTCTCCTGTCCAGTTACCTTGGCCTGTGTGCGCCTGTCCCCTGGGGCCTCCGCTCTGGTGGTGATGCGTGCTGCAGGGAGGATCCTCTGGGTCAGGCCCTTGGTTTAAAGACAGGGGGGAAGACGAGCCCAGGGTTGCAGAACCCCAAAGACCCAGAGGTCCCAGATGAAGCCGTTTTCGTATGCATTGTGACCTCCCTCTTCCTCCTTCTCTATTCCTCTTTCCTTTTCCTTCCTTTCCTGGGGTCTTCTGTTTCTAATTGCATGTCTCCAGCATTACAGGATAACTATTTGTTTTCCTCTTCTTTCGTGCTGCTTCAGGAGCTGGATTTTATCATGTGCATATTCGTAAGTGAATTCACTGTGGTTAAGAGTCCATCCTGAGCATCACTAAACGGGCAGCCTTGTCGTACTCTTTTCTTAATCATACCTTTACATTTTATTTCTCTCCCCTTTATCATTCTGTAAAATCAATGCAAGGGTTAAGGAGCAAGGAAAATCCACAAACACTGTGATGCTCTTCAACGAAGAGAAGAAAACGATTTCTTCGAGGCACATTTAGAAGATGTGATCGGAAGGTCTCCACACTCAGATGAAGGGCGAGCACTTCCCAGCTTTCCAGGTGATAACATAGATACAATCCCAAGAAACAGCAGCCGACTTCCGAATTCATTATTTACGATGTAGCTAATCTTTCTTTTGTGATTGGGAAACACTTGATTGAAGTTCTATTTATAAAAATTTTTGAAACTCTGATCGTTTCTGGCTTTTCCGTTGATTGCTTATTTACAATATATTGTTTTGTCCATTGGAATGTTACAATTGGAATGAAAATACATTCATCCCAGACGCTCTCACACACCTGTTAGGAGAGGCTTGCCAATTTCTATGATATGCATATAACTCTCTCTGAAGAGTTCAGGAGGGGGAGAAGTCAAGTTTGGAAAATTAGGGGTGAATCTGGTCTCACTAAATTACGACCTGCTGGAGCTGAGGGTTCCGCCCTCAATAACAGTGAGGAAAAGCCATGTTTGCCTACTGAGCCTTTCAGATCACGTCAGCTTTGTTTTTGTCTGATCGGGTCCTTATAAGTTTAAAATTAAGAATGCAAACAGTATGCTTCACTGGAAAGTGTTACAGCATAATTGAAAACCTGTCAGCAAATATGAGTTGAGCCCCACTTTTTAAAGGGACACATAGAGTAGAGTGGGTTCCATAAGCGAGTGGTTCTCCCCCCGCCCCCCACCACGGAGATGCTCCATGGACCAGCCCACGTCCTGCTCCTGCCAAGCGCTGACCTGAGAGGGCCCAGACCCTGTGCCCTGCGTCCGCTTTCATCCCGAATTTCCAAAGGCTCTTCGGAGCTAGTAAGGACTTTCAAACTCATTTTACAAATCAATTATACAGGTAAAGAATAAACAAAACTTACACAAGATGAGGATCTATAGGGGCAGGAGCATGGGTGTATATGTCCATCTATAAATAATATTCTATTAGTGTGTGCTATAGAATTTGAGGAGTGATACAGATTCAATCTCAGAAATGAAACTACAATTAACATAGAAGCAAAGTCCAGAATTCATTAAATTCTTGAAAATTCAAAACGGAGTTCTGACAGATACACGTAAAAGAATCTTATGATAATAAGGAATTTATTTCTTACTTTTTTTTTGGTAGCACCTCTGAGCAAAGACATTAAATATATTAATAAATTAACCTGGAAACCCTATGATGAAGGGAGGGTATGTTTGGATCACAGCAGTGATCGCGCTTCTCCATATGAAATAAAGAAGCACGAATACAATCGGGAGAGATGTAAGAATGCCCACACACGTCATTTCATCAAACGCTGCGCCCACAGTGGATTTCTGCAGACAAAACCCAGCTCTCCCGCGTGCCAGCGGGACCTCCCCGGCCGGGCCCCGGACGTAGCTGTTGGCAGTGGTGGAGTCCGCCGTGCCGTGTGGAGTCCGCCGTGCCGCCGGCAGCCCCCGCGAGCACTCAGCACGCGCGACTCTGCCGTTCAAGCCTGTTCCTCCGGCACCGCCTTGTGCTCTTTCCTCACGGCTTTGTGTTTAACTCACACACTTTCCCGTTCGGAGACTCGCTTGGAAAAAGTAGGACAAGTTTTGTTATGACAGTGTCTTTTCGCGCTCAGAGTGGGTGGCTGTCTGCTGGTGACTTTTTTCCTTTGTGATTGCCAAACAAGATTTGCAAGGAGCCTTTACGCCACGATTTCAGGCTTGGGTTAGCCTTGGACGCATGCAAATAGCTTAAAATGCTGAAATATTCAAATACATTCTGCAGAAGCATGACTGCGGCTCTGCGCGGGGCCGAGGCACCTGTGATATCTCGGATCTGCAAAACTCACGTCTTGAGAACTGTCATTAAGCCTGGAATATTCTCAGCCAGCCAGCATGGCGCTCATATTACATATTTATGGCGTGCAGTAAGCCTCTGCTTTGCTTTCAGAGCCTGGGGGAGGAGTGAAAAACACACGTAAATGGAGTGAATCCGTGCCAAGGCAGTGGGTCAGGCACAACTAACCTCGTATCATCAGAAAAAGGTGGGATGCTTGGGATGCTTTCATTTCTGGCCCCCTCCTGTCCTTCTCATCAGTTTAGAGAGATTTCTAAAATCCAATAGGCAGCACCGAGTGAACTTTATTGCTGATACAATGGGACCTTGCAAGGTAATTAGCAAGCTCCATGCATGTGTGCGGGGGTGGAGAGGCGGGCTGTAATCTTTCAACCATTGAAATATCTCTTTTCCCTTAAAGAAACTTTTAATGAAAGGTGCCATTAAAATGAACTTCTTTTGTCCATCCTTAGAATGTCTCAGTGTGGGGCCTCTCCTGACACATTTCAATGCTACCCTGCAGAGAGCATGGCTCTAGAGATTCTCAGCAGCCCAAAGCTCCCTTCTCCACAGGGACTAAGGACAAGTGCACCAAGCCGTGCTTTGAGGTGGAAAACCTGCGTCCTGGGAGCTGAGATTGAATCACGAAATCCTTTCCTGGGGTGGTCAAGTAGGTGGGTGTGGGCCCGCAGCCTCGGGCCATGCCCCCTGATAGCACAGTGCCACGCTGGTCGTGGTTTCCATTCGTGGTCTTCCCGTAGGAACAGAGATGCCGTCCACTGGAGTCATGGATCAGAAAGTTGACATCAGGTCGATCAGTGTCCAGCACGGGTCACCAGAGACAATCGCGATCCGACGATTCCGGCATGGGAGCCACTAAATAGGGGAGTAGAATCCTCATTCACCAGATGTTGATCTACTGTGAGCATGTGAACTTGCTTTCAAGTTTTAAGAACCAAAAATTACATCATGTTCTTTATTCACGACAGTAGGTATTTGATGATTTCCAAGTACGTTTCTAAATCACCCGATCCTACATTCTTAATACTTTTACCTTTCATTATGGCTATTCTGCATGCTTGCCGGACAATTATTCAGGCTGAATCTCTCCTTATCACTGAATAAAAGTATTATTTGGATATACTCTAGACCGTAAGTGGCAAAAAACAAAATAGTCTTCCAGTGCAAGAAGTATAAATTTCCCACATGAATTTATGTTTTCATTCATTAAAGAAATGCTAAAAGTAAAGCGTGCTCCGTAGAGAGGAGCACATGTTGTGGCCGTCACTCCAGAGAACATACTGTCACGCTGACGGGTGACCTGCCGACCGAGGCCGCCCTGGCTGTCCTTCCCAGATAGACATTCACAGAGCCGACGTACGGGCCGCACGCCCGGGATGGCCCCAACCAACAGCTGTGACATTCTGATGGCTGGCAGTCCACGAGCCCCTCACGGGTCCATTCCCTGCCCCGTGGGCATTTGCTTGAGGGCTTTTTGGGGTCACGGTGAAGAGCACAGATGCTGGAGACAAACTGGATTTTTCTGGATTTGAATTCCAACTCTTTCCGTCACTGGCTGTATGACCTCCCTGTGCCTCGAGTTCCCCGGTAAAATGGAGACACCAGCCCCCCCACCCCCACCCCAAGGCTTACTGTGGGGGTTCAGGCCCTCGGTATCTGGCAAGCACTTCCGGAGCGCCTGGAACACAGAGGCTGTTATGTGAGTATTTGATAGAATAAATAGCACATCTAAGAATGGGTCTTCCATTCACTGAGATCTGTTTCAGCTCATCTTAGAGCAAGAGTCAAGAGAGGGAAACATGTAGTCCTCTGGGCTTTGGAGGGACGGACCATAGGATTTCCAGGTGGTGATGTAGGGGTATGAACCGCAGGCCTCAGCAAACCTTCTGCCCCCGGGCATCCGCCCCCGGCCTAGGCTGCGCGCCTCCACGCGGATGAGGAACAAAGCCCTGCTTCCTCTACATCTGCTTGCTTCTCACACTCGTTTCTTTCTTCTCCGTAGACCTTAAAGTCAGATGCTAAGTTGATGTGTGTCCCTAAGGTTGCTTTTCACGGAAGAGCGGGCCTGGAGAGAAGCGTGGGTGAGCGCCCACCTCGGGCCCTGTAACCTAGCTGAATTCAGGGATTCTGAGGAAGACGGTGGGTTTGGGAGTTACCAAGGCCATCATTTTTGTGAGTTTCGGGATGAACCAGGATTCCTTCTGGACTCCCTGGGATAGCGTGTGACGCGGACCAGGTGCAGCAGGTTGGCATGTGATGAATTCCCTTTGAGTCCAGCACGTTGCGGGCGGATGTGGCTTGTCAGGCTGAACTTGCTCTTATCTGAAGAATTAGAAGAATCTAGAACATTGACGAGGCCATTCACTCTGTGGTTGAGAATAGCACAAAATAGAAACGAGACAAAGCTGATGAAGTGACTTCCCCCTTGGTTTGTCCTGGAAGGGATTTTCCTTTGAGATTGAGTCTTCTCAGTCTGTGGGGCTTTAATGAGTGGAGTGGTGGGCAGGTAACTGAGAGTTGCCCCCTTGGGGTGTGTTGTGGTGATACTGAGCTGCCTGGTGATGACTTGTCCCCAGCCCCCCAACCCACTGCCGTGTTCTTGAACGTGAGTGCACTAAATCCACTTGGGTCTTGCAGACTGAGTATTTTACTATTGAATATCCCGTTGTCTATTCATCACACACTGGCTGTGTGTTTATGGTCAAGAAAGGTTGTTGGTGGGGGGGGCACCTGGGTGGCTCAGTGGGTTAAGCCTCTGCCTTCGGCTCAGGTCATGATCTCAGGGTCCTGGGATCGAGCCCCGCATCGGGCTCTCTGCTCAGCAGGGAGCCTGCTTCCCCCTCTCTCTCTGCCTGCCTCTCTGCCTACTTGTGATCTCTCTCTGTGTCAAATAAATAAAACCAAATTAAAAAAAAAAAGAAAGGTTGTTGGGAACCTTCATATTTCAGAGGACCAATCCCCCAGTGTGTTGAGGGTTTACGATCATGGTGGTGATAGTGTTTACAAATGACGATTGTGTTTGTAACCAGTGTAACGTGGAAAGGTTACGTTGAATCTAAGATTATTCCAGAGAACAAATTCAACTCTGTAAGTGCACCAACCTTACAAGAGACACGATCGGTGAGGGGTGGGGGGGTTAAAACAGAATTACAAGTAATATCTTTTTCCTCAGGGAACTAATTGAAACCATCTTTCCAGAAAAGGGATTCAGGGTAAGAGAAATTGGGAAAAGGTCTCTCACATGAAGATGTGAGAGAGGATTCCCCCATCCAAACCCTGGGATGGGAGACAGAGCCAATGGAGCTGATTCAAAACTCCACCAACCCACTCCAAAAAGGGGTATCTTGCACCGGAACTCGCAGGGGGGCCGTGGCCTGAGTGCGAGCTCCGGGGAGTTGCTTGGGCTATGCCACAGACCGGCTGGTCCCATCACTGCCAGACGGCTCAGGAGGGGGGTCCTGTTTCTCCCAGCGAGAACCAGAGGGAGAGAACACACACCCTCCCTCTTCTCTCCCAGCTCATGATTATTGTTCTCAAGTCAGTAGGAATAAGAGAGGGAAATATATTTCCAAAGACATCTCTGCACCTTCCTTTCATCCTTAGCTCCAAAGGAGCTGTCCCTTAGCCACGTCCCACGTCAGAGCCTGAATTAGAATTTTTGAAATGAATCTTGGAACACTGAAAAAATAAAATTAAATTTAAAAAAATTGCTGGTGGGAACTGAAAAAAAAAAAAGAAATTTTGAAATTAAAAAGCCATACGTGTGCTTATGTGATACTTACTGTTCATATACATTGTGAGTCATTTAAAAAAATATCAGAACTTGCACGTTTCAAGTAGTACTGTGTTTCAACATACCCCTTGGGGGAGAATTTTCCCTGTTTTATGGAGAAATTGCTATGCTGGACTATATATACCTTAAGTGTTTAAGGTACACACCAGGATGGTTTGCTTTGTATCTTGTAAAGTGATAATCACAAGCTTAGTTAATGTCTACATCTCACATAGATACAACACAGAGAAAAGGGAAAGGAGAGCTGATTTCTCCCTACGATGAGGAGTCCTGGGGTCCACTCTGAACGCCCTTCCTCCACTCCGTCCAGCAGAGCCAACTGCGGTCACCGTCACGTCTTTGAGTTCCTTAGTGCTTATTTATCTCGCAACTGGGAGTTTGTACTTTGGGTGAATTTTGAGGGCATAACTCATCCTTCCCCAAAAGATAGCATAGGGTATGGGCCCCAGAGACCCCCTAAAGCCCCAGGAGGAAACCAAAGTAGTGTCACTTAGAATGTAAGAACAAGAAGAGAGGAAAAGGAAAAATCGCAATCAAGTCCAAGGAGGGAGATGGGGGATAGCCGGGGCCCGGGAGGGGCAGGGACCACACGTGAAACTGCTCCGTGGGCCCCCAGTGCTGGCATGGGACCCAGGTCCCCGAGCGAGGTGGCTCGAGCGTCTGGAAGGCACAGAACAGGGCGCCATCCACGCGGGGGACGGCATCTCCGATGTGTGGGAGCTGCCGGCGGAAACGGCATCAAAACTGCCCCGTGAACACACAGCGTTGTATTTACAAGCAACCTTTTGAAGAATCAAGTTTACAAAATTCTCCAGTTTGGTTACCACGTCAGTCAACAGACGTGGCTCTAAATGGCTCCTGCCATTTCCCCAAATCAAAATATTATCTTTCTCTAATGGAGTTTGCAAACCCCGAGCGTCCGGACTCACGGCACTTACTCTCATCGAACCCCAGCCTTTTCATCCGTAAAAATACAACAACAGTACTTAACCGCCACGTCGAAACAAACAGAGACGCAGGAAACAAGCGACCATTCTCCAGTACTGGGTAAATAAATGGAGATTACACTGCTTTTTACACTATCCGGCTCGGGGTAGGCACTCCATAAATGTTTACTTTTTTTTTAATATGCTGAAGACTCTGGAGATGTTTCTAAATTGCAAATTCTAAAAATGTCCTGAACAACACCCGTGTGCCCAGACGGAGGGTGCCCTGTGTGATTCACGGGGAGGTCCTTCCCGCCCGTTCTCTGCACTTCTCGGCAGCCCTCGCTCCATTCCTCACGTCCCTTGCACACACCGGTACCAAGTGCTGTTTCTGAAAGGGCTGCATCACATGAACTAAAATGATTAAAATGAACTACATTAAAAAAGATGCAATCATAAAACTACATAGTTGACACAAACTACTCAAAATCTGAAAGATGGAAAGAATCTCGTATGGGCTTTTGCTTTAACTTGCCTTAAACGTCATTCGTCTCCACCGTGAAAGTGAATACTAGCTAATCTTTTTGGTTGATGAATAGAATAAGAGGTAAATAGGCACAGAACTTACATCTATATTTATACACCTATAATGAGCATGAAAAACAAATATGCTACATTTTTAAGATAGAATTGAGACATATGTTACATAAAGCTAAAATTTCTTTTTAAAAAAGACAAACCTTTCCCTGTAATGCCTTAGGAGATTAAAACAACTTAACCCACGGTATTACGGCATTTCAATAAATGCAAAACATACCATATATAACTTTTATTTTTCAAATGTAAAAAGGCAATTTAGAAATTGTTTTTGTAACTACTTAACGTCTCCCTCTGCTCACCCCTGGGTAAGCTTTATTGATCACACATTACCATAAGGTTTTCATATTGAGGAGTTTAACTTGACAGCAAAGCCCCTTGCGTCCCCCCGTCTGTAATTTATTGCCTTTACGTGGCCGCCTTCCCACGGAAGCCACACGGACCCCTTTGACCCGCTCGCCTGTGGCTCTGCCCCGGGAACAATGTGCTTCTGATAGCCCTCTTCTCCTTCTTAGAGACTTTCCAGGTTATATTCTATTAAGATTTTACTCTTATAATATTTTTAACTTTTCCATAAAGATGTGCAATAAACATAAGTAGTAATGGGAACGAGGGCTGTCAGGGAGCCAGCAGCTCAACGTAATTTCTGCAAATATGAACGCTCTGGGTGGAGATGAATGGCCTTATTTCCATATGGTTTATTGTTGCCTTTAGCCTCTAGTGTAATAGCAACTATTAGGATTTTAATATATGGATTGAAAGGCTATTTGCTTCAGATTTGATGAAATATTAACACTGCTTCTGAAATATGTTATAAATGTTGCACTAGCACGTCTTGACGAATGACATTAAGGAGAGTTTACGCTTAGTGGTTCTTTTCTCACTTCAGAGAGTTATTACCGTGTGTCATGGAAACACTTTAGATTTATGTTTTAAAACCTGTAAAGTCTTCTACTTAAATATGTTATTAATTTTTAAAGTTCTGTTTCAGAATAACCGTATATTTGTAACTAGATGTACTGTAAAAGAAATAAATTTGTACCTGAATTACAGTAGTTTCTATAGGAACCAGCGGACAATTACTTGAGGGGAAAGGGCTTTATTTTTCTGAGTTGATCTTTGCTCGCAGTTCGGTTGAAGGCGACACAGGGGAATTTCTGTTTCTCTCCCCCCCAGCCCCCCACCCTCGCAGCTTCGGACTGCAGATAATTTATTGCTGTGGGAGAAAAAAATACTGAGAGCTCAGAAAACAGAAGCCGGTGTTCTGGGCTGGGCTGCGTCCGCCCGCGTTTGGAGCCCCAACTCCCACGTCCCAGTGCGACTCTACTTGGAGGAGGGTCTTGAAAGTGATAGTTAAGGTAAAATGAGGTAGGCGGGGACTAACGCAGTAGGACAGGTGTCCTTATAGGGGGTGGGGATAGGACAGCCCCACGCACAGAGGGACACGCGGGGACGGGGAGGAGGCGGCCGTGCGAGCCAGGAGGAGGCGCGGGGGGGGGGGGGGAAGCACCTACTGATGCCTCCATCTTGAACTTCCCGCCTCCAAACTGCAAGAAAGTAAACTTCTGTGGCTCGCCCCGCCGCCCCCTGCAGTCTGTGATACTTTGTTAACTGGGCGTGAGGCATATATATAAGGGTGAGGTCTTATAAAAAATACTTAGAGTGCTCGGGGAAACGCTCCAAGTCAGAAAGTACATGGGAGTTCAGGTCTAGTCGGAAGGTCCCGGAGCCCATCCCCGTGACCGGAGCACGAGAGGCTCTTCAGACAGACGTGAAGGACCTGCAGGCTGGGCCCAGGCTCCGTGGGGTCAGGACTCTCACAAACGGGGCCTCTTTAAGGAAGGAGCACAGCCTATGCCTTCCCCCCCGGGGTCCAGGAAGGCGTGGGGCCTGTGGGGCTGGTCCTTACACAAACCCTCCAGGGCACGGGCTGTAGGCAGGTGCCCGCTAATCACCTGACCGCCTCCCCCTCCCCCTCTCCCTTCCTGTCCGGGGGTGACCGGTCTCCAGGGACAGGCCTTGCCCTCCCATGCCTCCACGTGCAGCGGCCCCTGCCCTCGGTCTCCACCCACCCTCCACAGCCCCTCCCGTGGGCTCAGAGAGGCCCCCGTCCCTTGCAGACCCTGTGACCGTCCATCCCTGTCTGGTCGAGGCCTCGTTTCCCATCTTTCCTCCCTTACGGCCGACTTTGCGGAAAGCGTGTTCTCTCTGTCCCCTCTTCTCGCCCTCGGAGCGCGGCCAGGTGGTTCCCCGCACGGTCAGGACCGTGTCTGAGACACACACGACGTGCATTGCTTGTCAAACGGATGGAGGCTCTCTCTGTGCCTCCACCGCCCTGGGGTGGGGGCCGGAGGGGGGAGCTCCGAGTCTTGCACGCAGCCGGGACGGCGGCCATGGCGCCCGCCTGCAGCCTCGTGACTCAGGGCCAACCTCCCGCTTCTGACACGTACGTGCGTCGGGCTCACACCTCACACCTCTGATCCCGTGAACTCGCTGAGACTCTCAGCAGCCCGGGGAGGCAGGCGTGGAGCTCATCCCATCCCCGGACCCCAAGGGGCAGGAGATGGTGGCTGCACCCCCAGGCGGAGGAGGTGAGCTGGGACGAAGCCCAGGACGTCGGGGGTCCAGTCCCTGATGGTTACACTCTCAAGCGCCGCTCCTCAGGTGTATGTTTATTAACCCTCAGGGTGTTTCTGCCCTCACTTCCCGGGGCTCCCCCTGCCCTCCTGAATCCCGGGTGCAGCAGAAAGCTTGCGACCCTGATCTAATGGTGGGGTAGGGGTGTGGACCGGTGGCCCCGACATTGGGGCTTCCAGCACCTCTCCAGGAATCAGGAGCAAGGGCCCTGCTTAGCCCGTGGGGACGGGCTGGCGTCCGGCCTCCTCGCCCCGTGGCTGGGCTCCCCGGGGCACACCGCGGTTTGTGCTGCGTGCACGGCCGCCCGGACAGCAGGGCCCATCCTTGGTGTGGTCTCCACTGCAGTGAGGCGTGCTCGGTGCGGCACCTCAGGCCCAGCTCGCGCCCTCCGGGGTGGGGAAGGTCCTGGGCTATGTCCCGGCTTGGCCGGCTCCGGTGATCCTCCACTCCAGCTCAGTGCTGCGCATTCGCGGGGCTCAGGGTGACGCCCCGGGTCCCAGCCCTGTAGAGGCCACGAGCCTCCCCCACAAGCATCCTGTGCCTGGTCTCAGCTCGGCTGTACATTCCCTGTAGGAACTTGTCCATCATCACTGCATGCGGGTCACGGGCATCCAGGAGCCTGGCCTGTCCCACCCGGTGGGCAGCACCTGTCGCGGCCCATGTCGCCTCAGCACCAGCTCCCGGACGGTGGAGTGAAGATCCCCTGCTCTTGGTTGTTCTTCTCCCCAGCCCGCGGCGTCATTCCGGGGCTGGGCCCAGAGCTCCCAGCTTCCGCCCAGGTATTTCCTCTAACACAGGACGGAGAAAGCTTCTGCCCCAGGACGGCACCCACGTGTCCGGAGACTTTGCTCATGGCTGTACCACTTGAACGTGTGCAGTACATCGGGAGCAATCACTGGCTAGAGGTGGAAAAACATAGGCAATGAGGTGCCTTTAACGTGAGAAGTGGATGGAATTGCCGGAAGCTTTCTGCAGAATCAACCCCCCAAGTCAGGACGATCGCCAGCCTTACCCTGATGGGCACAAGTCCAAAGGGAAGGTCCCAGGGTGGGCTCTGCTGAGGTCTGTCACGGGATCCTGTGACCCCTCAGGGCTGTGCTCATCCGGCCACACAGAGACCCAGCAGTCCCGTGTCAGAAGGGCTCTCCCGGGAGCTGGAAAGGCAGGTGATCTCCTTCTCGCCGGGCTCTCGGGCTGGAGCGGCCGGTGCGGGCTGGGAGGGGCGGGGCACGTGTGGTCCCCGCTCCCGAGGGTCGGTAACGAAGGCAGGGCCACCGCGAGGGCACTCTCCCTTCTCAGGGGGGCAGCGCCGGCCTAGCAAGAAACAGGCATGCAAATCCTTTTTTTCAGTAGCTGCTCTAACTTACCTCTTGGCCGCGATCCATGGGAACGCATCGCAAGGCACTCATTTTGTCTGTACGTTGCTTTTCATTCACCCGCTTGCTCTTCGCCCATCGATTCATTCACTTCCTTGTTGGTGCCGAGCAGGTTGGTGCTGGATGGGGGGATTCTGTGGGGTCACACTGTCACTCCCGTCTGTGGCCACCGTCCAGTGGGGTGAATGGACCCCCGGCCATCTGAAGGGCCATGCAGAGAGGCAGGAGCTGTGGTCAGTAGAGCGCCGTCAGCACAGACCCTCTGCTGAGGATACGGATCACCTTACGGCACCTCGGGGCACGCCTAAGCTGGCTTCCTGCACCCTCCGCATTCCGTGGAACCAGCTGCTTGCTCCCCAGATGTGCCCGGGCCGCTCCCTGAATGCCTTGCTCAGTGGGAGCCCGCTCTGCATTCCCGCTGCGCATAAATGCTTTCCACAAAACGAGAATTTCTCCAGGAACATCTAGACCTCATGTCTCTTTCTTGCCATCATTTTGGATTGGCGGGAACCAGTAAAAACCCCAAGGTTTATACACCTGCTACCGGGAAATAGCAGTGTCAAAACAAAGCGAAGCAAATCCTTTTATCTAGCAGTTTAGCGTGGATTTCTGAAGCCACATAAGCCTCAGAGAGCCTCCTTGTAATCGTCGTCCTTGGGTCTTTTGTATTAGCTTGTTCGAAGGGAGGTCACTTTCCAAACAGCTAACAATCTTGTACACGGGAAATGTGGCAGAGACCTACATTTTCATTTTTTTTAACCTTTTTCGTCGAGAGCAAATGGATGTGTTTACTGTGATCCTATTTGGGGCTCTATCAGCTGTATCACACGTTGCTTCTCAGGAATAACATGAAGGTGTTCTAGAAATTATCTGACAAATCATCTTCTTATCAGAAGCATCATTGCTAAAAGAAATCAACGAGAGTTCCTGCATCCAGGAGAAGGAGGGGCCGTGTAGCGTGAGCCCATGAGAAGAGGGGCCCCAGCAGAGAGAACCACGGTGGTCCCGTAAGACGCCCCTTGGCATATCCTCCTCCCTCTCTGCCCATCCCCCAGCTAGCATTTGATTCTAGAAATGGGTGATAATTTCCTTGCCGAATACTGAAAGGAATGATAAATCTTAATTTGGTGGAACTATAAATGATGGGACATATACCTCCGTGAGGGAGAGGAGCAGAAGGTAAATACTATCCTCTCGTGGGAAATCACCCAGGTAGCAACGTCTCAGTGAATAAAATCACTTGAAACCATCCTACTTGTTTAAAGCAGCGGTTACATAGACTAGACTCTCATGTCAGAATGGTTGTGCTTCATGTCCCCATTTCTCCGGAGCTCACTGTTCTGACAAGATGTCTCCCCAGGATATGCGGAGTCTGCACCCCGAAACCAAAGCCAGGGGACCATAAGTGCTGCCCTTGTCTGAGGCATGGTCCCAAATGTGCTTTTCAATTCAGACTTTCTTGCCCTTTTATTGGTGTGTTGTTTTCTTTCATTGACTTATTCGGCACATACTTTTATCAAGTGGTCACTGACTCATTAAATAGCTCAAGGGGGGAAGGCAAGGACACGTCTTTACTTTGCTACTTTCATGTGACCCCTTGCCATGCTGGCTGCAGTGCCGGGAACAGGGGCATGGGGGGGGGGGTCCCTGCGAGAATGCGCTCAAGGCAATCACTACCTTCAGGTTTCACTTGTGCCTTATAATTTTGGTTGTGCCTCCTGTCATTTTCTCATACAAGCATCTCTTTATAAACACAGGGGTCTAGGGCAAAAAAAAAAACATGCCCCCCCCAACACGTGAATTATCTCTGCTGGTTGTTACGGTTCCCACATCAACTCGCGGCTTTGCTGCTCAGGAGTTACCCTAGATTAGAAAAACATTTCCATGGATGGAAGTTGTTAGCCCCAATTGTGGCTGTTTCTCCACCATGATTTTACGTGATTTGATTTTATTTCTAAATGGCTGTTTATATTATGCATGAAATCATTCTGTTCCCCTCTGGAGTTTGTGTGATACGAGGGCAGCTAACTGCTTTTGTTAGGGTCATCGGTAAAGTGATAGATTGTCACGAAAGAATTAGGGATCATTTGGAAAACTGACCTCCGACGCTACTTGCGTGCCCCGCAGATTTCGAAGAGCGTTGCCAAGCATTTATTATATCATAAAGTTAGGCATCTGTCCCTACTTAAATGTCATATTTTTGGTTGTTTAACACAAAGATTGCCCTGCTGCCAGGCTCTTGAAGATATAACCTGAGAGACGCAGGCTTTGATGCTCTGAATCTTGAAGGGTTTTTCTTTCCTTTTTTGACTGTCACAACGACTTACGAAGGAGTTGAGTCTGACAGATATAATGGAATGAGGAAAAAATGAGCACAACGTGGAGAGCTTAGGGAAGTTCCAGGAGAGAGCCCAAAGTGATACAAGGTTTGAACATAAATCCCCTTGAGAGAAGCTTAAATGCATTTTGCCTTGAAAAAATATATATCCGAGGACAGACTTAATAATTGTGGCTGGGTCTGCATAACGGACTTCAGATGGTTGAGGCTTGGGGGGAGCAAAATGAAATTGCCTGTTTAGTGACGTCTTAAACCGCTAAATGTTTGGTTTAGGCTTAAACCAGACCACAGTCTCCACCTAGCCCAGGCCTGGCACCTCGCCGGCCACGCGGTCAAGTCCGAATCCTCGCCAGGGCGAGGGTTTTGTACTAAAAGGCGACACGAACTTGTTTCTCTGTCAATTTCTCCTTTCAGCGAAAACCCCCATGCTCAATTCTTTTTATTTTTAGCTCTTGTCTTTTTTTTTGCCTTTTTTTAACATCTTAATTTTATTTTATTTTTTCAGTGTTCCAAGATTCATTGTTCATGCACCACACCCAGTGCTCCATGCGATCCGTGCCCTCCTCAATACCCACCACCGGGCTCACCCATCCCCCCACCCCCTCCCCTCCAAAACCTTCCGTTTGTTTCTCAGAGTGCACAGTCTCTCATCACTCGTCTTCCCCTCCGATAGCTCTTATCTGTAGCTCGTTGACAGCGGTGTTGGGCGGATGCTGCGCGGACCCCTTTATCCTGATGTACACTTGCCACAGCGACGCCATCACCAAAAGCATGACCGTGGACAGAGCACGCGTGTATACCCGTGAGTCCGCGTGCCGGATGACCCGGGCCCACAACCCAGAAACCCCGTCCAGCCTCCTCGAAGGCCCACCGAGGTCCCCAGAAGAATAATTTTTCTGCAAGTTAACTAGTATATCTTTTTTTCCCCTGTTGTATTTGACAGTAAGTGACACACAAAAGTTAACAGCGTATTTGCAGTTGGTGACTGCCAGGCAAGCTAATGTGATCACCGAATGCACGAACAATAGTCCTTCATAGGAGAGGGCTGAGAGTCCCCCGTCTTGTGCATCGATGGCCTCCTGAATGTTCTGCATCTGGGTCATGAAGAAGCAAGTTCAAAGAGAAGACTGATGCTTAGATATTCTCCCAGCAACGAACACAAGCAACATGCTCTCCTAGGAACTGGGGAATCATGACAAATGAGAACCAGGTCCTGCCCTCGACCCACTGGAGCTCCATGGAAAGAAAGGCCACAGACAGTCATCGCAGTCTGGGGAAGCAGGCCCTGGGCAGCCTAGCGGGACATGAGCAGATGCGTGCGATTTCTCGGAGAAGGAGCCGAGGTGGTACTAACAGGGGTTGGCAAGGCTGAGGGCTGGTATCACCGGGTCCCAAGATTGTCCATTTTTGGCCAGGGGGGGCTCCCTCAAGCTGGCTCTGATGTCCTTTGGACACGGCATCCTTTCTCACATGACGTCACGGGCTCCTTTTGTCTGTGTCTTAGCCCAGTTCTGGAGTCTGCCGATTCTCCAAGGAGCACTGGCTCCTCCCGGGAGCGCGATCTGGATGCCAGATAAACTGGCTTTGTTTTGTAAAAAAGTTTAAAATTGCTGTATTCCTCAGACTTTGGCGGTATGACCATCAAAGGTATAGGCTGTTCCATTTCAAATGTGAGCATGCATCTTTCCCGTCATCTAGAAAAAAAGAGTTCAGCAAAAGATGTTTGAATCTTTCGGTAGAAAACGTTATGCTACCTTGGGGTGCGGTGCTTTACATCTGATGGTGACTGCCCTTGTCAATTCATCCTAAATGTTTTAATTAGCTCCAACTATTAAAGCTTGAAGTTAAATAAGCATTTAGGAAACTCATTAATTTCCACTTAAACGAGGAAAAGTAACACAGTATCCCCCAGACGGATCTGTGCGTACCGGCAAAGCTATCAGGCAGATCGGAAGATGAGAGTCTGGGGTGCTCGGCAGTGTGGCCGGGGCGAGTGCCCCACTGAGTCAACAGTCCCGAGCTAAGGGATCCCGACAGGCGGCCCCCCTTGTGAGCATCACCTGAAATCGGGTGTGGCACCCCCCCCCCCCGAGATGGACCCAAGATGGGTAGGATCACGTTCCTGAGGACATAGCGTTTGGCCCACCCAAGTACCAAAAGGGATCAAAACACTTGTGGAATCACACAAGGAATGTGAGGAGGACTCGGAAGCCCCCAGATTCGGTGCTTGTTCTGCCTCTAATCAGCAGCGTGGCTGCCGACCCATCACCGGGTCCCTGGGACTCAGATCCCACACATGCAAAGTGGTGGGTTTGAGCCGCCAGATTCAAGGACAGAAATGTGTGTGTGTGTGTGTGTGTGTGTGTGTGTGTGTGATGTGAAATGTGCTATGACTCCTGACAGTTGTAGTTCTGAAATGTTTCTAATCGGAATCGCACGGTGCAGAGTTTGCCGGAGATGGATCCCGAGTGGATGCAAATCCGGGCTGTCGGCTGGTCTGAAGGAAACTCCCAGCACAAACCCTAATCTGCACAAAGCCATGGAAGTGATAATTCTTAATTTTTCTTTACCTGAAACGTAGCCTGTATCAAATTCCTTCTTTCTTTCTTTCTTTCTTTCTTTCTTTCTTTCTTTCTTTCTTTCTTTCTTTCTTTCTTTCTTTCTTTCTTTTGTTCTCTTTTGGGAGTGATTTTTTTGGGGTGTTGTAAGAAATCCACACGACCAGCAGCGGATATTGAAATCTCGTTTTTCTTCATAAAGTGGAAGAACTCCTGGCAGCTGTGGAAAGCGGAATCTCGTTTCCCCCTAGAAAAAGGGGTCCCTGGAGCGATGTGGAAGAATATTTGGCAGAAAAATGTCTCAGCCAATCTTTGATGCCTCTGCTGTCTATCAGTCTCTTTCTTGTTTCTGCTAGCACTAAATCCCTAAATAAGATTTTTCCTACATCTTGAAGTCAAAGGTTATAGGGGGAAAAAATCCATCTTGAAGGCCACCATTTTGTCTCCTTAATCAATTAATCTTCACACCACAGTTGAAAAAAGAAAGTAATTCCTATTTTATGTGTTAAACCCTAGGGAGGAGGCGTGCATCTTACTTCTGTCTCCCCATTTTGGACACTGGGTGACTCCCCCTGGCTTCTGTCGGTGACAACAGGTAATTTATGGGATCTGAGCTATGCCCAAGGCCATGTCTGTCCCCGGATGTGTCCGACTCTATTGCTGGAGTCCTTGGCAGATGCCTCAGTGGTCTGCGGTCCCTGTGGGTGCGGTGGTAGCAAGTAGGTACCAAGCTGGAACTCATTAATTTCAGATGTGAACAGTAGAAGGAGAGGAGAACTTTGAGATGTATATTTTTATTTCTTACTGCCTTTAGGAGTGTTAAGTAAAACATGTTATTTTTTTAAATTTTTTTCTCTCTCGGCATGCCTAGTGGTAATTCTTTCCATAGAAGAACATTTCAAAAGGGCAAGTTAACAGTACGTTAGAATAAAAACCCAGATAGCCAGTACTGCTGTCTGCGGAATCACTTATGATACGGATATATCAAGGCCCTGTGCCCGCGTGGAGCCCGTGGGCCACTTGCCTCTGAAGTTTTTTTTCAGGCTGTGTGCACTTGAAAAGGTGTAGCAAACAAACGTTTGATTTCAATTTCAATTTTAGAATATTCGTATATTTAAAAGATGTGACCCACAGATATATTCAATAAACTACATTCTGGATTTAAGATACTTAGTGATGCTATGCTTCTGAAATAAGTGGCTATTCATTTGGTGAGTATGTTGGAGTAGTCACGTGTGACCGGGACTTCCCTGGACACTGGGAATATGCCAGGGAATAAAGATAGAAATCCTCGACCAATAAATGTGATGAACGGTGAACTGTAGTCTGTTTAAGGGCTTTATGGAAGATGGGGGGCAGTGTACAGGGTGGAGGGCAGGACGGACAGAGGACCTGCCCACAAGGAGCGGTGAGATGGGCATCACTGAGAAGGTGACATTTGCACAAAGACGAGTGAAATGATAAGAGCATCCTGGAGACATCTGCGGGGAGGGAACTGTGAGTCATTGCGTTCAAGTCCAGAGACGAGCAAAGCAAAGACTGAGGAAGGCGGATGCCTGGTGTGCCCAGGACAGCAAGCTGACCGTGTGGCTGGAGCAGAGGGACCGGCTAGAAAGAGAGGACATCACACATCACCTGGGGCTCAGGGCCCCTGTGAGGATTCGGCATTACACTGAGCGGAAGGAGCATGGCTGGGTTTGGAGTGGAGAGAGAGACAGACCTGACCCAGGTTCTGAAATGGGTCGGGCTGACTGCTGGGGCGGGTGTAGACTGCAAAGGTTAGGAGAAAAGCAGAGAGACCCAGGAGATGGCTCATGAGTAGTCACGTGGGGATGACGGCTACCCAGGCTACAGGGCCGCAAAGGAACCATGGTCCAGCCAGGGACGGCTCCCAGTCAATGAGCCGGGAGGTGTAAGGGACAAAGAAAAGTCAAGATTGACTTAAAATATTTCAACCTGAGCTACTGGGAAGATGGAGTTACACCAGCTGAGTCAGGAAGATGGTGGGTCTAGTGGGTTGGGTGCGACTTTCAGAAATGCAATTGTGAACATGTCCATTGGACGTCTGAGTCTAGATGTGGAGGATGAGGGGAACAGATGCATGGGGAGCTGAGGACGAGTCAGGCTGGAGGCACAGGTAAGGTCTGCCAGAGGAGAGACAATAATTAAAGCCAGGAGATGGGGAGAAGTTGTCAAGGAGCTCAGTGATGGTAGAGAAGAGAAAAGATAACTTCAAGACCTTAGAGGTGACCCATGTTCACGAGTATTTCATTTGTGAATTCTCTGTTCAGGACAATTTTAATAAAATAAGAGCAAAAGGTTTTAATTTTTTTTAACATTTTAAATTTTAGGGGGGGAAAGAACAAGTACCCAGAAAGAAGAATACACTGAATAAGAATGATATGGTAGACACTTGCCTTCTAGATATCAAAACTCATGAGGAACTGCTAATAATCATGTGTGTGCTATTGCTGCGAAGGTCGATAAACCCACCATTACGAGACAGTAGGAAGCCTGTAGTAGCCTTTTCTCACGTCAAGTTAACGTTTGCTTTCCTGTTACTTCCACTTAGTGGTGATACTTTTCCTTTTGGGAACATGTAGACTGGATCCATTCTGCTCCTCTCTCTGAAACTATTTGACGATCATGTCAGGAGTCAGACATCTTTGATTTGGTCAATGAATTGGGGACATCCTAGGGCTGTGGCATCGGATCAGGCATTCACTTTTTGTATCTCAGTTGTCTCCTCCTTGAAAAAGGAGACCATGTCCTCTGGTGTTTCAGAATAATGAGCGGTTTGGGGGACCGTAAAACTGTATGAAGGAGAGCACCGTTGGGACATACAGTTATCGGGATGCTTCTTCTAGACGGCTCAGCCTTCTGGGCATCTCCTCCTCAATGTTCTCACCTGCCCTTCTCCTCTGTGAATTTTGTTTCTGAGCGCAAACCAGTCCAGATACTGTCCCAGCGCAGATTTCTGTGGAGTTCCTTCTCCTTCGGTGTACTGCTCCATATCACACCTCTATAGGAAGCCTCCAGCCCCTTGGAAAGCCCAGCACACAAGTCAGTCCTCGCTGTCCTCTGACAGGTGCCTGGCCACAGTCCAGTTGCCCAGAGCAATCTCTCAGGTTAGCTGCGAGCGCTGTGCTCATCTTTGCTGTTTCTGCCGACCCCAGTGCCCTGCGGGTCCAGGCCAAGCCCTGTCCTTCCAGAAAGTTCTTGTCCTCCACGTGCACGTCCTCCTCCCCAGCACAGTCCCATCATGCTGCAGGAGGGTTTAGGTGTTTTTCTTCTGAGGGCAGATATTAAGCCAAACCTATGGTTGTAGTTCCAGGATTTAATTCAGAGCAAGCTAAGGGCTTAATAGATGTGATTATTAATCTTACGTGTGAATTCACTGGGCCATGGGGTCCCAGATATTTAGTCAGGCAGTATCCTGGGTGTGTCTATAAGGTTGTTTCTGGATGAGATTAACATTTAAATTGGTAAGCTGAGTAGAGACGATCTTCTCCAATGTGGGTGGGCCATATCCAATCAGCTGAAGGCATGAGTAGCAAAGTGGGTGGGCCATATCCAATCAGCTGAAGGCATGAGTAGACCCAAAAGGCCGAATAAGGGAGAATTTACCCTATCTCTCTGCCTTACAGTCTTAGAGCTGGGACATTACTCTTCTCCTGCCTTCAGACTGGGACTCAGACTGAAACTTCTACCACTGGGTTTCACGGGTCACCAGCTTGCCAACTGCAGATCTTGGGATTTCTCAGCCTCCTATTGATTCCGTTCGTCCAGAGAACCCTGACTGATACAGTAGATGTTTCTTGAGTGCTGGTGTGACTTACCTGTCCCCTGAGTTACTTAACCCTTAAAAAAATCTAAGTTTTCCAGAATCAACAACTATGATTGTATAATACATGTGTTTAACTTTTTTCTAATCAAATAGCTCGTAATCAAACAAGAAAGTATAGAGTGTCCAGCACATTCCTGAATTAGCCCACTTAATAACCACCAATTTTAAAAACTGCACTCTACGAATGAGGAAAGTGAGAAAATTATATCCACAAGTAGGTATTTGCAAATATGGGGATTTGGGGTGTCCCAGGATGTAAGCCTCTAGAACATCCAGAGCTTCTCGTTTCTGATACTTTACAGACCTCAGAAAGGTTTGTGTGTCATCAGGGAACAAAACGCAAGCCTGGCAACTATGGGTGAAGAGGACTCTGCATTTATGCCGTGCCCACAAACCTAAGTGCGTATTTCAGTTTGTATTTGAGAAAGAGATGGATTGCGGGAGTTTGATCGTGGAAGGGCAGACCCCTCATTTGCAGGGAGGCCTTGAGAATGGCTGGAGACAGGAGAGGGCCATCGGAGGGAGCCAGGTCTGGAGCCATCAGGAGAGCTGGGGCTGCGCCAGGCTCCGGGGCCCGCGGGAGAGGTGGGGGGGTGGCGAGGGCAGCACGGGCTTCTGCCCGGCACCCCCTCGGCATCGCTGCAGGAGCTCCATGCCCGTTACTCACTTGGGGACTTCTCTCGAGCTGTTGGCCATTTCCTTGTTTCTGCCTTTTTCGGGGATGGAGAGTGGGGATGGCAAAGCCTTTAGGAAAGAATGTGCCTCTGTTAGAGAGGAAGTGAAAGACAAACACGAGTGCTTTCTGTGCTATTTTAAAGACAAAACAAGTAAAAAAAATCAGGCAAGATGCATGTGTACAGAAGAAAGGAATAAAGCATAAGTTCATCTGAGCTGAGAGCTCACAGAATTTCCTTGCAGAGACCCCCCCGTCTTAATGACCTCCAAAAATGCTTTGTTTATTCAAAACCGCATGGAGTATCCAGGACAGATCTTCCCTTTGCCTTAAACCAATCTTCAAGATAAATAGAGGGTACGAAGCAGCAGCTATAAAAGGAAAGGCACTCTGCAGTGAGCCAACGCAGACAAGACGACGTGGTGTCACAGGCACCTGTGCCCCAGGAAGAGTTCCCTGGGTGACACGCTAGCCGCTCTGGGGGGGGACCCTGAGAAGGCTCCCCTGATCGCACACCCTCGCCGCTCAGGCACCCTTCCGGAACCTCCCCTTCAGGAGAAAGGCTTGCTTTGGAGGCCACAGATTGTCTGCCGGGAGTGCCTGAAGACAGACAAACCAAAGGTGCCTTGGAAATCAGACCCCCAGGGACGTGCCGTCGTGTCCGCGGCCAGCCCCGGGCGGGGGGTCCAGACGCGGCCCGGACCCCAGCTCTGCTCTGCACACTCCCCTCCACCAGGGCTACCCCCTGGGGCCACGGAACTACCACACCCTCTCGGCTGAGGTTGGGCCATCGTCATTCAGCAGCTGGAAGGGGCTCCTGGCACAGCGTTGTTCCGTCAGCCTCCTACAACGACCAGTGGGAGTGGGTGTGTCAGGACTCGGGTCAATGCCTCGCGTGGGATCGTGCGGGGGTGACTGACGGAGGTGCGGCTCGGGAGCCGTGGGATGTGACATGAGTGTCGCTGTCCTCGCGTCGGGGGGTGTGTGTTGACAAGTGGAGGACGTGGGGCCGGATGATCTGCTGACTCCGTGACATGTGCCGGGAGACGTCTCCGGAGCTGCCGAAATAGCCGCCCTAACAATAGACTCTTGGCTCAGGGTCGTCTGTTAAAACCCCGAGTTTCTTCTCCCAATAACTCTGCGTCCCCTTTGAAGCTCCGAACGTCAATTTTAAGGGTTTTCTGGTTCTACTAATTATGTGACTAAAAGCAGAACTGCCTCCATTGTGTGGGACGGAGCCTTGAAAAGAGAGCTCTGACCGGCGGGGCGGGGACCGTAGGAGTCCCGCCAGCTCGATCTGGGGCCGACTTCGGGAACGTTCCTGAACGCCGTCACTCAGCGACCACAGTGTCCATCGATGGGCGACGGAGAAGGTGAAAGGACATGTCCGCCCACTGGGGACTGCTCGCGTGCTGGACAGAAAGCCACAGACGCGGCGGCTGGAGAGGGTCCTGGCGGTCCTCTCCTGAACGACGGTGGGGGCGGGGCCCAAACCCGTATTTGGGGTGTCACGACTCAGGAGACGGTAAGTGGGAAACTTGCCAGGCTTCTTGGATGATGGGGCGGACCTCACGACACGAAGCGTCTTCCCCGACACGGGACGCCTCTCGGCAGTCTCCGACATCAGGGGCTTTCCCAAAAGTGCCCAAGGGTCACGGACCGCGCCGGAGCGCGATGGCAGCGGGTGGGGTTGGCTGCTTTTGCCGCAGGGGTGCTCGGCCATTTCTCTCCCCTGGGGAAAGGAAGGGGCGAGACGCTGACCCCCCTCGGAGTGGCAGAACCGCCGGCAGACGGGTTTGGGTTCAGATGACCGTGCGGCCTCTGCCCCTGGGCCAGGCCCGCTCAGCCAAGTGCCCGGTCCCCTGCCGGGCCGCAGCTGAGGTTTTCCGGGCAGGACGACGGGACATTCTCCTTTGCCCTCAGTTATCCAAAGGCGACTCTGAAGACTCAGTGACAAATGTCATCGTGATGGGGACACCGCGTGTGGTTCCTGTGTGCTCAGATCCATCTCACTGTGTTGCACCGAGCCACGTCAGCGGAGCAAGTGAATAGAACCCAGTTCATGATTGAAGGAAGGTCCCCCCCAAGGACTTCGGTGGGAAATCGGCTGGAAGTCTCCATGATCTTCCGTCAAGTGGCAGATGGGCGCGTCCCACAGCAGGTTTTCTCAAAGTGCTTTACACCTGTGAACAAAACAATTCCGACCTAATAGATTTAAGAAGGTCGCACGGTCGGGAGCGAGCTCTGTGGCCAGCCCCAGGACGGGAACAGGGCTGTCCCTTGAGGCTGGAGGATGCTGTCTGAAGCATCTTGCCTAGGAATGTCGCCAGCACCGCAGCAGTCCTGTCTGTCCCCGTTACAGAGAGGGCGGCCGAGGCAGACAGCGCAAGGCCACTGCACTCAGAAACACAGCCACGGGGAAAACCCGCCTCACACGGTTCAGCATCCTGGCCTCGGGCCGGAGCGCTTCTGTCAAGGGCCCGGGCTGCCCACCCGCCTCAGCTCCCCCAGTGTCCGCGGAGGCTCACGACGTCGGCTGGGACGGTGACGATTTCCTCTGCCTGCGGTGCCGGGTGGGTCTCCGCGTCTGTCTGTCCTGGGCCAGCCGCCCCAGGAGACTCTGTCCGCCGCCGGGGACGGGCCCAGAGGGAAGGCACAGTTTGGGGGGGGAGCAGGGCGGCCACTCCTTCCTGCGATTCCTGTTGGCCTCCTGTTCCCATCAGTGCCACCGTAGCCTCTTCGGGTCCCCTGAGTGGGTGCAAGTTGTTCCAGTAGTCACGGTAGATCCCAGTTTCCCTAATCAGTCCCAAGGTACCCTCAAACCCCAGCCGTGCTGGCCAGGCGGGGCTCCCCCACCCTCAGAGGTCTCCGTGGCCCCCTTGCGTGGCCTTCCCCCAGGTCCCTGAGTGCTAACCATCCAGCTTCATCCATCTGTTCCCCCGGCCGTGGGGATGGTGGCTGCCTCTCGAGGTTGCTCCGGGATGGAGCGAGCTCTCCTGGGCCTTCCCACCTGCCCGGTGAGCAGCTCTTCCAGCACGTTCTCCGTTAGGACAACTGCTCTGATTCCATCTTCCTGCTGGCCCCCCACGGGTCTAGGGGCCTCGTCATCAGAGCCGGGCTCTCGGAAAGCAGACGTGAGGTCACCCCTCGCTCCTCTTCCTGACCGTGCCCGGGGTGCCCCCCATCTGCCCATCCTTGTCCGGCCGGGGCAGCAGTCCCCAGGCTGGGGCGCGGGCGTGCAGCACAGCCACGGTCCCGCACTGACGTGGACGCGGGCGTGGGGGGTCCTGGGGGACAGACTCCCCTTTGGGACGGGGAGAGCAGACAAGACTGGAGCTCGGGGACATTTAACTATCCATTAATCCTTATGTGCTTAGAGAAGAGGTTTTTCATATAGCTCACCTGGAAAGAATGCTCTTTGGTGTAAAACTCTATTCTATTCATAAAAAGCTCCCTTGACTTTACTCTGGCAAATGCCCAGGTCCAGGTTACATGTCTGAGGAGAGCTTTATACAAATAATACAAACAGTGTAAAATCCAGCTTCAGTCTGTAACCCTCGCCCCTATATTTTAATGAACAATAATGACTCCAACTGAAAGCAAATATTTCATACCTCGTGGTGAGCTTTCTGCCACCTGCCGGTGGAAGGGGTTCTCCCTGACCCCCAATTCTGTGCACATGTTCTCGTTCCCTCCCCGCTTTTGTGACTAGCATCGTAAGACAGCTCTGTGTTGAGTACCCTGGGAGAGCAAAAATGACATTTCCCGTTGCACGCCACGTTAGAAAAACCTCCTTGAAGATTTGGTTTCATCAATGGCAAGAGCGGCCTGGGTGCCTTTGTCGTCCCTGTACTAACGCCCAGGGATCCGATGTCACAGTGTGGCTTGTACGTGTTTAGGGGATCTGTCCTAATCCTCGGGATGCAGCCTGGTTTCGAGCGACCACCGTGCACCTTGGATAGAGTTGTCTCGGGGCTGGCTGACTCCAGGCGGCACGTCTCAGAACCGCAGTGTAGAGAAAGAAAGGCTTCTTATAAACATGTAATGAACATGTAACGAACTTTCTGGAATTCGTCTGGACTTACGGAAAAGCTGCCACCGTGGCACGGGGAGCCCCAGCAAGCCCCTCCCTGTTCTCCCTCCTCCGTACCCTCTCCGCTATACATTGTACCCATTTGTGAACCAACATCCCGACGTTACTCCGAGCTGAACCCCACACTTCAGTCAAGCGCCATTAGTTTTCCTCTAATGTTCCTTTCCTGCCCTGGACACCTCCTACCCCCCAGAGCCACTTCCCATTCAGGCAGCCCCATGTCTCCTTGCCCTCCTCTGGTCTGCAACAGTGTCAGACTTCCCTTGTTTTCTGTGACATGGAGAAGTGTGAGTGTCCCTCAGCTTGGGTGTGGTAATGTCTTTCTTACGGCTAGACGGGGCACAAGGATTTGGTGGAGGAAGAGCACGGAGGTATAGTGACATTCTCCTCGTGCTCTATCTGGGGTCCATGCCATTGACGTAACTTTTCTTTGATGATTTCATCTTGATCAGTTGGCAGAGCAGTGTCTGCTGGATTTCTATCCTGTAAAGTTACTTCCGATCCCGTTTCCATACTGTACTCTTTGGAAACATGTCACTCGTTGCAGCCACACCCAAGGGGAGAGAAGAGGGCTTACTGTTCCTTTCCCTAGAACATCAGTGAAATGTCCTCAGTCCCTCGCTTCTCCATCCTCAGGCACTTTAATGGTCCAAGGCCACTTGATAATGTCATTAGGAAGAAGGTTGATTTACCCCCAGCTCTGATCCGTGGATTGAGCTCCCATGTCTGTAATGTGTGTGTAAATGTGTGTGATGCACCCACTGCTCTTTGAAGACCTGTAGTGGATGTGTCCCATCTTCCAGTGGGGAAAACTAACGCTGAGCATATTCTCCTTTGGGACAATGAAGATACTTAACAACTCCTGCAAGGTCTGTTAAAAAAAAAAAAGTGAGCATAGACAAACAACAAAGAATATAGATAATTCAAGACTACTATTAGAAAAAATAATAATTATAGCCCTTAGATAAAAATACAAAGGAAAAATCTGAAGTCCCTTTTCTCATTTCTTTCTCTTCAGTGCAACTGTTCACCGCTGATTTAATACTTTTATTTCAAGAATTTGGGTCTCCCTTGGAATGCTCCCTGCTGGTTCATCTTCATCTGGCCTCACGTCTGTGGCCTCACATCTGAAGCCACAGCACGTGAGGACCACGGACCTCAGGACAGCCACCTGACGCCTGAAGGGCCATAGATGTCCCCCCGAGCTGTCAGCCCGCCCTCCACTCTGGCTTATCCCTGAGCACAAGCGGAGGTTCCATGGTGGAAACCAAAAGAAAACAGGCAGAACCGGTCTCCCAGGGACCCCATGGAAGCACTGTTGTCGATTTCTTCCAAAATAAGTCACTCACTTGCCCTGTTTCTTTCCTAAGTAAAAGGAAAACAAATATCAAAGCTCTTTTTCATTCACATTATTGAAGAAGTTTTAATATTATGACTCATAGTCTAAAACTTTATATGTATATGTGCATATACGTATCTATAGACATACATGCGCATGCGTATATGTGTATATGTGTGCGTGTGTGTGTATTTCTTTTCATTTTTCTAGAAATACAAATCAATGTATGGAAAGTCTATGGTTTGATTTTTCACTGCAAGTTTCTGTTGGTTTTGGGATCTAGAGAAGTCAACAGAACCCAGTTCTCGGTAACAGAACTGCTTTCCTAGGGCTTTCGTGAGGCTAGATAGATGCAAACACTCAGAACGGCCCCTCACGTGGTATTAGCATTCTGCAACGCGAACTTCTACTGTAGCTTCATCATGTGACTGCCTTCGTCCGCCTGGGTGCTGGAATAGAAATACCACAGACTCTGGATTTAAACAACAGAGGCTTTTTTTCACCCTTCTGGAGGTTGGAGAGCCAAGACCACGGCTCTGGCAGAAGCTGTGTCTGCTAAGGGCTCCTTCCTTGTTCGTAGATGACTGTCTTCTTGCTGTGCATTCACATGGCAGATGGGGGGAGGGGGTTTCTCGGCTCTCTTATCAGTTTCCTGATCCCATTCATGAGGGCCCCACCCTCATGATCTGATCCCATCCTGAGGGCCCCCATCTCCAAATACCTTTGCATTGGGGGTTACGATTTCAACCAGTGAGTTTTGGGGAAGACTCAAACATTTAGTCCATAACACCAATTAATTGTCTTAAATGGTGGATTAAAAAAAACAAAACCAAAATACACTAAAATTCCTTTCTTGCCCCTCAGCAATAACATCAAGAGCAAACATAGCAAATTTCACTGCTCTTGGGGAGTCTACACGTATTAGCACCAATCAACCATCCCAGAAAGAAGACATGCAGGGACCAAGGCCATTTTTGCATTTAATTAAACATAAAATTTCAAGATTAATTATAGTAGTATTTACTTGTATTATATCTGAGAGCTGATAGAACTCGCCAGTATTAAAATGGTAAGAAAAAACACGTTTTGCTTAAAAGTGATTTTTCTCTGTATTGTGTAATAGGAATGAGTGATAAAAGTGAAGAACTGCTCAGATTTCTGCTCATGGCACCTCCTTTCCCATCGGGGACACTTTCACTCTGTGGCGTGTCACACAGATCGATGTGCGTAACCACTCGGTGGGGGAGGAGGGGTGCCAGTGATTTCTTTACAGGCAGGCAATGTGCACCTGGATGGGCGAACCCAGTGGGTCCACAACCAAGCAGGCCAGGCCTTGGATAGAACTTTAACCCCTCGGTTAGACATCTCGTGTGCCAGGGACCCTGGTTACCCATGCTTTTCTTGACTCAAACATGCCCCTGGTTAGCACCTTCTGTGTGGGAGTTCCTAGGCCCAGGGTGTGGGAAGGTCTTCTCATCGAGGAACGATGTCTTGTCTCAGTAACACTGCAGTAGTTGGTGTTTACGGTCGCTCGCCCACACCTGGATGAGAGACATAACCTCGAGGACCTTAGCGTGTGGGAGTGTGGGAGGGACTCTCACTGCCCTGTCCCCCAGTCAGGGCGGACACCCTCCCCTTGCTGGCTTCGCTTTAGTCTTCACTTCCTTGGGGGCCTCCCAGGGTCGGACCCTGGCTGATTCCATAACCCTCCTCTGAGTCTCCTCCTGGAATGACGTCACTTCCTTGTCCCTCAAGTTCTTGCTTCTAAGTAGAAGCTCTTTGGGGCCTCCTTTGCCAGCGCCACCATGTTAGAAAGAGCCTCATTGTTAAAGCAAGGCAGGGAGGCTGAATCTCCTTCTCCAGGGTCTCTGCTGAGAGGGATGAGCCATCTCACGCATGCTTGGAGCTTGCGGGAAGTTGGCACATCCTTCCTTGAGAATCTGCATCCTGACTTCTAGTAGCCATGGGGTCACCTTGGCTTAGAACTTGGCTCATTGTCTTCAAGCAACAGAAAAACAGTGTACCCATCTCTTGACTATGGGTTACCTAGTGAAGGGACAAGACCACGGGGTCAACCTTGGAATTGGTCAACTTTGGAAGACAAGTCTGTGCTTTCTGACTCAGGATCTAGATTTCTTTTTCATTTATAATAGCCGGAGGCCAAAAGTTGCTTATGTTTGTAAAAACAACAACCCCCACCCCCGCCTTCATTTACAAGTTTACCTAATCAGTGCTTATTTAGCATTAAGTAGGGATACATCATAGGTTAAGACCTGGGTCTACAAGGATAAGCAAACCCAACATCCTTCCTTTCTGAGAGCGGGGGCCAAGATCTCTGTACTCTTGGAGTGCAGGCCCAGTCCTGTGCTCACACTCGGCAGGAGGAACCCACTAAATGTCCACAAAGGTGGTGCCTCAGTTTCCCCATAACCAAGATGTCCATTCTATATCCTACTTCTACAGTATTTCGAGATAGTGTACTGATAAGCTGGGAAACTCACAGATCTGGGATGCAGGGAAATGTTCAGAATGCAGCAGATGGCCCATTTTTATACAATTTCAGCAGCCATAGACATGGGCAATCAGGGTAGTAAGAAGGTTTACAGGCAGTTCTGGATTTAACTAGTTGTAGGAACCGTGCCTTTAGGAACAGGAATGGAGTTTTTTATTAGTGACCCTCCCACTTGGCACCCAGCATTCACACAAGTCTGTGTGGTTCCATCATGAATGGCACATTAACTCATGAGTATTTGCATTACCCAAGATTGCATAATGTACGCTGGACCTCAGACGTTCACATCAACCACAAGGGATGTTACAGGAAAGAGAAGGAGAGGAACAAGTGGTGATTTTGTGTCTCCATTTACTACAAATGTTTTTAAGTTAACTTTATATTGAATGCCTTCTAAATAGTTCAGCAGGCTATACCATAAGTTGTGCAATTGTTAACCAAAATTACTATTTTCAGCAAAAGATGACTGATGTGTCATAAGACAACATTTTTAATTTTAGCCTTTTTTTGAGTGTGTGACATTCTATAACAATTTATAGGGCACCGAGTCTGAGCACTAGTTCATTAACTTATTTATCCATCCCCAAACTGTGAATTAGCTGTCTTCTCTGTATCAGGCCCGGGATGAGGTCCTGTGGATACAAGGCCCCATTAACAATAGTCACTGTCATTCATCCACTTAAGGTGGCAAACACAGATGCTTCGTTGGCCAGGGGCCATCAGAGGGCCAGTGGAGGCCAGTGGTGCTACGACCACATGGAGTATACTGGCCACATTTAAAAGAGGCCGGCCCCATCCACGCCAGACTGCATGGTTTGCTAAAAGAAGGTAGGCATTTAGATTCTCATATAGGGAATATCTCACTTAAACAGTCCTGGCAACTAATCTAAACGTGTTTGCAAGAATCCACTGTATGGGTCAAATCGAACTTGTTAATGAGTCGGGTCAGTGGTTACTTTGCAAATTCTTCAGAGTTGATGAAGGAGGAAGGAGGGGGAGGGAGGGGGCTTTTCCACGGCAGCACTGAGCATCTACGATATGCCAGGGCCAAACCCAAGACTCGGTGGGACGATGGCGAACACTCGTGTCCTGACCCATGATTCACAGACTAAAGAAGCAAGTTCCAGGTAATGTACGGACAGGCCTGTGTGAGTGTTTACAAGAGTGGGCCCCGGGCCCCTAGGGGTGAGCAGGGAAGATGGGCTCTGCACGGGGGACACAGTGGCTCAGTGGACAAGATCCCGCAGGACACGAACTGCAATGATGGTGAGGTCTTGGGCAGAGAAGCACCGTCACCTGCAGAAACACACACCATTGCTTAGGGGTTCGCTCCTTGCTGGATCTCTGGGGAAACACTGCTTGGTGGCCATCGGCAGGACAGGAGCCGTCCGCGTGGCTGACACAGAGCGTAGACCTCCAGAGAGTGTGTGTGATACTTGCGTCAGGGAGTCTATAGCAGCGGAATCCCAGGAAACCTTCCTCCAACGCAGCACCAATCTCTCGATTGACCTTTAGCAGGCACTCCTATTGAGGCATGAATGAGGTACAGAGTGCAAATACTGCGGGGTGCCTTCCAGCCCCCTTCCCTCATCACACACACACTCACAGGCACACACGCATGTGCACACATTTACGCACAAAGTCTTGGATACACACCCTGCATGGATGTTACTTAGTCATTTGTATACAGGCAGTGGGACTTGGGCAAGGCGCTTTGACGGTCAGACATACAAAATTGCAAACCAATCTTTCGTCTGAGTCAGGTACGTTCAAAGGTTTGGAAATGGGTCCACGGGTGGTGCCACCTTCTGCGCCCTTGGTCGTGTTGGTCATGCATTTCAACGCCTTGTAGTAAACAGGCAATTTTCAAGCAGCAAACCAATTTGGTCTAATCAGGTTAATTAAGAACCTCAGCATAATAGGCAAAGACGGGCATTCAGGTTTCCTCCGCCATAGCCGTGAAACAAATTCTCCACCGCTCTGCTGTGTGCAGCCTTGGCTTTAGATAAGCTGTCGTTTTTGCTCAGGCACACAGAAGGTGCATTAAGTCAATCTATATGCTGCCTGAGCGGGGCGAGTCACCTTGCCTGTCCGTCTTCCAATCTTCATTTGTGAGGTGGCCCATGGAAGGCCCCCTGTTCCAGCCCCCCTCTGCTGCCTCTGGGGCTGCTGGTGCAGAGGGCAGCATCTCCCTGATGTGATCCGCAGAGCTGGGGACGATTTGTTTTCTTATCCAGGTTACCGGAGCGGCTGCCGGAGCCGCATATGAAATCTACTGTGGCTGATTATTAGAGCATTAAAGATCCCTTTCGGTGCCTGCATTTTATCCCCCGCTTTCATATTAGTAACCCTTTTTATTTCCTAATATCCCCTGTGTCTGACAGTGCGTCCTCACCTCTGACACCGGGAAGTCAGTCAATAAACCCAGTGCTCTTTGATCCGCAGGATTATGGGATTGCTGTTTATGCAGAGGGAAACATCAGGATAAGCAAATACGGAAGAGAAAAAGCCCTCCGGAGCAGGGGAGTTTGAAGACGAAGAAGAAACAACTCGAGAGCATTTGCAATGCAAACCCTACTGGACATCTGAGGCTAATTTATCAGTTGTAAGAAAGGAGACCAGACACGAGACATTTGTGCCCCATGATTCAGGATACTGTGCGACTTCTCGTGATTTACAGCAAACGCACTGCCCCTGGTTATCTGTCCGTGGTGCTTCTGGTGACACAAGGCAGCATCTGCCCCGCCCACATCTCTAAACAATAATGCCCTTGAAGACTCAGCAACGGGGGACGATGTCATGTTCCCCACGCAGACTCCCACGACCACCGTTAGAGGGGCTTCACTTTCCTATCTGCGGTCCTTCCCCGTCACCAGGCAACAGAATGCTGGTCTCCTCGGACATGAATGGACGTTCCTGTGTCACATTGCTTAGCTGCGCCGCCTCCACGTGCACTTCCCCGTGGGTCCACGCTCCGCTTCTTGTAGGGGGAGCTTTAGCTCTCAGATCAGGACTCGTCCAAGGCGGGTGCTCCAACCACGTGCACTTGAGACAGACGACTTCCTTTCTGTGTCATTTCCTCTGTCTGTGGGCAAAGCCCTTTTAGTCATTGTTTCAATCAGGTGAGGGCGCAGGAAAATAAATTGGAAAATACGAACACAGAATTGCTACTAAATCCGTCATGTGTCACCTGTTCTCTGACATTTCAGGCGTGTGTACTTCCTCAGTGATCTTCTCCAGAGAGAAGGCTTCCCGTGGAAGCTCGTGTTCTGCAAACAGATTGGGCGCCGTTCGGCTTTGTGTATTTCCCTAATAAGAGAAGGTGTGCAGGGTGATGGGTGAATACTACTTTGCAATATTACCATATTTTTTATTACTGTGTATTCCGTAAGAGTGGAGAATCAACCGGTGCTTTTTCATCTCCAGGGAAATCTGAGGGCGGGCAGTTTGTGTCCAAAAGCCCAGACTCATTTGGAGATTATGCAGGAACCCTGGAAGAAAAAGCCATGGGGAATGAGACCCAGGGTCTTGGAGGAGCCTGAGAGAGGGCACGCCTCCCTCACCCATCCACTGCTGCCCCCGCGTTCATGGAGACCCCTCCCTGCTGGGCACTAGGCACAGAGGGGACTGGGGACTGCGGACCGTCCCCTGCAGAGATGGTGAGACTGGGAGCCAGGCGTGGCCCTGGAAAGGTCCCCGAAGTTCCCACATCGGAGGAAGGGCACCCGGGGCAGTGGCTGGGCCTCCAGGGGCTACACAGGGGTTCAGGGTCGCCCTCGGGGAGCTGACGGCTGGAGGTTAGACGGGACCCTTTGCCCCCGGCCAGCCCCGAACACCGCCAGGAGGGTGAGGCAAGGTGAGAGAAGGAGCAGCAGGGACAGAGTCGCAGGGACGGCTCCGTGGAAGAGGAAGTCGGCCAGCCGGCCCCACAGGATGAGGAAGGAGAAGGGGGCCGGGGCCGGTAGAGGATCCCCACGGAGCCCACGGAGCTGCAGTCTTTCAGTCTCACTGCCTACATTCTGCCCAAGTTACGTTTTCAAGGGAGAAAAGATCATCGTAACAAAACAGAGACTGCGGGTTGGAGATATTCCACTGAGCGGCTGCATCAAAGCTAATGTTCCTCGAATAAGAGCCTCCGATCACTTTAATTTCAGAAAAATTATAATCATTGGCAAACTGTTTCGTGACAGACAAAACATCAAACCTGGTTGTATATTTAGATGATTTTATGGTGACGGCCGAGCTATATACTTTAAGAGATTGGATTCCTGGGGCGCCTGGGGGGCTCAGTCAGTGAAGACTCTGCCTTCAGCTCAGGTCATGCATGATTCCAGGGTCCAGAGATCATGGCAAATAAATAAATAAAATATTTTTAAAAAAAGAACAGATTCCTTTTTCCCTATGAACTCTACCTAGTAATTATGTATAAAAATGTTTATTTTAAAAATTATCTTCTACATGAGAATTATATTAACTTTGCATATGCTTTTGACAGATTACATGAAAGTACATGTAATATATATAAATTAATATATATTAATATAATATATTATATTAATCATATTAATATTATTAATATATATTATATTATTAATATTATTATAATATTAATTAATTATATTAATATATTATATTAATATATTAATCCTATGTATTAATTATTATATAATTAATAAATACACAAATTAATCATTTTAAGTAGGTTTGCTCTGGTAATACTTTATTACCAGAAACTTTAAAGCATGACATGCGCTTTTCATAATTATTTGCTTAGTTATATTGAATTAATGTTAATTAATTTTCCAACAAATCTGAAAAGAAGTTTGCTTTTAAGTAAGAAGAAGAAGAAAAGAAAAGAAAAGAAGAGGAGGAAGAAGAAGAAGAACCATCACTCCTTTGAATCATATAGTTTAGAAGATCCCACTAAATTCCTTATAAGTTGCTAAACAATATTTTCAAGGAAACATATGTCATTTCCCTTGGTATATTTAAATACATATTCAGAAAACACTTTCATTAGAATATGAAAATGTCAAATTAAAATCGCAAAATAAGGGCATGCCCCATGATCTTATTTTCTAGCCAATTCTAAATAAAATGCATCATCCCTTCTTGTCAAACCCCTGAACACAGGAAGCGACGCTGTCAGACCTGCAGGCCTCCTAGTGTGGGAGGCATTTGGTTTCAGAGGTGCTGGGGGCACCTCAAAGCTTCAGAACTCAGCTACAGGGAAAGTGTCCTACTGCTCATTTATCCGCAGCCCCACCAGACTCAAGAGTTCTGCGGCGATCCTCCCCGCTCTCCGCGAAAGGAGCCTGGGGGTGACGCTGCTCCCGCAGGAGCACTCTGGGGAGGTCTCACTGTCTCCCTGTCCCCGGGACGTAGCTCCTCTGTGACCAGACCTCAGGCAGGAGCATCCATGAGGACTGGAACGAGGGCACAGCCCCAGCGGCATGAGCTCCAGACTCACGGCCAGGAATGGGCTACGTTCTCTAAATCTTAGCATCTTCAGTCTATAAAATAAGGAGATTTGACAGATGCATTCAGGTCTGTGCCATTTGAAGGTGCAGGACTGAGGAAGGGGAAAACCAGCTGATAGACGGTGCGGGGAGGCTGATGAGCCATAACACAGCAAAAACGGCAGTATCAATTACGCATCTCCCTTTGTGTGGTTTGGCGGTAGAAGTTACAGGTGGATTAACATTCGATGTCAGCTGAAACCTCGAGCAGAAGGGGAGGGACAGGCAAAGCCTTTCTAAACACTAGATCGAAATAATACACCACAAAGGGAGTTACTGAGGTTTACCATCATAGAAATGTAAAATTTTCATTTGTCTAAAATAGCATAAAAATTAAAAGACACATGACAAATAAAAAACACTACAAATGGCGTTTAAAAGTCTTTATGTATAAAAACTCATAAAACAATTAAAAAGCATAAGAAAAAAACTGACAATCTGTGTATATTGAATTTACAAAAGAGAACAGAGGAAGAACAATAAATATACGAGAATGATTTAATCATACCAGTAAACCAAAAAAAGAAAGAAAGGAAGAAAGAAAGAAAGAAAGGAAGGAAGGAAGAAAGAAAGAAAGAAAGGAAGAAGAAGAAGAAGAAGAAGATGAAGAAGAAGAAGAAGAAGAAGAAGAAGAAGAAGAAGAAGAGGAGGAGGAGGAGGAGGAGGAGGAGGAGGAGGAGGAGGAGGAAGGAAGGAAGGAAGGAAGGGAGGAAGGAAGGAAGGAAGAAAAAAAATAAATGCAAAAGTAAGTAGTAGGGATTACCACAAGTCACCTATCACATCGGGAATCACTTATAGTTTTTATATTCAAGATATTGGGAAATATAAATGCTTGTACATGGACACTGGGTGAGGTAAATTAAGAAAAAATTAATTGAAGATGTTGGTGATGTTAATGAAAAGCCTCAAAGGCATTCTTGCTCTTTGCGTCTAGTTCAACTTCTGGTAAATTTTCTTCAGTAAATCACCAGTTATAAAGAAACCTCTGGGACAGCACAATTGTATTGAAAACACTGAAATAATTCATAACGGTCTTCCCATTTAATGATAAAACAGCCCTTGCTAGGACATTGGCACGGGTGTTCTCTCTGCCAGCGGCTTTCTCCCCCCAAGTGCGTGCTGGGCTCGTGCCCTCACCTCATCTGTTCTCGGCTCAAACATCACCCGTCGGAGACCAGGTATCCTCGCCACCTACTTGAGAGCACACCCCCGGCCGCCCGTCACCCCGGACGCCATGCACTTTGTGGTCAGTCGTGTGCACTGGCATGTGAGCTCCACCAGCACCAGACTTGGCCACGTTTGTTCCCGCTCAGGCTTCCTGCCTGGAAGAGTGTGAGGCAGGCTCTCGATGACAGTTGCGTGGAGCCCACAGCGTCTTAGGACATCCTCTCGACGAGCCGAAACCTGTCCGAGGTAAACATTATCATACTGGATTTGTGAGAAAACGGAGGCTCAGCGTGGTGAGCAGACGAAAGCGGCGTCGCACACTATAATCTGGCAGAATTGAAAAATGGACCTACTGTGTGATTCCAAGCCAAGGAAAGAAAGGGCATGTGAGCTTCTTTATGGGGTTTCATTGTATCAGTGGGGTTGGGGGAAAGAGGGATGGAGGGCTTGCAAGAGGGAGGGCCGTGATGGGGAGAGGTTAAGGAGGATCAATCTGGTAGGAATATAAACGATGAGGAAGAGTGGATGAAGACGGAGTCCAAATAAATCAAAGTCATTTTTCTGAACCTGTCAACTCTACGAGTTGCCTCAATCTCTCAAATTATTTAATAACATTTTCAGTTTTATCTAAGCATGCACAGGATCTGGCAATTTAGCCAAATATTTAAGTACTTCCAAATATGTGAATAGGTAAGAGCGTATTGAAAAAAACAGTCGCATATCTAACTACATTTTTGATCATCCTTACCATAAAACATGGAGTTTGATTTTGTTTCTGTGTTATCATCAAGAAGATCGTATTTAATGGTTGCCGACTAGTGAACTTCTTGAACAGGGCTGGATAATACTATATTCTTCTGAATCAAAAGTAAAAATTAGGTTATCCTATGTTTTCACTTAGGAGCATGGCGAAATTGGTAAGCAGGGTATGGATGGAAAACCTTTATCGGGATTTGGAAATTACTGGAAAAATGCCCAGTGCTGTTGGGATCTTTTTGTTACTTTTCTAAAGAAGTAGAAGACGACTTCTTTTCTTTTTGGACTTAGTTATCCATGTTTATTTATCTTCTTAATTTTTTTTTTTCTGTCTTGTATTGAATTTTGAGAAGGAAAATCGGACTGTGACCTGCACTTACAGGGGTCGGCCCAGTGGATGGTTTTAGACATAATCCCGCGGCCTGTTCCTGTCCCCACGGCATGACATACCCAGCTTAGCCCGTCTATTTCCCGTTGTCTTCTGCTTCAGACCCAGCCTGCCCTGTGCCCCCCCTCCCCCCCGCACACAGGAAGGCGCGCCTCCTCGCCAGCCGGGGGCCGTGCAGATAACTCCTGGGGAAGATCGGGGAGCAAGAGACACACAAAATCCAGCGATGGCGTTTAGCTTTGTCACCTCAGGCAGGTCTGTGAGGCTGAGAGCGCCTAACGCTTCTCATCTCTAAAGTGGGGTCACGGCAGTCTTTGCCACGCGGCATTGCTGTAAAGACAACACGATGTTTTATGTGGGACGCCGAGCCCACGCCCGCACATGGCAGGTGTCGGAAACGCGGGCTCCGTCCGCTGCCTTGGCTCTTCTGGGAGAAAGATGCCCAGGAAACCTCAGTGACACGTCAGGGGGACTGACTGACTGACGTTGGCAACATTTACCAGAAGAGTTTGTAGGAAAACCCAACGGTCTAATTCAAAATGCTGCTGCACAACCCGAGAGCCAGGCGCGGGGCCCATTGTCCAGACGGGAGACGTTCAGACCTAAGGGAAGGACAGATTTGGTGTAAATTAAAGAGAGGCAGGGGAAGACACTCATCTTGTTTATAAATGAAGATGGTAATTCGTTGGAGATTCAGTGATTTTATTCAGAATTACTGAATATTCTATTTTCTCAAAGATACGAGTTTATGGAGTATTCGATTCACTCCACGTTGGGATGTGAAAGTCCCAGGCGAGGACCAGGGAAGAATGAATGTCCATCTTGAGCCCAGCGTCAGCCCCTCACGCATCAGAATGGGGGGCTCAGGTGGGGTCCAAAAATCTCCAGCACTTCCTTTGTTCTTAGGTTCCTAGATCCCGAAAACACGTCCCAGAACTCGAGCTCGGAACGGCGAGGGCTGGTTCCACATCTTTATGGCGAAGACTGGATTTAGTGTTCGAGTTCTATTTTCTCACGGGAAGAACCATCAGCATGGTGGAGGGTGACACCTGTACCCCACAGGCGTGTGGAAAGACGTCCACACCCCACAGGAAGGCCTTCTCCTCCCCCAGCACTTGGAGAGCGTAGCTGAGGTAATTAGTCACTCACTGGCGGGTTTATTTATTTTTGGTACAAAGTATGAATTCGGTAGATTTCGGTGTCTCAGCCAAATCACGGCAAGAACAACAAGACGCATGTAAACAGGAGCACAAATCCTCTGAGGAAGAGACGCTTCCCCGCACACCACAGCCTCCCCACGCTGGGCTGCAGGATTCTCTTCAGAACAGCAGCCCTACGTGCGGAAGGTGCTTCAGTAGCTGCCCTTTCAACCGGAGACCTCACTCCTGACAATAAACCCCCAACACTGACAGGAAAAGGAGAGTTTCTCTCAAGGCAAAAATGTCTCCTTAATAGACCCTTCACGATGGACTCAGGGATTTCCAACCCCCCCATCCTTCCTGAGATAAACACGCATTGTGCAATTTATTTTGAAATTAAAGCCTTTTTTTCCCCTCACGTGTTTTCGTTTGACTAGAACGAGGCACTCTTCGATAATGACTACAGATGGGGGAGTCGAAGCCACACGTCACCAAGTGTCCCTCTGAGTGGGGACACAGGCAGGAGGGCGGCCGCGCTTACCTCAGCCGGCGGACCTGTCCCGGTGGAGGCCCACACCCAGCCCGGGCTGCCAAACACTCCCTGGAACTGGTAATTAAAATAATTATAGAAGCAACAGGAAAGCGTAATAAGAAAAAAAAAACATTTTAAAGAAATTATTCAGAAAATATTAGAAGCCAACGCTCTGGAAATATTCCACCCTGCTAATTGCATCTTAATATGTTAAAATATTATGTAATTGTTCAAAGATGAAAGTCTCCCCACAGCTTAAGTTCCATCACAGTGTGATATTTTTCTTTATTTAAATGAAGTAAATGCAGCAATTATCACAACATAAAAAAGATGCTTAGTTTTAATCTAAGGAAGTGCTTTGCGCTCTCTCGACAAGGTCCCCCCACAGTTTTCTCGAGGCAGCAAGGCCTCCCTTATTTACCCAAATAGAGCAACTTCTTGGGTACATCTTGAATCATTTTTCATACATCGGGAGGAAAGTGCATTTCTTTTCCTTTCAGCGAGGCCTCACGGAGCACAGCGTCATTCCTTTGTCTTTCTTATCATCCTGCCGTGTCTGATTGAAATCGTGTCCAGGGCCGGTGAGGCTCTGGAGGGGCGCTGGGCAAGGGCGGGGACAGCAAGGCTGCGTCACGTGGGGAGCCGGGGACAGCAACGTGTCCTGTGCTGCCGGCCCCGTGAGCAGGTCCCCCGGCTGGGCCGTGGAGCCCGTGGCCGGCTTGGAAACCGGGCTCTGGAGCGGCAGAGCCGGGGGTCCCGACTGGCCCTGTGTGGCCCCACGGCCTCCACGCGGACTGCCCTGCGCCCGGCTCTCCCGGGGCCCCGCGTCACTCTGGGAAAAGCTAAACACTTGCCCTCGTGTTTGGAAATGCTATAGCCGAGACTATTTATGAATGACTAAACACAAAAGCACTTAAGCCATCAGCTCTGTGACGGAGAGGGGGAGACGGGAGCGGGCGGCCACCCCGTGTCAGGAGGCCCTGGCCCGGGGCTCCGCTGGGTTTGGGGCTCGGTAAAGGCTCACAGCTAGATGTGGGCCAGCCCCGGGGTGAGGGCCCCGGCCAGCGCTGAGCTTCCCAGGCGCTGTGGGGTTCAGGCTCCCGTCCCCCGGGATGAGAGGGCGCCAGGCGGAGACACGCAGGCTGGCGAGCTCTGCGGGGCCCCAGCTGCTCAGAGCCCAGGTCGCAGGAGCCCAGGCCATGGCTCTGGGGAGGGGGCAGCCCTTTCTCCCACAAGACCCTGAATCCGTCCTGCCTGGGCCAATGGCATCAGCGGGGTCCTCGGTCCCTGGGTTGAGAGGTCGGACGCAGACCCGTCAGGGGCATCCGGTGTGCGGGGAGAGAGCTCTGATGGGGCAGCGGGTCGTTCCTGAGCTCGTCCACTCCTGCGGCTTGGGCGCCTGCCTCACGGAATGACCATCCACCACAACTTTGCTCTAACCTCCCCTGGAAGCTTGAAATCCGTCACCCATCCCAACGCACACTCATAATTTTATTTCATAATGAACGGAATCCAACGGAATGGGTGTAATTCACAGACATTCGTATTTTAATTCTGAAGATGGATAATCTTGAGGACATTTTTTGGTATAAACGGTTATTTTGCCAGTAACCCCATGGCATCTATCCTGCAGAGATGGCCGCAGGGATTAAATCCTGCAGGCACATTCTGTTTCTGTTGCTTTGGATCTTACAGAGAGTCGGCCTACGGGGCGGGCGGGCGGGCGACCCCGGAAATCCAGGCCCATCTTGGAGGCGGCCTGTGAGTCCTGTCACTCTCGGGACTCTGGACCAGATGGGTCCGTCACTGCAGCCCGGTTCTGGAGTTTGGGTCTGGCCCAGGACAGCGGGACAGCGGTGCTGATGCGGAAGGACCAGCCCCTGGGCCGCTGGGATGTTGCAGGAAGACCTGGGACGCTGCGCCTTCTCCTGGGCTTCTCTTCATAGTCTGCGCCCGCCTGAGAGAAAAGTAGGAACGAGTCCCTTTGGCAGGGTCCTGGCTGGACGGACGTGGGCCTCTGCGTCCTGGATGAGGGAGAAGGACCCGAATTCAGTCCCGGAGAAGGGAAGCCCGTTAGTGTCCGGGGGCGATGCCTCCTCTTTCTGCTGAGACCAAGTTGAGCCCAGTGGCACCCGCAAGGTCCCCTGGTGACACGCCTGCCAGCCTGTCCTCGGGGAAAACGGAGCTGGGCCTGGGCACAGGGCTGGTGTCTGGTCCACCTCGCGGGGACAAGGCAGCGACTGTCTGAATTTGGGAGCAGCTCCGGTTGTGTTCTTGTCCCCGGACACGGCAATCTCGAGAAGGGAAGGGGGAGTGAGGTGTCACGGGGGGAACCCAGAGCCCGTGACGAAGGAGGAGCAGGGCAGGGGGAGGGGGCGGCGTAGGACATGACCGCACGTGCGAGAAAGTTGTGTGAAGCGTATTTCCTAGAAGAACTGCCTTGCTGGATTTTTCGAGATTATGTTGAAAGTGGGGGAATATTACAGAGAGCTGAGGCTTCCTCCTCAGCATCTAAAATGCTGCCTACATTGAGAACAACGGTGATGCGGGTCCTGAATTAAACTTAGATTTCGGAGCCTTTTGTTCAAGAACGAATAGTACAGTGGAAATCTGTGAATCTTAACCACCAACGGGCCCGTGTCGCGGCCCGGATTTAGCCCTCAGTTTTGTCCCACACGGACATGCTTGTGTGTTAGTCCTGCTTACGTGTGACCTGAGCAAATCCATCAAGTCGTCTGTTTCCAGCAGGCAACCCGCCTTTCCCACGGAAGGCAGCCTGAGCGGCGGCGGGTGGCCGGTGTGGGCCCGAGCAGGCCGCCCAGGGCCCCGGCGCTCCTCCGGGCGGGCACGTCCCCTCCGGCCCCGTCCGGCCCGAGATAACCCTTGGTGGTCCCTTTCAGTGGCAGTGCCATATAATTCTGGCAAATTAATGTCATGCAGGACAAGTTTTCACAGACTCCTCATCCATTACTGAATAATTTTTCTCAATAAGAGCGCTCCGAAAGTCAAACAAAGCCTGCGTGGGGCTCAGGGAAACGCTATGCTGAGTGCATCAAGGTTTATTTTTCTGGTGAAGAAAATAAACTATTACTTTGACTAATAACTTCAGTGGAATGCGGGTCAGGAGCGCCGTGCGGCGTGTGCCTTGCCAAAAGAAACGGCTGCCCGTGGTCCTTTCCAGATCCGCGCTGCGCCTGTGGTCACACAGATGGGCCTCCGGGCCTGGCCTGTGTCAGGAGTGGAAATCTTCTAAATACTCAGTGTGGGAGAAAACCGCCGTGCTTTCTCGGGTCTGGAAACACACAAACAACGACAGAGATCTGTTAGTAAAATACGTCATTCTCCCAAGAAAATTGTTGATACTCATGCTTCACCTTTAGAGAGCATTTAATATTTTAAATTGGGGGAAATGCGTGCAGACAGCATGTGAGCGAACGGTGCTTTGTAACGAGACGTTTCCCCGAGAAATGGAGCTCGCTCTAAAAGATGCGTTTTGGTCATCGTTGGGGGAGAAGAGAATTGGCAAGCCCCTCAGCGAAGGCCCTCCATCGTCCGGCTTTCCGGGCAGAAGGCTCCGGGGGGCACGCACCTCTCCTCGCCGTGTTGCCTACGTGGTTTCCATTTTTGTTTCTGGAATTCTCCCTCCTGAGTTATTAAAAATGGGATACAACCGGAGGAGTCTTAGAGACGCGTCCTGGTTTGAGACCCCAGTGTCGGCTTTGACCACAGGTTGTGGGAACCGCTGTGCGTCCCGCTGGCAAATAACACGACTCAGAAACGTCCCGCTTTGGAAGTTCGTAGTGCGTTCATTGAACAATTGACCCCTTTCCGTATTTTACAGGCGAGAATAGAATAAACGCCCCTCCCAGGCCGCCCTTCCCAGTTCCCCGGCCACATGCTGTGGACGGCAAAATGTGTGTGGGAGGCCGTGCCGGTCTCACCCGGGGGCGTCCCCGCATGGGGGCCAGCGAGCTCATGGGGGAGCCCATCAGGGCTGTGGACTGTGGACTCCCAGAGGTGGGGTTGGATTGGATTCTTTCTCACTGATTTTAAAAGTTAGTGATGTGTGCGTCCATTAAGCCATTTTAAAAGCCATGGGATTAGCAGAACATACGCTCAAGGGACTTTGGTGACAAGATCTAGCACCGCTGTAGGACAGCAGGAGACGAGAGAGTCAGCCATCGCTCAATTCAATGGCACTCCCTGCTTCCCTAGTCTTTAAAAGTCCTTCTCTGAAATGGCTTGGGCTTTGCAACTCCGTTCCTTCACAAACAAGTGTGTTCACGTCTTTCCTTCTCATCGCGATAGGGAGATTTTGGTTCTTCCTGGGGCTCACGCTTTTCCATGCCATGGGCTCAATGGAAACCACTTTATCTGGAAACAGAAAGGTTAATTGATGGCAAGTACGTGTTATTAAAATGATTGCTACTGGTAGTAGAAAAAAAATAAGTGAAGCATATCATATGTCAGTAGCTGCTGGCAGTGTTTCTTTCGCAGCTCTGGGAAATAGATGGTGTGGATTCCCCTCCCCCGTATAGACGAGGGATGGTCTGGCCACCATGACACCACCATCCAGTTAGCAAGGGGTCCAGGATGAGGCTGCTTTGTCATGGACGAGGGGAAATGCTCTCAGAGTAGCACTACCCACAGTAGAGACAGATAACCATCAAACTCCCACAAACAAATGTAAAGGGACAAGTGCAATGGGTGGAAGGTCACCCTGCAACTCTTATGGGTCAGGAAGGGTCTCTCTGAAGAAGTGGTCATCGGGCTGACAGCTGAGGACTGTGTCCGGGGGAATGGGGATTGCAATACAAAATACATCAAATGTCTTCAAAATGTCCTCTATGATGATACAATGCAGTACTGTTACCGTTGAGAATTGTATTTCTAAAAAGTTATCATTAATGAATCAATTAAATTGCCATATGGAGAGAAAGACTAGGACATTCAGGATTTGGTCAAAAAACAAAATTAAAATACAAGGATCCTGGAGAAGCTGAATTCTGACCCTTGAGTCTCTCCTAGCATTGCTTCCCATTATATTTTTAAAAAATCAAAATTGCTAGAACTCATACAGGAATTCAGCAACGTGGCAGGATGTAAAATCAAGGCACAGAAATCAGTTGTATTTCTGTACACTAAGAATGAGACAGAGAAAAAGAGAAAATAAGCAGCCGATCTCATTTACAATTGTCCCAAAACCCATAAGATACCTAGAAATAAACCAAACCAAAGAGGTAAAGGATTTGTACTCTAAAAATTACAGAACACTTATGAAAGAAATTGAGGAAGACACAAAGCATGGAAAAACATTCCATGTTCATGGATTGGAAGAATAAATATTGTTAAAATGTCTATGCTTCCCAGAGCAATCTACACATTCAACGCAATCCCTATCAAAATACCACTGATTTTTTACAGAGCTGGAACAAATAATCCTAAAATTTGTATGAAACCAGAACAGATAATAAATCATTGAACACTACATTAAAAACTAATGATGTACTATATGTTGGCTAATTGAACTTAAAAAAAAAATAAAATAAAAATAAACAGAAAAGACCCTGAATAGCCGGAGAAATGTTGAAAAATAAAAGCAAAGCTGGTGGCATCACAATTCCAGACTTCAAGCTCTATTACAAAGCTGCAGTTATCAAGACAGTAGGGTACTGGCACAAAAAAGACTCCTAGATCCATGGAACAGAATAGAGACCCAGAAATGGACCCTCCACTGTATAGTCAACTAATCTTTGACAAAGCAGGGAGTAGGAAGAAGACAGTCTCTTCAATAAATGGTGTTGGGAAAATGGGAGGGACACCCACATGCAGAAGAATGTAACTGGACCATTTCCTTACACGCTACACACAAAAAAGACCTAAATGTGAGACAGGAATCTACCAAAATACTAGAGGAGAACACAGGCAGCAACCTCTTCGACCTCAGCCTCAGCAACTTCTTGCTAGACACGTCTCCAAACACAAGGGAAACAAAGGCAAAAATGAACTTTTGGGACTTCATCGAGATAAAAAGCTTCTGCACAGCAAAGGAAACAGTTGACAAAACTAAGAGGCAATCTATGGAATGGGAGAAGATATTCGAAAATGACATTACAGATAAAGAGCTAGTATCCAAGATCTATAAAGTGTTACCAAATGCAACACTGAAAAAACAAAGAATCCAATCAAGAAATCAAGAAATGGGCAGAAGACATAAACAGACATTTTTCCAAAGAAGACATGCAAATGGCCAACAGACACATGAAAAAGTGCTCAACATCACTCAGCATCAGGGGAATACAAATCAAAACCACAATGAGACACAACCTCACACCAGTCAGAATGGCTAAAATTAACAAGACAGGAAACAACAAGTGTTGGTGAGGATGTGGAGAAAGGGGAACCCTCTTACAACTGTTGGTGGGAATGCAAGCTGGTACAGCCACTCTGGAAAACAGTGTGGAGGTTCCTCGAGAAGTTAAAAATAGAGCTACCCTATGACCCTGCCATTGCACTACTGGGTATTTACCCCAATGATACAGATGTAGTGAAAAGAAGGCCACATGTACCCCAATGTTCATAGCAGCAATGGCCACAATCACCAAACTGTGGAAAGAGCGGAGATGCCCTTCAACAGACGAATGGATAAAGATGTGGTCCATATATACAATGGAATATTACTCAGAAAAGATGAATATTTACCATGATATTGACGTGGATGGAACTGGAGGGGATTATGCTGAGTGAAGTAAGTCAATCAGAGAAAGAATTTTTAAATGTTTTCACTCATGTGGAATACAATAAAACAGTAAAGAGGTCATAGGGGAAGGAAGGGAAAACTGAATGGGAAGTCATCAGAAAGGGAGAAAAACCATGAGAGACTCTTAACTATAGGAAACAAACAGGGTTGCAGAGGGGAGGTGGGGGGGAATGGGATGATGGGGGGATGGACATTAAGGAGAGCACGTGATGTAATGAGCACTGGGTATTCTATGCAACTGATGAATTATTGAACTCTACATCTGAAACTGATGATGTACTGTGTGTTGGTTAATTGAATTTAAATTAAAAAAAGTCATCCCTTGTTTCAGGGTAGCTCAGGTGTTTATATTCTGGTTTTTTCCTGATTTCCATGCATGCTCACTAACTTTAATTTTTCCTAGCTTCTGAATGTGAACAAAAGCCTCTACTTGTTCTAGACAAATGTCCCCCTGCAAAATGGCTCTCTACCACTACTGATAGCTCAAAAATATAATTTTGCTCCCAGATCAGGCTATTAAATGATAAAAATAAAATCAGTAGAATTCAGATTCTTTTAGCCCAGTTTCTATCATCACAAACTTAATGTATAGCAAAGAGAGAAATTAACAAAATTAAGGTCCATTCTCATCCTTGATGATCATGTCTTCTAAACTAAGAAACAGATTCTTGGATTTATTTTATTGATCTATTTTTTTCTTTTTTTATGCACACTCTTCTCCAGAAAGATCTTTCCTGGCACAATAAATGTGATTTTCAGTCAGCACCTGTTCACATCACAGTAATCCCCTCTTTTTTTATTTTTAGTTATTTTTTAATTTTTAAAAGATTTTATTCACTTAAGAGAGAGAGACATAGCGACAGAGATAGCAGGAGCAGGGAGGAGAGGGAGAACCATGCTCTCAGCTGAGCAAGGAGCCCGTTGTGGGGCTTGATCCCAGAACCCTGAGATCATGACCTGAGCCAAAAGCAGACACTTAACGGACCGAGCCACCTGGGTGTCCCTCTTTTTTGCTTTTTAAATAAACATCACTTACATGCTTCATCAGAAAACGTGCAAGAAATTTTCTATGAACCAAAAGGAGCGAGGAGATTTTGCATCTCAGCCTCTACCCGAGGAACACACTGAACAAAGCTAATTCCTTGGAGGGGGCATAGGCTGCCCCCGGCCAGGTGAGTGGGCTGAAGAAACCCACGATCTCCAGGAGCCCTGACATTCTCCCGGCAGCCTCTCTTGCAGGGCGTCTCCCAAGGTCATGGTCCCTGAACTCGCGTGGGGAGATGACGCCCTCCCCCCGCCCTGATATCCCCCCAGGGTCACTGCACGGCCTCTGCTGAGAATGAATCCGGACTCCAGATCTCCTCCTTCTTAGCAAAACCTTCTTTTAATCACACTGATAAATGCACTTTCGTTTTCTTTGAAGTGACTTAAAGCCAGTCAAATATATGGTCAGTTTAGTCTGAGACCTTGGGAGCTGCTTTTATCAAGTATGGAAATTTACCTACGCTCAGCGCTGTCTGTCCGCCAGTGTTTACGAAGCCAGGTCCCGACAGTTTCACATAATAAATCAGAGAGAACGGATTCAAATGTTTCCTTAATGTCACTTGAAATTAGAAGTGTTTTTTTAAAAGCTAAAAAAATTAAAACTTTAGAAAGGCAGTTTTGAGAAAGTAAAAATCTGAGGTGTAAAAATCGCAGACCGGGGGACGTGCCCCCTCTTGGGGGGTTTTGACCGAGTGAATTGTTGTCGTTGCTTTTCCAACCTCGGTGTTTCCAGGCTTCTCGTGTATAAATCCTTCCCAACATGGTGACACCGCAGTTCTCGTGGACGGGGCCTTCCGGCAGGCTCTGCCTCTTCCAGAGCCCTGACCTCGGTAGCCTGCCAGATCTGAGGGCACCACGGCTCTTTCTCGAAAGCTCCCTCCTTGAGGGCAAACCCCGCTCTTGTCAGGGCCGCCGAGCACCCCATGCTGCTTACTTCCAGTGTCTCCCATTGGAGCTGAGCCGCCCTGGGTGACCCCCCGACACGAAAGCAGGACCCCACCTTTCCGGGTGTTCCCCGGGGCTCCCTACACACGCAAGCCCGCTGTTCCCCAGGACTCCAGATGGGGTCACCGTTCCAGGAATAGGGCACAGTCTGTCCTTCCGATCCTCCCCTACCAATGCAGGAACCCCTGCACGTCGCTCCTCGGGGCGCCACCCCTACCCTACTGTCCCCGCGACGATGTCCTCCGCCCACGACGCAGCTGAAGACTCCTCCGTGCACCAGCACGGCGGCGCCCACCCTGGCTCTGCAGATGCCCGTGGCAGGGCGAGCTCTCCGGTGGTCCCAGAGCCACAATTGTCATGCACCTGTCACCTTGTGGTCCCCACAGAGGCTGAGGGAAGAGGGCTTTCTCCATGTTGAATGCCATCACTAGGTGCTATGGACCGAGTGTCCATGTGCCCCCAGAATTCACATGCTACAGTCCTAACCCCCAATGGGACAGTATGAGGAGGGGGGCCTTTGGGAGGTGATTAGGTTGAGACAAGGTCATGAAGGCAGAGCCCCCAGGATAGGATCGGTGTCCTTACAGGAAGAGGAAGGTAGACGAGAGATCTCTCTCCCCACCCCGTGAGGACAGCAGGGAAGGCATCTGTCTCTGCCCGAAAGAGAGATCTCTTGAGGAACCAAACCAGGAGATGCTTGATCGTGGCGTTCTGGCCTCCCGGAAATGTGGTAAACAGACACCTGTTACTGGACGTATTTGTTACAGGGGCTCAGCGGACCGAGATGCCAGGCCAGCCGGCAAGCCGCACCCCTGCACCTCCGCTTCCTCTGGACCCTCCAGTGCTCGTGGTCCCGAGGTTCGCCCAGGCGTGCCCATCGCTGGGGAGGGAGCCCCGACTTCCCAGGGTGGCCGGCTGGCCCCAGAGGCCATTCTTTCTTGAAATAGCCTGACCCTCTCTCACCTGGAGGGCTGCCTTCCCTTCCCCGAGCGCGAGTTTTGCTGGGGCTACGGCAGTGGCGGTGCCGGTGCTGGGGGATCTGCCCTCCCGCCGGGGCGCCGCTTCCGCACACGGGGAGCCTTACCCCGCAGAAGGACACGGTCGCGGTGGAGCGTCTGGAAGAGGACAACCCGAGAAGATGGAAGGAGGCGACGCGCGCGGGCCACGGGGTCCCCCTGGTGGGCGGAGTTTCTGGGTCCAGGTAGGGAGCAGGTGCGCCCCGACGTGATCTGGGGCGAGAGCCTGAAAGACCAGACAAGTGGACGCGTTCTCGGCGGTCAGCCGTTGGGAGGCCTTGGAGGGTTTAGGTGCGTGTGGAGCTGGGAGAAGATGGTGGGACAGAGACGAAGGCGAATCTCTGCGGCAGCCACAAGTAGAAGCAAGCGGTCGGGGGGGGGGGCGGCATTGTTGAAGGGGGTCACGTCTCGGAGCTGCGCACTGATGGCCTTTCTACGTCTTCTGGGGACCCTTGGTTTCCTGTCTGTGCTGTCACACCTGCAAACACGAGGACGCGTGTGGTTCCTGTGACACACGTGGTTTTAGGGTATACAGGCCTGGCTCTGTAAGGCCAAGAGGAAATACAGGGGTTGGGTGGGAAAGCTTGCGTTCCACATGTAATATTAGCTAAAGATCCTAAAAAGGCCTTGTTTTCACTCTGCTAGCCGTAGGGTGGGCCTTTGAGTGGCTAATGAGGTGACCTCAGAACTTAGTGGCTTTGGCCCTTGACCGCCTTTCCCCCTGCATGCCATCTGGGGCCTGGCTTATGGCTCATTTAAAAATACCATCTCACCCTCCACCTAACATTTTCAGTCTTTGTAGAAAATTCTCACTCACTAACAATGGCACACACCTTCTGGCTCTAATATAATAAATGTTTTTGACAAAGATGATGATGTCTCTGAGCACAAATGTCCCTCAGTGGAGACGCACATCCCTAAGGGCTGGTGAGCTGTTTCACGGTGCCCATCGTGGACCTGCTCACAGGGACTGTAATTCACACGAGGCGAGGGGCACTCACTACATTCGGTGTTGCAAAAGCAGAATGAATGGGTGGGTCTATTGGGTTAGCCAGCAGATGGAAAGGTTTGATTTATTTTATGTTTTGAGATCTCCTCCGTGTAGTGCTATCTAAGCACTTAAAACATTATCAGCTTACTAGCCTGACCCTTCTATCTCTCGAAATGGCCAGAAGTAAGGATAGAAATACCTGATTGTTGGATACAAAGAGTTCCATGGGAGGCTTACTGGAGAGGCTTCCTGAATTTTGAAATGTGAACTACAGCAAATGACCCATTTTACATTGTGAGCCAGCAAACAAGTAAGTAGGTATGGAGATGAGACCCACTAGGATTCTAATACCCAGGAAATTTATTTCATGGCCCTATTAACTATGGACAGCTCACAACTTGAGAAACCCAGGGTTACTGCTCAAAGGGACAGAAATAAGAAATTAAACCAAAGGAACCTTTAGGAAACAGCCCTTCAGGAGGAGTCTGGCTAAACCACCGACATGAAGTAATTGGTCGATTTAGTTGATGGCCATGCTGGTCTCCGGGGATTATTTTATTTTTATTGAGATATACTTCACGTGCCGTAAAACGCACCATTTTGACGTGTACGATCCAGTGGATTTTAGTAGATTCATAAACTTGTACAATTACCGTAACAGTCTAATTCCAGAGCACGTTCATCACCCTGAACGAAATCGTACCCGTTTAATCTTACGATTGAACTGCTTCGAGGACCTGACATCATCGGCGTGGCCACGTAGTCACTGAGAGGTTTTGATAATTTTAAGTAAGCCCGGACGTAGTTCAACTGGATAAGATAATCTGTACCATAAACTGTCTTTTAAAATAGATCAAAAACTAACAGAGGTTTATGGCATCAATGTTTAACATGGTTAAAGGAAGGCAATTGTTTTCCTTTCTGAGATCCGTATTCACACGCGCGGCCAGCAGGCATCTAGAAGCTTTCAGTATACTGCCGGCGATGTCCCTCGGAGGCTCGTGGAGCCTACTGGATCCCAACGTCACCGGAAATACTATCTTAGCAAATACTAAGTGCAAAAGAAATGTCATCAAAGTAGGAAAGCAAGTCACCCATTGACCAGCCACACTTACGGGTTATCCACTCGTGCGGGTCGGAGACTGTGTCTCCTTTGCTTTCTTTCCCTGAGCTACGGGGAGAATTAATTTAATTCCAGTTTTGTCTCATAATTTTCAGTCAGACCCCCTCTGGGCATCAATCCCAGGCCAGCTTTATCAACGGCAACAAAACTCTGACCGTTTGAAGCTTGCCTCTAAAAACACGCAGTGAGCGAAGCCTTCAGAAAGCGGGAGACGTTGACTTTCCAAATAGCTCTGTCTATTGCACGTGATCTTGATCAGGGGACTTTCCGGTGAAGAATTCGCTGGGTGGGTGAGCGATAGCAGAGCCGTGTTTCCTGGGGAGAAGTGTGGCATCTCCAGGTGACATCAGCTCGCTCTCGTCTGGGACAAAAAGTGTGAGTAAAAGGCCGAAGTTGATCCTCTACCCTCGCAATGGCACATGAGAACATTTTTCTCACGCTCTTTAAATGAGAGAAGGTGGTTGGAACTGGAGTCCGCGGCAGCTGCGGGGCTGCTCGGGGACATCTTACGGGGCCGTGTCTGTCCCCGGGTCGTCTTGCCATGTCCATCGGCCCGCAAGGGTTCGGCGGCACCCGGCCTGGGGACTGGACCATTCTCCAGCGAAGCGCGCGGCTGCTGCCAGCCCCACGGAGACAGCGCGACTCCCCGGAGATTCGGGGGCACAGCCTCCTAATGGAGAAGGGTCCTTCCTTTGCAGGGAATTTACACACAAACCGGGAAGGCTTTGGGGAGCTCTTCGTTGGCTGGGGAGCAGACTGAAACAAGGAAAAGTCCAAGCATCCCGTGCTCTCCCTGCGGCCGGCCACCTGGTGACGGAGACCCCGGGAAGACCGAGCCGTGGAATGAGGAGGGGCCGGCTGTGGCCTTACGGAGGCGCCATGGGCCCTCCTGGACCCCGTGTGGAAGCATCCATGGGAGGCTTGGCAAGCGGGGGGCGTGGCTGCCGTGGGTGGCAGGTGCTTCCCTCGGCTGCCCTTCCCGGGACCGGTGCGGAGCGGAGCCTGCCGGCCTGGGACCAGCACCTGCCCCGCGGGGAGCAGGGGGCCAAACCAGGGCTGCGGAATCCCCCCAAGGAAATGCATCCGCTCGCAGGGCTCTGAGCAGCATTTTCGGGCCTCACGCTGGGCTGGCAAAGATCACAAACGTTAGCTTGCTGGACCTCGCTACCAGCCCGACTCCGTGTCCCTCAGCTCCCGGTCGTGACTCACGGGGACGTCAGGCAACATGCGTGTTCTCGATTGATCCCTTCGCCCCACGACCCTCGTCTGCTTCTAGAGAAACAGCCTGCGGCTTATGCGAGCAGTGGGCTGGTGTGCCCCCTTCCTGGAGGAGCTCTGATGGGCAGTGGGGGCTGAGAGCACAGCGCGTGTCCCCGGCTCTCACCCCTCAGAGCTGGTCCCCGTGCCCTTCAGGGCCCCCAAGCTCCCCCCGCCGCCCAAGGCTCCCATGCCCTCACCTCCGGTGAGGGCACCAGCTCAGAAGCTTGGCACGAGGGTGTCTGTGCCCTTAAGACAAGTGTGCAGGGAAGAAAACCACCCGAGATGCTCAGGTATTAAATAAGAGAATACTGTTCAGAAAACAAGTTAGAGATCTCGACTCTGTGCTCGGTTTGTGTTCACTAAGACAAACTCACACTGTCTTTGAAGAAACTGCTATGCTGGGTCTTTAAAAATGTCTACAAACACAATAAGGAAACTAAATGTGGTCTCTCGACTTTGGTGCCCACATGGGATGGGTCAAACCAATCCATCCCAACCGAAAGAAAGGTCATACACATATATAAAAATAATAACATGCTCTCAGAATTAGGCAGGCCTGAGTTCGAGTCTCTCCTCTGCCCCTGGTTAGCTGAGACCAGTGTTTTACTTTTCTTATCCCTGTAATGGGGAGCCCTGTTACTTAGTTTGGAATATTACTGTAGAATAAAATGACAGGCAGCCTTATGCACTTATAGATAAAGCATCCAGCAAATAGGATTCAGTTATAACCCGTAAACTACTTCCAGTCCTGTTCAACATTACCACAATTTTCCTGAGTACCCATGACAGTGAAGACACATTTATCACAAATAGGTTGCCTGTGATTAAAAATATTTTTAAAACAAAGACACATGTTTATTTCCTTTGGAGAAATTATCACCTGCGTAAGTGTCTAGTGAGACTGGTGAGTATTGAATGTCAGGGTCATCATACATTGTGGAATTCCCCCCCCCCCAAAAATGTCTGTTTGCTTTTGCACTTTTCATTCCCCTGCTATGCCACACCACATGGGACTGAGGATTCCATGACCCTCATAGCAAGAGCTGGGGACCCTCCAGGCATGGCGACACAGGGGCTGGGCATTGCTACTGGGGAGTAATCTAGAGCTAGTTCCATGAAAAACTGGAAATTGCTGAAGGGCAGACTTCTGGGCTCCCAGATGGAAGGAACCACCCAGGGGATGTTTCCTCTACTGTGAAAATGACCTCGGGGGGAGGGCAGGTGAACACACGGATGCACGTGGGCTCATTGGGAGGAGGTCCATGACCCTCAGCTTGACTTCAATGCTAGCTCATGGTTTACTGGGCGTCCCGTTCAGTTGGAGAAGCCTTTCTGGAAAATCAGGGTAGCAGGTGTTCCTACAGAACTGCCGTAGAAAGAGCCATGGGCCTCTTCCCATTGTGAGCTGCGGGATTTTATCCGGAGCCTCGAGGGAATAACCAGCCACACGTGTGCTGTCTATGAAAGAGCACCCCAAGAGTGAGGTGTGAGACGCGATAGGTCAGCCCCAACATGACTGTCGGGGCAACATCGCTTTGCCCCCAACACATGTCCTGCTTTTCAGGTGCAAGAGAACCAAGCCCACCTTGACAGAGGTCAGAGAGTCCAGTCAAAGCAGGTAGCCTCGGACCTGCTGCGGAAAGGGACAGCTCTCGATTCACGAGCCTCGTCTGAGCTCGGCTGGGGCTTTCCGCCGGAGCCGGGACGCTGTTCTAGGTGGGCTGAGAACATGCGCAGTGAGGCGTTGGCATTATTTTACATTTCCGTGATAAAAAATATATATATTAAACGAGAGAGACTTGGGGAAGAAAGCATTGATGTGGTTGTGGCAACGTCCTTCAAACGGCTGTCGGGAAGTCGAGATCCTTTGCTGTTGGTGTTTAATGAAAGTGAAGGTTTTCCGGAAGCTTGGTGAGCCCCGGCTTCCTCTGGCTAGTTCCTAAAACATGCATGAGGCCTGAACACACATCTGCAACTCGGAGTTGCCATTTTCGTTAAGTTTTGGGGTTCAAAAATAAGGTAACGTTACAGGAAGTGGATGTTTCTTCTGGCAAGATAAAAATATAAAAACTACTAAAATTACCCAGTTTGTTTCAACCAGATGCCAGAGAGCCCGTCTTTAGAATTTGGGTCCTTGTGCTGCCTGGGAATACATGCAGATGCTCGGCGGCACTCCGTCAGTGGGACTGCGAGCACATCACCCCTGCAGCAGGGGCGTTGCCGAGAGTGTCTGCCAATCTCCATGCCTGCAGCGGGCTTGGAGGGCTGCCCCCTCGCAGCACAGACGGGCCTCATGTTGTCCTGAAACTCCACTCTGTTTCCTGTGATGAAGAGCGGCAAAGGTCGCTTTAAGTGCACTTTCTTTTCTTTCTTTTTTTTTTTTAAGATTTTATTTATTTATTTGACAGAGAGAGAGAGAGAGATCACAAGTAGGCAGAGAGGCAGGCAGAGGGAGAGAGGGAAGCAGGCTCCCCGCTGAGCAGAGAGCCCGATGCGGGGCTCAATCCTAGGACCCTGAGATCACGACCTGAGCCGAAAGCAGAGGCTTTAACCCACTGAGCCCCCCAGGCGCCCCTTTAAGTGCACTTTCAAAAATAACTTCTTTGCTTTCTAAAATGCATGACATGTATGGAGAGCATTGCCCAAAAGCATAAGGAATACTTAGGTGTGAATTGTAGTCGTTCTCTTTCGAGAACTAGACCACACACGGGCTTATGGGTAACACGTTTTTCTCGGTAGTTTGTTTGTGCAATTTCCATCCCAACATTGCTTCTGAGACAACCACGCTCCCCCCCCACCCCTCCCCGGATGCTAGGGAGGGAAGCTCTGCTCGGAAGGCTGTGTCCTAGCCTGCCAGGTTCAGCCCCGAGGGTGGGGGACGTGCTGCAAGTCTCGGTCAGCTGACAGGGGTATTGGGTGGGTCTTGGGGCTGGGGAGAACAGGAATAATTCCTCGTCGTGAGACTCTCCTCCTCATTGCACTGTGCAGCCAACAGCGTTAGAATCTGCCAACCTCGGATTTAAAACCCTGATTCAAACACTCACGTTTTGTGACCCTGGCATGTTACTGGGGTATTTCTAAGCTTCGGGGTCCTTTCCCCATCATTTCATAATAATGTTTACTTCATAGGGTTGTTTCGTGGGTCAGAGAGTCTGGGGATGGTGCTCGAGGGCTGTGTGTGTGTTGCCATGTGTGTGCAAACAAATACACATGAAGTTGCCAAGTGTTACTGATAAGGGAACTAACTAACATTCTAGAAGATTTTTCTCTATCCCAGCTCTCATTTCCTAATTTATATAAATTTTCCCCACACATGAGCAATTTCTTTTATGGCAGGAGTTCCCATAATTGGATTAAAGAAACACTATTAGCATAACCCAAATATTTCTAATCAACTTGCATTTGGGCATGTCATGTTTTTATGCACTTCTATAGATTATGGAAAACAAACACCTTGCTCGGCACTAGTGGGAGTGGGTTTTTCTGACATGACCGTCAATGAGAATGTCATTTTCAGTTTTGCCTGAGACAAATTCTGACCTCTGCTGTCCCCAGGGTATGTGGGTCAGCGACACCAATAGGCTGGCCCGTTGCACCTGCCTCATTTTCTTGAATGGAGCATTAATTGAAAAATTGCAAATATAATTTTCTTTTTATTTTATTTTATGTTTTAAATTTTATTTTATTTTTTTCAGCGTTTCGAGATTCATTATTCATGCACCACACCCAGTGCTCCATGCAATCTGTGCCTTCCTCAATACCCACCACCAGGCTCACCCATCCCCCACCCCCACTGGGAAAATTGAACTGATGGCTGTCGTACTGTTGAAATCTCTCAGGGGTGGGTGAGGGCTCTACTGAGCGATGGCCGAGCCCAGGAAAGAGATCAAGTGGCTTCCAGGCAGCCGTGTTGGTCAGTCCCACCTGCCCCCTTTGTTTCCCTGATGAGCTGCTGGGATCAGATGTCCTGGCCGGTCAATCTAGGGGGATTGCAAGGCCGGTGTCTGTCCTGAAAGGGAGGAGCCAGTGTCCCAGGGGAGTCGAGAAAGCCGTCCCCCGCAGACCCTCATGCCAGCACAGATGGCGGTGACTTCTCAAGAATTGATCAGTAACGGGTTTTCCTAGGACACAGATTTTGTTGTCAAGGTATCAAATATTCCAGTGGTCAGATGATGACTGTATGACTCCACTGGTTATTTTTCTCCCAAATTCCCTTCCCTAGATTGCAAGCAACATGAGAGTAAGGCCTGCACCGCGTTCTTCAGCTGCTCCCGGGCGCGGGGCTGCACCCGCGTAGAGCAAAAGGTCACCGACTTAAGTCACTGGCTGCATCTGTGTCTATACCCCTGTCCGTCTCCACGGCGATACCAAGAAGGTAGGCATCCTTGCCTCGGTATCCCGTAGCTGTCAATAGCATATCTATATCTGTCTGTGTCAATATTTATAGCGCATCAGTATCCGTCTGTGTTCACA